>WBMW01002327.1:1309904-1576858 GCA_013396635.1 Penelope pileata
TAAGGGGGGCATAAGGAACTGGGAACTGGGAGGGGACAGGACCAGGGCAGCTGACCCAAATTGGCCAAGGAGCTATTCCATCCCATATAACATCATGTGATTGGTTGGTGGTTTTTTCCGGGTTCCGTTCGTTACGGAAGGGGCTAGCCGGGAGGAAGGGTCACCAGTGGCTGTGAGCCCTTGCTCTGCGTATCCTTTTTGTATATATATATATATATATATGTACTGTTATTTCTTTTGCTCTCTTTACTATTTTAGTAAATAGCATTTATCCCAACCCACGCGTTTTACTGCATATCTCTCTACTTCTCTCCCCCGTCCCATTTGGGGAGGGGGGAGGGTGAGTGAATAACTGTGTGGAACTCAGCTATCTGCTGAGCCAACCGATAACACTAAGCAGTGCTGTATGTTGGTGGCAGGTGCTCTCAGTTTCCTGGAAGTCAGTTCCTGGCCCTGGAGCACACCTTCTTCTTCCTGCTCTGAGCTTGGTGTGCAGGTTGGCTCATAGCAGGCCTCCTGCGTGATGGGGATGGCAGTGATGAGACTGGCTTCCCGACCCAGGCGTTTCTTCTCTTCCTCCTGCTGCAGGTTCTTCAGGATGTGCTCTGCTCGCTGATGGGAACGTGACACTGCTCTGGCTGAAAATGACTTCTGTAAGGAAGAAAAGAGAAGAAACAGCCTGAAGATGTTAGTTAAGATACACACATTCTGAGTGTTTCACCTGGGTCCTGGGTAACACTCAGCAACTCAGTTTCTAAATACAAATCAAACTAGTACTAGCTGTACAGAGACACACAAGGAGCTATGTCTACAATAAGCCTTCTCCTAAGAGACACCACAGAAACCAGCACAAAAAACTGTAAGACAGTTTGAGTAAACTAATCCTTTGGAGCTGTGCACTCCTAAGATCTGAGTTACTCTCTCTCATGGGCATATGCTATACAGTATATTTGGTCTCCTTGACCAAATAAACAGAAAAATCTTATACCCACGCAGAATATTCTGTGCCCTACATGGACAGCGTACTGACTAGATCTTCCCCCGCTGAGGATGACAAGAAAACTTAGAGTTTAGTCCACATCTTTTGGTTTTAGCTTCCCCCATGCCCTTAACTGAGAAACTCTCATGACTTGTTTGCTTACCGACTGGTCTTCATTTATAGGATCTTGTACACTCCCACTGCACTGAGGGACCCAGGGAGGATCAAACATTGGTACAGATGGCATCCCGAGGACAGGAGAAGGCAAAGTGAAGTTTATACTTGGAGGAGGGATCTAAACAAAACCACAAAAGACATTTTGTTACAGCGTACTAGTATTAATGCCTACAGTGCTAATTAAATACAAGCACAAGTACCCAACACATTAATTACCTCTGCAAATTTTTCTTAACTGCATCTCACTACAACATAAGACCATACAGACAGATTTCTTTCTTTCTCAAGCCCATTATGTGTCCCCCAGTATACCCCTCCCATTTTATACAGAAGTTCTACACATCATCTCCCCCTCTAGTATAACTTACACAACCATTTTTTCTCTAAATAGATTTTGACACAATTTCATGTTGGCATGTCACAACACATCTATCCAACAAGACAGGCCACAAATGACAACATTGTATTTCATGTGTCCTATCTACCTTAAAGATCTGTTGTGCTCCTTCTTCCATCCTTGGCCAGACTTGATACCTAAACCTCCAGAGTGTGTGAAATTTGAGAATGGCATTCAGTCTTTGCACTGTCTCTGGGTGATGAAATTCGGACATCAGCATGTCAGAAACAGCCTCTGGCACTTTCACAGCACACAACAGGAACATGGCAGCTGCAGGAAGAGAACATCTGATCATCTGTTTTCCTTACTTATGTGTTTATTTGGCAGGAAAAATTGCAGCTGTACAAACCCCCATCAGAAAGAAATCCTGGCTCCAAAAATGAGAGCAGCGGTCTGCTAGGCTTAGCAAAACTTGTATTGCACCATGAAACAAAGCATCTATGATTCTACCTTTTGGAACCATGCAGCCCTATGTGCAGTGCTTGTAAAAGCTTCCGTCGAACCTGTTTTTAAAAGAATACACCTTTGCCCTTCTCAGTAACATCTCAGTCACAATTGGTTTAAAATAAGAAGCACCTCTTGAAGTAACAGGAATAACTCAGTTTGGCTTTCTATGGTTTCACTTCTATGTGCTTTCTGTGATAATTAGTAAAGGCTGGTTTACCAGCTCAGCCTTTCCCTCAGAGCAGGAGACTCACCCTCAGTAGAAGACTCACCAATTTTCATGGGATAGAAACAAAAAGAAAGGTTCTTAGCTTACATGTACAGTGCTTACATGCAATGCTTACGGTCTGCAACCAAGAGAAAAGAGAGTTGCTATGCACTGGGAGACAAAGAACAAGACCACAACGGAAGACAGCAGCATAATAGGAGTCGAGCTGGCCCATAGTTGTTTCATTGGAGCATGTTTGAATACAAACAGACAGAGAACAACTTCAGCCCTGTGGAGGCCAATTAATTTAGGTGTGTATCCAAGGGGCACAGAGCAGGAAGCAAAGGAAAAATGTTGCTGTGGGAGTCTGCTGGGTGTGAGTGCCCGTAGCTTCCTTGACCAGTAGCTCACCACAGATCACTGGAATTAATTTGTCTAGGTATGGTTCTTTCATAAGTAGAAAGAGGATATTTACTATCTTGTTTGTCTCAGCACTTATTTAGAAGGTGCCAGGCTTGAGAGCTGTGCTGATGGAAGTCAGTCTCAACAGGCGCAGAAAACCAAGTCTGCTCTTTGACTGCTTAGGTCCTGCCTTGCACTGCCGAGGCTCTCAGTTCTGCTACAATGTCCTGCTCCAAATCTGCAGGGACCCTCCTGTTTCACCAGCTCAGAGAACCTTTCTACTCTCCGGTGTTCTAACTGCATAAATGTCAGTTCTTAGTAGAACTGATTTGAAAGCATAAGCTCACACTGAAAGGTTTCCATACCCCTTAAAAACAAATACAGCTTGGGAAGAGGTCAGTAGATGGTGCTGTTGTACACCAACACAGGAGTTCCTTTTATGCAGATTGTGGATAGCAACATTGGGAGCGTTCAGCTTTAACCTTGATGAATGTAATTTATGCCAGGGCTGAAATCACTATTGATACTAAACAGGTACTACAGATCCTGAAATGGATTTCAATCCTCCCTTGAGGAAGGGGAAAAGGAGGAAGATGTATCTAACAGGCTACATTGGAGGAACAGCCAGCTAGCACTCCTCAGAAAGAGGAGCCTTAGAAAGGTTTTGAAAAGGGAAAAATAGTTATTCTCCCAGAAAGCAGCCTGAAGGGAGGAAAGAAGTGCAGCCTCGGAAAGATTGTTTTTCTTCTTTATTTTGTTCCTCTCTCTTCCTGTTTGCACATTTGGCCCAGTGTATTGGGTTTACGTCGTGAGGTATTGGTAGCAGGAGGGCTGCAAGGTGGCCTCTATGAGAAGGATGTGCTTTACAACAGCATTAGTACTTTTTATCTCTATTGAAATACCTCTTCTGACACATCCTGACTGTGTTTATTGCTTCCAGATCTTAATTCCACTTGGTAACTGACAGTCATTCTCTGGCCAACTGATACACTCTGAACTCCTCTGCACTTTTATCAGAAGATCCAAAAAACCAGAAAATTTTGTATTATTTACAAGGACATTATCTTCACTATGTAATAATAAATTTCATCCTGTTTCTGAAATGCATTTTCCAAGGTAATATACTCACATATATATGAAGCATTCTTAGCCCATTTCTCATTTTTTGCATTAGCTCTCAGCTGGTACAAACGATTTTCATAAGGCAACCTATCAAATACTTCAGCAAACTCTGGACAGATTACATCACTGTGCTTCCTCTGCACAGATACCCTGCTAAACACAAATTACCAGATTTGTTTCTCTATAATCACTGGCTACAACCAGGGCTGTGCAGATTGCCTTCCTGGTCCTTCTGATCACCTCTTTTTTACAGAGCACAGAAGCACAGGAATGTTTATGAAAATCAAACAGCCCTCAAGAAGCCCTTACTGTCATTAAGACAACCTCTGCTAAAAAGCTGCCTTGCAAGGCCCTTTGAGCTGCTCTGTCTGGCTAGCCACACTAACTGGTTTGGTTCCCTTACCTGCTGCTCCAGCCATGTGCTCATCCACACTGAGCAAGAGCTCCCATGCTGCAGGCTGGATGTCCCCATACATCTCCTCTGTGAGGACAGGAGCTGCCTTGATTAGCAGTGACAAAGGTGCAGGGGAGAGGCTCATTACCTGTAAAAAAAATTTAAAATAAAAGTGTTGTGCCTTACAATTGAGTTGTGCAATCTACCCTCAGTGAATACAGCAAAATTGAAGAAAATTTACTCTAGTTTTGGATGGCACTTTATCTGGCAGACAGCTTTTAGTTTCAGCCATTTCAGATAACGATTCACAGAAGAATGTTGCTCTCAACACACACTAAAACAGCAGTGCTGCAAGCTAGTTCTATGAGTCTGCCCCTAATTACTTAGGTCACCAAACATGGATAAAAAGGACAAAAGGAAAGTAAAACTCTTCCAGGATGGTGCACAAACAATGATACATATCCATGAAAATTTCATAGGCAACCAAGAATTGTCCATTGCACCTTCAGAAACATTGAACAAGAAAGAACAAAGGAAACTTGCTGTACACTGACAGGTTGTATCTAAATGTCTTTCTGGTTTTTCTTTTCATTTTTTCTGTCCCTAATCTGGATGCATGTATCTCTACAAGAAGCCGGAGATGCTGATCACAATGTAATGGAGCTACATGTTTAAAGGATTCTTTGACAGGGGTTCCCCTAAGAGGCTTAAATTTAGCATTACTCAGCATATGAAAACATATAGGGCTGAACTAATCCATACTCATGAACAACAGTTCTTTCTATTACACAAGCTTAAAGATCCATACACATTTTCCTTCTTGTTACAGCCTGACCCAATATCTATGTAGCAACCTCCCCAGCCAGCATGTGGCCTAGTCAGTACCTGGTGCCTGATATATTTTAACATTCCAGAGTCCTTCTTTCCTTCCAAGTTGATATCAATCACTCTCTTTTTTAGGGAAGGAGTTCTGAGGCATGACTTGTCTGAGCACTGAAAAGGAAAAAAAAAAAAAAAAAAAAAAGTGGAGTTCACTTTTTTCATTTCCCAAAATTTGGAAAGGGAGATCATGTAATAAGAGGAATTTCCATACACTAGAAACTGCCCAGTACCAGAGATACAGCATGAAGCCCTCTCCTGCACTAGCAACAGGCCTAGTATCAGTGAGATGACATCTCTCATCCCATTTGCTTCTCTTTTTAACATTGCTTTTCCCAATGAAAGCTTAAAGCAGAAGGCAGTAAACCAAATGAGGAATGTGAATGTGCTGTGTGTAATCTTCATAAGTGACACACTCATGTATTTTAGGTAAACAGTACTTTATGCAGTTAAGATGTACAAAATCCACATCTTTCCCAAAAACTTCCAACCAAAGTGTTTGCTGCATACAACATGTATTCCTCTAAGCTACATTTATCTTCTTCTGCAGAAAGCATGTGACAACTCATTTTAAGACTTGAGCTTGTGCCTGCCTGAGAGTTGTCCCTAGCAGATTGCCAATGACAAGGACAATGACAAGTACTGCTCATATTCACTGTTCACAATACCGAGGACTTTCCCAGAATGCTGGGTTTCCATAGACTTTCTCCTCAAGCTGGTAGCCTGCTGATTAATACAGGATCTCTCATTTATCAGGGGGCTCATAAGCCCCATGGAGCACACAGCCAGATCTGCTTATTGCAGCTACTTCCAGCCTCTCTTACTACAAACTTTAAGAGCACAAGAAAGAACCCTCTGGAACCCAGAAAAACTGTGTAAATGGTGTCCAGTCAGTCAGAGAATGACAGCACTTCAAGAATACCAAGGCATGAGAAACAGAGAAGAAAGGTCTACAGTTATGCAAGATCCAAATGTTAGCAACTGCTCTTCTGCAGTGAGGTCTGTACAAACACAGGACACATGTTTCTAGGAAACCTTATTGCCTCCCAACCTCTTTGTTCTTTGCTGTAGCTTAATGGCTTTGATAGCTTGAAGGATGATGAAATGCGTATCGTATCGCTTTGCAATTCAAAGTTGGAGATGAAACAATACACTGCATGGCACAGTGTTCTTTTGGTACATTTCATGAACACTGCCAGTTGCTCAGGCCTGCCTTCTGTGGAGGAAATGACTGCCTCTCTTTTTTAATTTTTTATTTATACACTGCTTTTCTATGCCAGAGGAAACATATGGGAGTTACTTTCCAGGAAAGCGGAGTCACTACCTCATTTCATCTTCTCTGTGCTTTGTTCCATAAAAATACCTTTCAAATGCTAACTTGACAGGAAACAAACAATCTGCTGGTTGATAAAGAAACATTAAAATCTTGCCTCACAGTCCCTCAGTTTCCAATTATGCAGATGACAGCCTCTTTACCCAACTGAAATACTGATGAAAGTTTCATCAACACTTTTTCTTTCACTGTTACTGCTAAATAGTAGAATGACTCCACCACTACAAATATTCAGAATAATTGTTGTCTGTCTCTTGTGGTCAGAGCTATAAAAGCATTTACTGGATGTTGACATAATTCACTTGGTACCTCTGTGGGTATTTTACTGAACACAAAATGTATTTCCTTTGAAGTTAAAGGCACTGCTCCTATGGCTAGAAAGGCACAATCTTATTAGAATATCTTGCGGAACTGATCTGTGTCACCGAAGAGACTGAAATATTAAAGGTTAATTCATATAATTCTTGGAAAAGATCTGAGAGCTCATACCTAAAAAGAAAGAAATGATGCAAGATTTTACAAGAATTCCAAGAAGATTCTTATTAACAAACAAGAAGGAACAGGACAAAAAGAACTAGACTCCAGGGGCTGATAAGTAGATCTTGTAAAAGAACACTACATTTAAGGTCAGGCTATAGGCATTTAAACATCCTCATCAGCAATCAAGATTTTCCCCAAACAATACGGTTTACATTCCTTCCATAATCCTAAATGACTTAATCACATCTTACAGAAGGACTGTGTTTAAGAAAGTTCATTTTGTTATGAAAGAAATCTGTTTGAATTCATTATGCAGTCCTGGAAGGTACTTATGCCTTGCCCAGGAAAAAAAAACATACAAAAAACATTCTGCTTTTTCTATTTACTCACTTCCTTTTGCTTTTTGCCTCTTGCCACACTGTTCAATGTGCTGTTTTCTCGGAGAGAGTCCACTGTGTCTCCATACAGGAGTTTGATGGCACGGACAAGTCGAGCACAGGACCGGCTATGATGGAGGTAGCAGTGCGGGTGACAGTAGTCAATGTGGGTACATATGAAACTTTGCTGATTGCATAATAGGATCATAACCTTGAAAGGAATAAAAGAGAATAGTTACCCATAGAGAGTTACACAGAGAACTGCATAAGGCAGCCAGTGATGGGGACAGCCAAGCTGACTTCCACAGCCTAGCTGGGAAGGCAAGAAACTCAACAAACCTGTGTGAAAAGGTAAGCCTATCTGCGCTGATCTCCATACTAGCAAGCAGTTTATGAACTAGCTAGGCACAGCTAAATAAACATTAGTGTTAAGAAAGCAGATAAAGGAAGAGAGCTGCTGTAGACGTGTATGTTTGGCCAATGGCAAGAGTAAGGTTGAAGAAAACAGAATTCTCTCCGTTTACAGAACAGTTATTGTATCACCAGTCTGAGATGAAGACTAAGACTGGAAATTGTTCAAAGATCACCATCAAAGCTGCGAACCCACCAGGTTCAAGGGTTAGTTTCCTTCAAGGAAAGGAAAATTAAATGTTTCAATACATTCTCAAGTAGTAATTAGCTCTGCCAGTGGTAATGTGCTGTGCTCTGCCTTGCTATGCTTGGGTGGGCCCATCCAGCCTAGCTTTATGTTAGCTGGCTCAACTACTATTTCTAGTGGTGGTGCCATAAGTTTTGCAGCTCTCTGCTACCGTATCTAAGAAACGGAGCAAATATTTGGGCATCTTGTTCTATTAAGCCCTGCTTTTCTGCAGCAACACAGCTATTAGTCTCTAATTAATTAAAAGCAATCTTGGGTAAGTCTCCACTTCAGTGACTGCTGTCTGGATGTACCTCAGAGGGTTCACTCCCGGAGAAGCAGAGCTCAGTCCAGCAAACTAGCCAGTTTGTAGCATTCTGAGGAAAACACAGGGACATCTACAAGCTGTTCACATTGTAGGTCATAACTGGACTTTATGAACCCTCCTCTTCATCATACCATCTAGTGCGAAAATACCCAGAAGTACCACAAAGAAGCTACCCCAGCCTTTCCACGCATTTAATACCTCTGCAGCTACATTCTACCTGTTCTCTCAAGTAAGGCAGCCACATTACTCTCCACTTCCAAATATTTAGGCTTTTGAAAAGTCAGGAGCTTAATTTAAGACAAATCTCAGCAGCATATTTGGGATTCTTGTCTTTGCCTACTTGTTCTGGTAGTGCATTATTTTGGGGTCAATCAGGAATAACTCAAGCCACTAAAGTATGAACAGTAAATCTGATCAACACTGTATAGCCTCTAACTATCCTGGGGTGCACTGTTGCAACTTGTAGTTACAGGACACTTAACACACAGTGAAGACATCACGCTTGGGGCTGTTGTAAAGGAAGTGCTGGTGCATGCAGAGAAGCAACTGGAACCAGTGATCTTTTTGAGTGGTTTGCACATGACTGCTAAGTAAAGCAGGTTTTTGTTTTGCTGCAGTTTTAACTACCACCCACCCACACCTTCTTTCCAACAAACAAAAAGAGAAAGTTCTCATGCAATATTGGTACTTGCGTGACATTAACTTGAACAGGTGATTTTTCAAATCTTCCTTTCTCCTAAGCAGGATAATCACACCGAGTGAGAGAAATAGCTCAAGTTCTCTTCATTTCATGTTTCATATTTAATAGTCCATACATCCTCCCACACTGAACAAAGGCACCATGCTTTCTCCTAAGCTGCTAGGTAGGGAGATGACTTTACCCTCTAGTAATTCATCTCTGAGTACACATTTCCATGTCTACATACTCAGCTTAGTACAATGGAATTTCCAAATGAGGTGTAATCATTACCAGCAGCATTAGAGTACTGACAGAGAAGTAAGGTAGTCCAGGATTGAGGCACTAGCTTGGAAACATAGCATTCAACTTTGCTGCTCTACCACTCTCTTCCAAAAAATACAGCTATCAAGAACTGCTTCTGACATCACGGCACCATTACACCATTGGATTAAGCCTGCTCTTGTCCACATCCTGGCATAAAGAGGCAGCTGAGGGCAGGCTGTGTGGAACACCTGGGGGAAAGAGGAGTGTAGCAACTCATTCTTGGCAGCTGTCTTTCCCAAAGGCAACCCAGAAGTCAAAAGGAACTCCTGGGAAGCACCAGTCTTCACAAACAAGTGCAGGATACAATCCATGTATGCACAGGGAGCCAATCCAGCTTCTCTGTGAAGCATGTGCACCAGGGCACATAGACTGTACTGCACCATCATGATATGTCATGGGGCAACAGAAGTAGTGTTGTACAACTGTACACCTGGCTACCAGTGGATTGAACTGTGTAGGCTTGCCCCCACTACTGGTGTGACAGATACTCAATACTCAAGGCCCTGTTGGGTTAGATGTGGTGATAGAAGGCACTCAGTGGAGTAAGATAAAACATTCCGAAAGTAAGCATTTTTCCCCACGAGATATATAACTAAGCTCATTGCTATTAGATTACATGGATACAAAAATATATAAGTTGATTCAAAAAAGGGATTGGACAAAAGCCCCAAGGAAAAGTTTTCTGTAGCTAGTAAACAGTGGTCGCAACAGAATCTCTAGCTCAAGTAGCTTCTAAAATATCATTTCCCGGAAGCCTAGGTCATGCTACAGACCATTCTGTTACTACCCACTCCTAGTCAAGCTGCAGGGATCATACTGAGTTAATGGATTTCTCAGCTGAAGTGGCATGGCTGTCCCTGCATGCCTAGTGAGAAACAGTCACAGAATCACAGAATTGTAGGGGTTGGAAGGGACCTCAAGAGATCATCGAGTCCAACCCCTTTTCCCTTGCAAACTAAACATATGAAATGGACAGACGGAGCAACACAAACATGTTCTGGTTTTAGTCTGTTTTAGAAACGGCAAACAGCTGATTTCCAAGGGCTGCAGCTTGATGCTTGATGCTACATAGGAAATGATCTGAGATCTGGTTATTGACAGCACAAAGGTTTCCTACTGAAAATGCCAGCCTTGGGAGTGTGGCTGGTGATCCATACTTACATGCAGCCATGACATGTTCCGATGATAGTTCTCCTCCGTGCCTGTGCTGCTCAGCCCCTCTGGCTCAATGCTAGGTTCGCTCGCACTCCAAGGGCTCCCTTCTTCAAAAGAAAAATACCCAAAGGTGGTTGTTTTTATTGCTTCCTATGTGCTTAAAGCCTAGGGACAGCACTTGTAAGCCAGGCCAGCCTTGTGGAAACACCACAGTACACAGAATACACCACACTGAAAACTGCGTTTGGACACCCCATTCCCCAATCCTGGTATCATGCTGGCTTGACAAATACAAGAACCATTCATACTTGTCTCACAGGTCATCTTTGTCAGCAGCAAACACTGCTCCCTCCCCACATTTTTTCTTTAATGGAAAGGGAGAAGAAAATCAAAAAATATCAGAAATAAATTCTTTGCACCATTCAGATGCTGCAAATGGTTGGTTTAGCGATCTGCATTGACTGGGCTCTGTGATTAAAAATATTAATAAAAATCCAACCAGAAGTGGCATCCAACTGGAAGTGCCAGTGGCCCAAGTAACCGCTAAATGCCCATGGAAAATGCTAACATTATGGGGATGAAAGGGGAAAAAAATCCTGATTCTAACATACTAGTTCTAAAGAACTTGGGCAAAGGAAAGATTTACGTGGGAACTGCACTGACCCCTGTGTTTTCTGCAGCCACTTCACTACCTATGGGCCTCCTGTAATACTAACAGTACTGTTAAGGCATGACTGGGGATGAACTCTGGTTAGTCCTTTCTTTCTCCTCTTTAAGTGAACTGTGACTTTCCAAAGACTACAGAACAGGCAATGCCACTCTCCATGTTTACCCACTAAAATATCCTTTGGTCAACATAAAAATGACTCCTAAGCCTGGGAGGTTGTTTCTGCTCCAAACGTATCCAAACCTTAGTTTTTGGTTAACGCCCCTAGCAGAGAGAGCCCCTCAAGTTCAACTGTGATGGAGATTTCTTCTGACAGGATGCATATTTGGTTTCCCTAACATAAATAAATTGAGATCCATCTCCTGAAGACTAAGAAAGGCACCTGTAAACTGTAAAAATATATGTATATGTCAATATGTAGAAATATAGTATGTAGCACGCACATGTTATGTTCTACATATAGGAATATATATATTACATGCCATATGACATGCTTATGAAATCATGTGCTACATAAAACATGAAGTGCATGTCCATACATATATATATATATCCTATCCGTTAATATGGACAATAAAATATCATATATGCATATGACCTTTTGTATTCATTGTATCATATGATTTAGGGGTGTGTGTATGTGCATATACGCATGTGCATGTGCTCCCCTAAAGACAGCATGCATTCAGCTGGCAGACACCAGCATTCCAAGAGTTCATGCTGTAACACGGAGCTCTGAGTGGACAGTCTGTGCACAGAGCTGACACTGCAGCCACACCACTGGTGGCAGGATTTGAACCATGTTCTTCCCAGGCCCTACTTCTGGCAGTCCTTGAAGATGACTCTAGGTTTTTCCTGGCCTTCTGGGGTGGGGGTCTCTTGTCATTTCTAGCTCTGCTGCAATCACATCAAGAGTTCAGGTCCTGCCTACTGGTCCCCTCCCTTTCCACCCACTCGTCTAAGTTACCTATATCAGTGACAGTGTCCCTGCTGTGGGACAGCTGCAGCTCCTCATTCTCAGACTCTGAGTCCTGCCGTGATAACTTGGTGCTCTTTAGGCTGCCGGCCCGGCGAATGCTGGAAAGGGAACCCCCCTTCTTCACCCGGAAACTGCGGGTTCCTTTAATCTGGAGCAAGCGGGAGCCTCCTATCCTGATCTTCCTGCTGGGAACTGTATTAAAAGAATAAAAGAGGACTTTTTTCCCCTTAATTTTTCCCCATTTAAAAAAAGAAATATATCCTGGCCCACCCTTCCCTCCCAACCCTCTGCTGCCGGTCTGTATTGCAGCATCTTTTCTTCTACCAAGGAATGTGGGGCCACAGGCTCCCTCCAAAGCCACCGCCAATGCAGCTCTGTCAATCAGCCAGTAAAGATACTTTATGGACATGTGTTCTGCACCTCTTTTCCTGGAGACCTGGTACCTCACCTCAGGCCTTGTCTGTATTTGGAATTAGCCCCTCCTCAATCACCAGCAAGTAGAGTCAGCTGCTCTAACGAAAACCCAAAAAGTAGACAAGGAAAAACTACGATTCACACCACTTTGAATCAATTCCTGCCAGGAAACAGAATCTGCTCAATGGATGTAAATTGCAGTTTTCTTTGCCAGCCCCTGGGGTCTTCATTAGCGCAGAATCACCTCTTGCTAGGGATAGATGGCCGAATCCCAAGCATGAACAAGGCACCATAGACAAACCTATTTTCTTGTGGGCCTGGTTTCTGTAAACCCCACTGAACTCTGCAGTAGAATCAACTATTCATACAGCACGTGTGATTGCAGAAGGGTAGTCTGCTTCACGAGGTTAGCACACACGACTTCTTTGAAGTAAGATTTGCATAAATCCGTGTCTCTGCATGTTACTCTTCATCATTAGAATGCTTTAGAGGAAACAGGAGCACGTAGATCCTCTCCTTCAGACAAATCAGCAGCTTTCAGGCATTAACAACATCCATTGACACTCTGCATTTTTGATGAGCACAGACATGAAATGGTTCAATGTTCAAAGCACCAACCGTTTGCACGTTCGTTCTCCTCTTAGTTCAAAGGCAGTACATGGCAGCATGTCAGTCCAAATGTTGCAACACTCAGTCATTTTACTGCAGATCTAATCAGGCAGGGCCATGTGTGATTGATCACCTTTTGGAGTCTTGTTGAGAATGAACAGGATACAGTTGTTTGGATACCATGGGTAAGAAAATTTTTCAATTGAATTGTATTTTGGCTTTGGGAAAAAGAATAATCAAACATACCTTTAATCCTGAGAATGCTCCTAATTCCTCCAGAACCCAATTCCCACTCCACTTCAGTGACTAACACCCTGGCTGAAGACAGCTGGATAGGTTCTGAGAGCTACTGCTCAGTCCTCACGAATCAGCTGGGCAAATCGCTGCTGAGTGACCAGAGAATCTCCCTCCAAGTGATCACGCTGAGTTCCTTATCAATCATTACTGGCTGAATTGTGCTTAGATCAACCTCCTTATAGCTGCTCAGTTCACACAAATGCCAGACTATTTTAGCTCTTGTAACCATATTTCATGAAGTTTGCAGAATATCATGTTAGCACCTAAATGCTATGTATGATCTTCTAAGAGCCTGCATCTACCTAGCTTTAGTGTCTATATTTCAGACCTACCTGGAGCAGATTCTAGACAGTAAACCCGAAGCTTTTGGATTAGCTGTTAAGCCACGCCTGGGGTGAGCAATGAGAACAAAGTTTTTAACACTCAGGAAAGAAATGAAAGGAAACAGATTAGTACTCATCAGATAGGTTGAGATAAAGAGACCTGCCACTGCAGGCAAGAAAAATGTAGTTACAGTTACACAACAACATTTTCTTATCTAGAAAAGCATAGATTACAAAAGATGCCTCTGCATCTGTTATATTTGGCCCAAGTAGATCCCCAGAAGAATATACCATGGCCAGAAGAAAGAACATAATTATGGTAATTTTTAACTAAAACATTATCTTATATTTGTTTAGATTCCAAGACACTACAAATTCATTTTTTGCTAGTGTATATTTAGGAGTCAGCCTTCTTACTATCATAACTTCGCCCATCTCTAAAATGTAGTAAAGTAGCTTTAGTAAAGGAATGCTACGTGACAGATTAGGGAGAAAGGAGAACGAGGAAAAAAAAAAAACTATACTAAATCTGCAGGGAAAATGAGTTCAACAGTGTCAAAAATGCAGAAAGATAATACTGTCTTTTCAAAAATAACTTAATGCTGCACTATGCCTGTAGCCCGGTTAACACATGGAAGCACACCTCAGTCAGAATTGTCCCTAAGGAGAATGGGACAGCTGGGGACTGGCCACCAGCATTTTCCAGCAGGACCACATACTTGTAGGCATTCTCTCATTCATGTAATGGTCCAGTGGATGGGATCGCTGCCTGAGAGGGTGAGTGGTGGCTTCAGGCAGCCATCTTGAAAAAACAACAAAAAAAACCCCACAACACCAAAAAAAACCAAAAAACCCCAAACTTTTCCTCATCTAAATAGTTAGAGACATCTTATGGCACTGAGTTAAACTGTGAGATAGGCCACAGATCAGTGTGCATCTCTGAGCTGCCCATATGTCAGGGGTTTAAAACATTAGATTGAGCATGAACTTAATCCACCTGACCTTTCTTTGGAAAAAAATCCCTAGCTACGTTCGCAGAAGTAACTATCCCATCTGACAAGCAAATATGGAGGCAGTTTTACACCATGTGAATCTTGGAAATGTTTCTAATATTTCTACAGGTATTGTGGCAGGGTCCCAGCTGAAGATAACAGACCTTATCCAAAGTCCTCTGAAATCAATAAGAGCTCCTCTGAATCATCAATACAGTTCCTAGAGGATAACCAGCCACAGACTTCATCCTTTTCAAATAATCATATAACAATTGTCCTTTTGAAACAATTATCAAAATTATAATTCAAGCATCTGCACCTTTATATGCTATTATAAGACAGGATTTAAATAGTTATTCCAGAAAACATTAGAAGAAAAATTATTTACAGGTGACTGTCTGACAGTTTAGCCTTTAAGCGCAAATATGAACAATGACTGAATATTGTATTGCAACACTTGTACCATCAGATAGTATATGAGTTTTGCATGGGATGGCTTAAAAATGGAAACAATCTGCTGCTCTCAGCAAACACAGTGAGCTTGAGGTTTGCTTGTACAGTATACAGTATGTTGGTAACATTAATCTGCTAGCCATCAAAAGCCACATAGGTGTGTGTTTTTCATGTGGTAGCAAAGAATTCAAGAGATCAAGTGATCACCCAATTCAGTGAGATGCCATGGCTTCCAAACCAGTACAGATTTTCCCAGGAACATCCCAATCTTCCTTCCTATCAGTGGTTTTCCCAAAATAAAATATAAAATGTAATCAGAATAAGAAACACATAAAACCACCTTTGATCTTTATTTATAAAGTGAATCACAGTGATGCTTCTAACAGCATTGCACTGAGATACAGTTTCAAATAAACCATCCTCCTTTCTAGAAATCTTGCAATGCTCTCAACTGGTTTTAGTCATAGCAGTGCTTTATAAAATTTAAGATCTTTGCTTCTCACATTCGTTATATTGAAACCTGAAGGCCAGAAGCGTCTCAGAAATGATTCAAAGCCACGTGACTCCATGGCCCCCTGCTTTTTAACACAGTCTATGCAAATGAAAACATAAAATCAAGCGCCACTTCACAAGCCTGAAGAATACAAAAAGCCTTGTTGTGCCAACAAACCTTTTTTCTCCTCAAAGCCAGCCTCAGATTTGAGGGTGTGGCTGCTGCTGTGCAAGGAATCCTTTGAATCTTCATTTTCATCCAGAACCCCAGCAAAGCTGATCTTTCTTTCATACCTGTGCCGGTCCATCTCAGGGTCCAGACGCAGCCTACAGCTCTCCTGATCCTGTTGGCAGCATGTAGACCACATAGATGTGCAAACAGTTTGAGCAATCATCTTCTTCACTACAACCACAGCAACTTCAGGAAGAACTGCTTCAGATGTCTACTTATTTCTGGATAAAATTCTGTAGGCTCAAGAGGTCTCTTTCTGGAATTTGCATATAAACTTACTGGGAGCTCCTTGGGTGATGACAAAGTCTATTACTCTAAGAGTTGGTTTGAGGAAGAAAAAGGCTTTTCTCAAACAGTCTACACTGAGCTGCACTGAAATAGGTTAGCTGATACTAGTCTATTTAATGCCAATGGAAGGCCCCAAACCACCTACAGTCACCTTTGCATCTGCATGGAAAATTATCATAAATGACTGTCAGAAAAACTAACAGTTGATTAGAATAAGGAAAATATTTTGGCTTTGCTCAACAATAAAACCTGGGAAATAAAAAGGTGGGTGCTTCAAGCAATGGTTTGTAGTACATTTGGCATTGAAAATATCCATGTTAACAGCTTAAAATGTATCCAACACAAACAGCTTAGGATACAAAACAAAGGCAAAGGCAGAACACACACTTTTATCCTGAATAAATCTGATTGAATTACAGAAACTTTAGCATAAGCTAAGCCATAACAGCATTGCAGGTATATTCATTCCTAGGGCATGGTCAGAGTTGCCGTACCTGAAGTGTTTAAACACATCACTCCTCTCCACTGTTTGTCAACATGCACGCATTGGGAATTGCTGCCTCCACAAAACTAACTGTCTGAATGAAAGACATCCTCTCAGTGCAGACAGCTAACTTCAGCAACTTTTTAAGCTAAAATGTATGACTTAGCACCACAGTGAATGATGTGTTCTACTTATCTGTCTCTACTGTGGGAGCAGTATGCTCCAAGAAAAAGTATTAATCATCAGCCATCTGCAAAGTGAGCTCAGCTCTTATCTGCTCCACCAGCTTTTTTGAAAGGGTTTGGGTGAAACTTAGGACTTCCTGCCTCACACAGAGTTATGGGTGCTTAACTCCTCAGGACTAGCAAGTCAGGATGGACTGTGGGTAGTTAAACTGGTTCACAAGTAGTTCAGCTATAAATGCTTCAGTTCTCCAGGACAGATGAGTGTATGGAACAGTGAAAGGTTCAGGTCTGACCCAGGACCAATCTTTCAGTAAGGTATGCCAGCTAACACCAATAAAATGCAATACTTGAATTTCAGCTTTATTGACTGTGACATTATGTACCCTATTATCTTTGAATTGAAGCATCAGGCCTTAAATACCATAAATACAGGAACTTCATTTTTTAAATCAAGAGTGCTGTTGGCTCTTTTTGTTTTGTTTTTTTTTTAAATATAAAGTCAAAAGAATCCATCTATGGCCATTTTCTCTAATAGGCTCTTGCATAACAAGACTTTAAGGTTTCTTCTGCCTACACATCACAAAACAATTCCTCCTCCTCCTCTCCCATGTAAGGATCTGAAAAGTTATTAATCAGTTGCATTTCTATCTGGCACAAAAGCACAAATTTCTATTGACTCTTAGTTTGAAGCCAGCTACTTTGCCGAATGAATTCTAAATCCTGGTATTATTCTACTTTTGTATGCAGCCATTTATTACATACTAAAAATACCAACAAAGTGTTTAGGAAGACTTATGCTGAATTTCTCCCCATTTTTTATTATTGCCCATCTTGCATACCTGGGGGTGAGTCACTTCATCATAGGTCAGCTACAACCTTGGAAACCAATTTCAGACCCTAACCACAACAATCTTGAGCCATCAGCCTGCCAAGAACAACTGTCACCAGCAAAATTTGAGCCAAGTTGTTCATTAACAAAAACCAGAATAATAGGGCAAAATCCTTTGTGCTCACTTGGAAACTTGACTTCTCATTCTGTCTTTAAAAAATGTAGTCTGAGTTCCTGAGGGAATTAAGCTTAAAAGATCATACTGCTTATCTGCCATTCCATTCTGCTGGTCACTTCCAACACAGCTTGACAGAAGACAGCTGAGTGCTTGTATATTTTGTGAAACAACAGGCTGAAGGTAATGTTAAACTGCATTAACTGACATAAGGAAACCCACATAAGAATGAACTGCTAGAAATCAAGAGGTTGTGCTATTCACAGAATTAGTTGTCACCTTATTAGTCACTTATTATTCATGCCAGTATTTGCCTGTGCCTCTCTTAGTCTCAAGGAAGTTTCTTTCATTCCTTGTCTCTGCCTCCATGTCTTTCCTTTCGTCCCTTAGTGCCTTCAATTCTGTAGGTAAGACAATAGAAAAACTGCAGCCATGACAAAAAAGCGCAATCTCTAAGCTTTAGCAAATGCTCTGTAAACCATCCTCTCCCCTTTCTCCAAAGTGCCCTGTTGAGTTCTGTCAATCGACACTCCTAATCGGCTATGTAGCACTTCAGCTGTCATCTGTTGCACTCTCAGCTCCACCAAACAGTTTCTCAATCTATCAGCTGCCTTCTCTATTTTGAAACTTTCTTGGACTTTCAGTACATGTTCTGCTTCCCCAGTCTTAATCAACTCATTTGATGTGCCCTGTTCATCTTCTTACCAGACAATGGCTCCTTTCTCTCTGCATCAGTCGTTTCCTTGAGTCATTATCCCATCCTACCTCTCCTCAGAGAGGCACAGAGCATGACTTTGTTGTCACATTTCCCTCTCCAGTTTCTATTGTCCACTTACCGCAAGAGGCTCAGTACGTGGCCTAGGCATATATGGAAAGGTCTCTCGAAGGAAAGTGGTTATCTCCAGAAGAAGCTGGCAGGCTGCCATTTTCAGTGCAAAAGGACAACAACATTTGGTAGGATTCACAGTGCCTAGAAAAAAATATTTCTATGGTGAGCAAGGAGATTATACAAAATGTTGAACCAAAAGGTGATGGACATTTTTATGTATGGTACACAACACAAGCTGCACTAAAAAAGAGAAAAATTCAGACTTCTATCTGTGCTACCCTTCCTGCACTAAAAGGACCATAGTCATACAAACATCAATCCATGTATGTACCAGCACGTGTTATAGTACCAACACAGTATAGTGTTTTACAACATATTACAGTGTATAAAGAGCTATCTACTGAACTAACATGATCTTATAGCAATTCACATACACCTTCTCAATTAGTGTTGATACCAGTGAAGATACCCTTCTACCTCTTTACAGTTTTGCATTCAGACAAAACTTTTGCAGTTCTGTAAATATAGGAAAAGTTTTCAAAATATAGATGGAATTATGATTAGCCAGCAAAGAGGTACTGTGCCTATTATTAGTTACTGTTCAGATAACCGGAAAAGACAGCCTCCTCTGAAATCAGGCTTTTTCATTTGTGCATAAGAATCCAAATGCCATTCAAAGGTAACTATGGAAAAAGTAATCAAACTGCTTATTCAAGTTATACATTCACATGTTTGAACTAAGACAAAAGGAGAAGGGAAACGGGATTACCCAAGTACTTGAAGTTTTGCTTCAACTGAGTCAAGAAAATCAGCATCAAAAGCCCTACACTTTATAAGCAATCTAAGAAAGCATGAAGCATTCTTCAATGCTTGATAAATTTTGAAAAATACTATTTAGGATTATGAGCAGTAAAAAAAAGTATATAAAAAATTAGTTGTGACAACAACTAACTGCAGCAATTATTAGTGTTGCCTCATATTATCATGTACAGGCATTTTAGAGAAATTTGGTTTTGCTTGCTTTTTTTTTTAGTATAATCTAATCACTTTTTGTAAAGAAAGGGTCCAAATCAAACAAATGAGAGGGCACCGAAGGCATCAGATAAAACCAGATTCATTCTATGAAACTTGTTCATTCCCCTGTACATGTTATATGTAGTGAACATGGACTTTGTAAGGACTAAAATAACTTGAGCTGTTAAATACAGACAAGATGTACAGTGTAATGGAAAATCCAACTGCACATTTTATGCTCCTCAGTTCAATTCCTTAGAGTGCACAGGGCAGCTTTTGGAAAAATCTCTGCCTTCAAAAAGAAAGCAGATTGGGTATCTTCTACCTATAACCTGGCTTTCAGGAAGTTCTTGAGCTTCTATATGACTTTCTAGATCACAACCTCTGTTCTCTGTTTGCCTGCCTTCAGCTGCCTTGTTAAAGCAGCTCCACGTCCCCTGATGAGTGCCTAGTAATGGTTGTTGAACAGGGACAAGAAAGCCCGTTCCATCTCTTGATTATGGGAATGCAGATGTTCCTCATCTTTCAAAAGTCATACATGGTGCAGGAAAGGGAAAATTTTATGTGCACTCTCTTGCTTTGCATATATGAGGGCTGCTCCGAACGTAATGCTTCCTATTTTATTCTGTTGGCCCACGATGTCAAAGGCAGATGTTGGCGGAATGGCAGCAGAGGCTGAACCTTCCCACCAATATTCCATTATATTATGTTGCTGTGATAGATGGCAGCAGAGGGGAAGTCTGACCAAATGATGTCTTGACATGGAAGTGCAGATGAAGCAAAGGTGTGGAATTGGATTCCTCCATGCAGGAAAAAACGGCACCCATTGACATTCTTTGATGCTTGCTGAACGTTTATGGAGACCAAATAGTGGATGTCAGCAGAGTGAGGGGTGGTGGTGCATTTCAGCTGAGGCAACAGCAGGTCACCTCCACTGGTGCAGATGTTTATGAGCACAGCATGCAGGCTCCTGTTCACTGCTGGTGAAAATGCACAGCTAATGGTGGTGACTATAAAATAGCGTTTTGTAGCAGAGAATTTGTTCTGTCAGATAGCATCATTATGCTCCTTGTATCTGTTGTAGTTTGTGTGGAATTAAAACAGGAGGCATTACTGTCAGAGCAACCCACATGTCTCCTAAAGAGCCAATAAAATATCTAGCTGGCACACCACATGGTGACACATGTGAAGGTCTAAGCTTAGTGCTAATATCCTGTCTGGAGATCAATTCCCACAAATCCAATTTCCACTTACTCCCTTCTATCCCAAAGCTGACTTTTATGCAGCAGAAAGAACAAACCTAGAACCACAGAAAAAGAAACCAGAAGATACATAAACAGTGCTAGCACACTACATCCAATGGTGAACAACAGCACATGTATACAAGAAGTGGTACATTACAGCACAGACATATATACAAATGGTGTCTGGAAAGGACATAATGTTTGTTATCACCTTCACCTACACCTATGACAGTATGTCTTTTGACTTATTTTGATTCACAGGCTGTGTTTTAATTTCCATATCTATCTAGACTTCCAGAATCAGTGATTTATCACCACCCTCCCACGCCTACATACACACACACACGCACACACAAATGTGTGTATTTCAGTCATCTTGTTGTTAGACAGGTTTTTAATGATACTTTTTATACCACTGTGCCACGCTTCTGCTTGAGAATCAGGCAAATACTGTGAAGTCAAGATTTAAAAGCCTTTGGCAGAGCTGTGCCAAGTCACATCAGGTGGAGAGATGATTCTTCAATGTTAAGAAACAGAAAAGCATCTGGTCTTACAAAAATATTGCTGGGAATAATAAATAACTGGGAAAAAAGGGAGTCTGACCCACTTTTGCCATTGAGGTGACAGCAAGACTCAATAAATAATTACCCTGCTTATAACTGCTGTTGCCAGTATACAGGAATTGCAACTTACTACCTGTTTTGCCCCCCCTTTCCTTCAAAGTATCTCAGTGCTGCTATCCATCTATCTTGTTGCACATCCAGGCACAGAAAGAACAGGGGAAGAAGCTGAGGTGGAGGTGAGGGACTGGGAAATACAGCTGAGTGGCAAGAAGATGAAAAGAAGAAAAATTAAGTGCTCCTAAAGCAGAGGTTCTTACAAGCGGGGGTTCTTGTAGTAAAGGGAGTCTCCTTACTGTCATCTAAAAAGTCTTCTTCCTCATCCTCCTTTCTCAGGCGCCTCTTGGTCTCCTCATCATAAATGAGGCCCAGCAGGTTGGCAGGGCTCTCACTCTCAGCATGGCACAGCTCATTGAGACGGACACCAATTGCCTGCAGACAGGGAGAAGGAGAAAGCACAAAGAGGTGAGAATTTCAGACCAGCCATGTCGGCTGTGAAGATGTTCCAGTCAGAAGAGAATGTCCTGGCTTCATTATTGTTTTCCACAAAATGCAGTAAAATAAAGAAAGGGATGATAAGAGAGTAATTGCTAACAATATCATTATTTATTTTCCTTTTTTTTTTTTCATTCAAAATTTGCAAGCTGCTACATTTCAGGAGGAATTTTTTTTTTTTTTTTTTGCAGATTGGGTTAAATAACAACAACAGAAATGGCACAGGATAGGCAGAAGGTGAATAGCTCATCATCTTGTATGAATTCCTTCCACAGTTCTCTCTCCCCTCGATATATGTTTGCAGATTTTTGCTGAGTCTTTCCACTGAGAATGTATGTTTTCTGTTTAAACAACCACTGCGTGACTTAGGAATCCAGTAAGAATCCCCATTTCCTCCACAAGTTGTATGCCCATGGGAAGCCCTGATTCCATCTTTAAAGGAGTGACTTCTCAATGCGCTTTCCAACCACGAGCTGGAAATACACACATAAAAACTAGAAAGGTGCATGGGTAATTGCTACAGGGGATCTATATAAGGAAGGCAGGCAGACATTTTCATTGAATACTGTTATATTCTCTGTAAGTGCATTGACCCTTTATTTGTTGCTGGACTGTCAGCATCCTTATCAGCATGTAAGTAGCCCTTGTGGCACTGTCAGCAAAGCTACAGATCAGGGTGTTTTAGCAAGAAGTATGCTTTCATGCTAAGACACTCCAGATTTTCATTGCTGCAGATAGGCAACGAGAACATAGGTATGTAAAACTTTATTCTGTGATAATAATAATTTAATAGGGAGAAAGTGTATCAAGTTTTAACCACAACTTGCCATTTGGCCTCCTTTGTTTTGGGATAGTTTAAGAGAAAGATATTAAAGAGGATTTCTGTTCTTGAGTCAGAACTGATGGTCATGCCAGAACTATGCAATTTTCCTGTCTCAGCTGAAGTGAAGCAGAAACAAATAAACGGTCACAAATAGGTAGGGTTTACAGCTCTTCTTCCTTGCTATTAAGTGGTTCCTCTGAAATCCAGCAACAATGAAGAGGGTAGGTTCTGCCACACAAAAAGAATAAGGTGGTATTATCGTGGTTTGCAAGCTGATGCAAATAGCTGCCGATCTCAATGACCTGCACATTGCTCAATAAACTCCACATCTCTTATTTTTTTTCCGTTTTTTGTTCCAGTCATTTAAGGAAGAAATAGTCTGCTTGCATCTCCACAAAGCAGTAATCTATCACATATTATTTATGCCATTCTCCAACCTTACAATCACACATAATCCCGTAACATCCTACCTAAAGAGAAGTGAATTCCTAATACACATTATCTGCATGAATTATCCCTGGTTTTCCTAGCAAATGGAGAATGGAGAGTCCATTTTTTCCATTTTGTTTTTATCATGAAACTCATTGTAAAAATGTTCTTGTGAAAAGAGACGAAAAGCACAAAGCTCAGCTCCAGACAGACATATGTATCAGGAACCACAGAGGTCAAAGGACCTTCTCCCAGTATTTTCAGTTGTGTGAAATGACTTGCAATAAACACCAGACCATCAGCAGGTATGGGCTTCCAAAGAAACTGCAAGGGCACTGACAGAACCAGACAGGGCAATTGCCTTGTTCACCCATTGTAGGAAATCATGATCAAATAAAACCTGAGGAAGCCAAGCTCAGCTCTTTAGATGACACGCAGTAGCTCTGCAGAATTCCTTGCCAAAGAATGATGAGTACTGAGAGGTAGTAAGCGTGCAAAAAAGCACTGAACAAGTATGTCAAAGAAATCCCTGAATGTTACTAAATACACAGCACCACATACAGGCTAAAAACACCTAATGGAAGGCTAGAAAAAAGCAAGTAGTATCATACACACTGCTCACAGCCTTCATTAAGCATTCATATATGATAAGCAATGGAGTCAGGAGAGTAGGCCAAATGGATCCTCAGTCTGAACATGGCAAGGACAGGGGAGGTGTCACTGTTACATCCTAACAATATTAGTTTTCATTAGAAGAGCTGATTTTGGTAGGCTGTGAAATTCAAGTTGGAAAGGAAGTTTGTGAGTCCCCATTGTACTGGAACTGAAATCCTGCATATGATTCAATTACCTTTATGTTTTTGTTTCTTTATAAATGCAAATAGAAGAGAAACAAGCTCTTACATCTCCCCATTGGTAGAAGAGCTTAGCTGCATTCCACTGCAGTTTCTGGTTCCTTTTGTTGCCGACGATAGGAGAACGTCCACGGGACAGGCCCTTCTTAGTGATGTTCACGTGGTGGCCCTTCATCCACTCGGGCCAGTTGCCACGGTTGCAGCGATGAACAAAACGTGCACACTCGAGGAAGAGGGCTGCTCTTGCCACTACAGGAGCTTCCTGAAATGTTTGCAAAAAATCACCTTAAACACAAGTAGATTTGAAAAACTAAAAACTAGAGGATTTTGTGCTTTGACCAATTGCTTCATAAGCTTGCCATAGTGTCACACAGACTGAGCAATCTCTCTCCATCAAAGCCTGAAACCAGGATCTCTGCCATGAGTCTCACCTCAAGCTAATAAAATCAAGGCCCATAGCGGAGCAGTTGTGCTTTGTTGAACCACCAGAGGGACAGAAAGAGCCGTATTATAAACAATCTTCTGTTTCACTACCCCTCCACAATTGTTTCTTTCCAAACAGGCTAACTGCCACAAAGCAGAAGCATTTATCTGACATTTCCAATGGGGGAGTGACGCAAATTAGCTTTTCACCTCTAGTAAGACTGTAAATACTGCTGCATAAACAGCAGCATGGACACATGAATCCTAGCATTGGTCACGTTACATTTTGCTTGTGCCGTTTGGGGATGGAAGCACGAATGGAGGCTTGCTGAAAGTAGGAAAAGTACCGTTTTGCACGTATAACAAGCAGATGTGGAGAGTGAAATCCTCTACTGGCATTAGTTAAACGTGTTGTCCACGTTAACAAGAAAACATCCGTTAATTACTTCCTGATGGAACATCCTGTTGCTGCCTAAAACTCCAGATTGCTATTTTCTTCCACCATTTGAATAAATTATGAGCTTTTTGCTTATACTCTATTCAAATGATGGAAGAAAATAGCAATGACTTAGTAACACTCTTGAATAGGAAGAACATTAAGGTTGACCCAACGTTATGACCAGGAAGACAGAAATCAGAAGCCAGATATTCATCAGCAACCAGAAACAAAACTAACGTCTAGCACATTACAAATTGCTTGTTGTTTACATGAAACATGGAACACAGAATAGGTAAGGATTTTTTCCACTCTCACACAGTAAAACCTTATCCAGACCTGGAGACATGTAAGCACTGAGAAAATGGAGCCCTAATCTTGGTCTCTGGTTTTAGTTCACTACTCATAAAATCACAATTTCTTAGTATACGGCAATCTTGTAAAGATGCATGTTCTAAAGGTCATGGAAGCACTCAACTACTGCAATTACGGGAGCATATCTAGGACAGGGGATGAAGCGCAGGAGGAACGTGGCCTGACACAGGAGTTCCAAATTCAGAAACACTGAAAAGACCCCTTGCATGAAAGAGGACTTTCTGAACATCATGGGGCACAAGCTTCCTGTGACTGCTTACCTGAGGCTCAGTGAAACCTGAAGCAGCAGCAAGAGAAAGATGAAGATGTGACAGAATGGACAGGGATGGATTCACACCACAGAGAAACACATCACAAATGGAGAGAAATGAATCAGGCAGGCGATGCATAGCTGAAAAGAACACAAGTTAGCACAGTCACTGTCAAAACTTAACATAGCAGCAACACTCTCACAAGCTGGTCCCTGCCTGTGAAACTGTTCACAAGTCCACTTTTAACATTAGATCTGTTACATCATTTTGCCTTTTGAAAATTATTTTGTACTGTCTAAATCGACATAAATACAGTTCCACAGCTTTCTTATCAATATTTCAAGTATTCCCATTCTTGCATTTCAACAGATATCCTGATTTGTACTAAAGCTGCAAAAGCAGTAATCTGGGTGAGAGGGAGAAAATATAGAATATGTTTGGAAATTTACAGCATGACACTACTGTTCAAGTACAGCTGATTGTGGAGAGGTTTGTGATTGCAGAGTTTTAGGTCCAGTTTTGTCTTCAAGTACAAATAATTTTATAAGACTAATCAACCAGTGGTAATTTTGCTTGTGCCCTCTGCAGTACTCCACACGGCACTTTGAGCAAAAAAATATTTTCACTGGTCTCTTTAATAAAAATAAATAAATAGAAAAAAAAACACAAAATAGCAACAGTCTACTTATGAAGCAAATAAAGTAAATGCAAGTACTCTCAAAAGATGCTGACTGGATACCTCTGTTTTGTCTAGCCATGAGAAGCAGCTGAGTATGTCTAACCGAAACAGGCCATGAGTGAGTTATTAACCAAGGTCTAGGAGAATTGCCTCAAAAATGCTAGTTCAAATCTTTCTGATCATGTCCAAAAAGGGTCAAATGCAAACCACAATACAACTTCTTGTTTCTGTTCCCAGTCATCTGCTGTGGGGACAGCAATCTCTGATTTCCTTTCAGGTCATATGTTCTCCTATGGACAAATGTTCATCCTCCGCAAACAGGGACACAGGGACAATGGGGCTCACCTAAGACCTTTGGTGACATGGAAACAGGGATACTGGCAAGCATTCCTGCTATTGCAGCTTAGGTTTTGCTGCCCTCCCACTACTTGACAGGTTCTTTCAAACACAACCCTTCCATAAGGTAGTGCCATTATGGCATTTCTACTAGGATAAGAGGAATACATGCTAGAACAGAGCAGCTCACACTTGTTAAGAATGTGCTGGAGAAGTGTAATAGTGGTAAGTGCCACTCATTGCTAAACTGGTCAAAGGAAAGCTTATATGTTCCTAAATGAGTCATTTACACTAGTCTAATTAGGATAATTGAGGTAATCTCTTTATACAATGCTAGAGAGTGGTCTTTTGGAACCTTCTGCAGAAACTGAAACATCATATTCGTCACCTGCAAAGTTCCAAAGTTTCTTAAAGCCGAATTTCTTTCGCTGATATTATTGACAAGTCTGGATATCAGCTAGGAATACAAACTGTCTGCAACATATTATCACGTGTCATTAAATGTTTGCAAAGCTGTAAATTGCTTGTAGGTTTACAAAATTCAGTCAAAGAAAGGTAGTGCTTCTGGGAAAACGTTAACTGCATGGTTTCTAATCCTAAGTAAACCTAAGTTAAATAAATCCTAAGTACAAATAAATCAGAACCTCCCTAAGAACACAGCCTTTATGTCACTGCTCTAATTTCTTTAAAACACTGTGGCAAACCTGTGTAAACATCCAGGCTAATCAAAGGCTGTTAAATCTGTAAAAGATGGAATGTTTTGGTGTAAATCTGCATGAAAAAGCATGCTGAAAAAGTTTATGAAAGAACTGAAGCTGGAGCGGTTCGCCTTTAATTTTTTTTTAAGGCTGCCATAGCAAGTAGGCTGGATAAAATGACTTAAGCAGCTTTTAATTTGCATCAAACCTGATTCCAACCATTACTTCAAAAAGCTGAAAAGAGAAGTAAAAAAAGCACAATGTTTTCTGCTGGGTGTGCTCTACTGAAATAAAATATGGGAGTTTTCCATAGCAGCAAACATTGCCATTAAGCAATGCAATGAGATGACAAGCTGTCATCTTTTGAAACCTGTGGTGCATGTGGCTTCTTAACTTCCACGTATCTCCACCATTTTGTATACAAAATGCAGGTACTTGTAAGTAGTCCCCAAAGTCTGTAATTTGAACAAGGTTTCCTTCATCTTTAGCTGCAGACCTTCTAGAAATTCTGATCCCAAAAGCTTGGGCTCTCATTCATATCCATAGTTACTCCAAAATAGTACTGCTGTGTACAGCACCTTGCACAACCCAGAGAAAATATGCAGGCAAAACAATGAGAAAATGTAGAGAAAAAGATCAGATCATGACCACTGGAATGACAGATTGCGGTTTAAGTCATTTCATTCTCAAATTGCTTAAGTTACAGGGAATATACAACAGAAGACAACAAATGAAGGACGTTTATATGCATTCCAGTAGATGTTACAGATTTCTACCTAATGACATATAGCCACTTTGTGCAGATCACGTAAAGGGACAGTTTATTCAAGACAACTTATCTGGCTCCCAGCTACTGGGTTGCAGAATTACAAATTCACATACATAAAATTCTGTACTTTTGTCTCAAGTCACACCCTTTCTGAGATCACACAGTAGCAGTCCAAGAAAGAAAGAAAAGCAGAACCACGCGGCCATAGTATTGTTTTCCTGCTATCACAATCCTAGCCACTATAGTAAGAAATGCTAGGTGTTCAGTTTTCAATATTCTTGGTAAGCATTAGAAATCCTTCATAGCAGATGCTGCGTTACAGTTCTGCCTTCACTAGATGATTGTAGACCGTACGCAAATAAAGAAATACAGAACATAAACACCTGATGATCTCTAAAGTCAACTTGTCAGAACAAAACTGAAATCCATCCAGAAACAAATTAAAATATGCTGATGGTACTGATCAGACTACAGTAATCTACCAAAATCCCCTAAAACTTTAAATGCAAGTGAATTTTTGTGTGTATGAGAAATGCAATAATACATTTTTTTTAACATAAAATACTCACATTTTTAGAGGCTATAGTGAAATTAACACAACTCTTGATTGTATTGAATACACTACAATAATTTTTTATTCTACTGACTTTAAATAAGTCACTGTGGACTGACAAATGCACCATACAGACTAGACTTCATAGCCAGACTTTAACAAGGCTGCTCCCCTATCATGTGCTCTGACCAGAGAGCTAACTTACACTACAGCCCCTCACCAAAGCCATCTGCATCATTCTGTGGAAAAGGAATCAGAGTGAAACTTTATTTTGTAAAAGTCAGCCCTGGAAGTCAGAACAGATATCTTCAAATAGTTCACTTGTACTGGTAGTTTTCAGTTAACTTCATACATTGGCAGAAAATAGGCTGGTCTGTGGCTTAAGCATGTGGCAAATTTAAAACAAATTTAAGACATTTTCAGGACATAATTGCCAAATCTGTGTTTTACAGTCTAATTTATTAGACTGTAAAACACACAGAATGCCGCATCCCCAGAAGGATTTTAGCGACATACTGGACAGCAATGACTCTGCTCTCCACACACAATGGGGCAGCAGTCTGGCAGCCCTGAAGAATTAATTTGTGCAGCACACACAGCAGGAGTAACTATCCTTCCCACCTTTCAAGCTTACTGCAACCCTGAGTGGTAGGAGCTGACTGTGAGACAACAACGGAGGTTTCACTATCAGCAACTCTTTCCATAGCTTTCAGGTAGAGAGCCAACAAACCCCAATAGGAAGAGTAGGAACTAGTAAAGAAAGCACCTCTCTACTGGAAGATGGACAGGAACCAGTCCGAACAGTAGAACTAGCTATGACCTGATAGCAACAGAGACTTCTGGCCAATACCAGTGCAGATTTGCAACCTAAGGATGCAAGGTTAAGAGCGATGTAAAGGAGGGGTATATGCACAGAGCATATTACCCCTAAAACTACAGAGCAGATCAGGCAGCACAGCTCAGGACACAATAGCACTAGCAGAATGGGAGAGCCCATGGGTCTGGCATCTCCAGCAGCGAGCAGAAAACTGAATATGAGCACAAATGGCAATGACAGTCTAAAGAAGCAAGAAGCAGGGAGCAGGAAGACAAAGAGTATGTGGCTGCTCAGAGAGCAGTGGCTTTCAACCTTTCTTATTTTGTGGACACAGAAGCAGAGGAACATTGTGTAGAGAAGTTACAAATATTGGCTGGCTTTCCTTGGCTGCCTTCATCCCACTCTCTCCCAAGCGCCTCAGAGCTCCCGTGGCCCATGAAGCATGGGCTGAAAGCCACTGCTTTAGAAACGGAAGGGACAGTCAAAATAAACAGCTGCTGCAAGGCAAGGAAGGCAGAAAATACAGAAGAGAGTGTCAGGAACAAGGGACTGAATTGTGTCACTTCTGTGACTTAGATCTGTAAATTAGCAGTATCTGCATTTAAAAGCATGGACACTGGCATTTCAAGTTTTTCCCACTGACTGGCTCTGGTGAGGGTTTAATGTTACCTAATGCATTTATAACTCTATCAGAACTCCTGAGTGGAATTACTGCGCCTCCCCAGGTAGTTGTCCAGTCTTTAATCCTTATTCTTAAGGTTAGTATTGACACTAGGAAGAGAAGCAGAATGGCTGTGAGCAAAATTTGAAGTCTGACAACAAAAGCTTTGTGCTGGCAATAATCTAGTTGTCAGGAACCATGTAATAAAAAAAGATCCAATTTCTCTGCACACTCATCCAGTCACGGGTGCCAAAACTCCAGCTAACAACAGCACCACCAGTTGGCATTGCTTTACCTGCTTTCTGCACGGGCATGACCAACATTAGTGTATGACAACGGACCACCATGTATGCACATGCTCTCATTCAGCAGGTAAAAATACACCAATGAATGACTTACAAGATCTAGGGCCGCTGCTAAAATGGAGGCATCAGGGATAGTGCCTGGTTCACAGCAGTTCAGAAGAAACTGAAAGCGCTTCATCCCTTGACGGATTGCTCCCAGGTTCACAACGTTCTTGGATTTTCCTCCTTCTTGGTTGGAGGTCAAGTGATCATCAAAGCTATGGCAACCTAAAGAGGTAAAGAGTACAGAGGGGATTGCAGGGAGGGGTAGGGAGAAGGGAACACAGTCTCTCACCAGTAAAAAAAAAAAAAAAAAAGAAGTGGTACAAAAATCCTGATGAGTACAGTCTTGGTCTAAATCCCTTCCTCACCTTGATGTGCTATTTTGAAGGTAACATGGGCATTTTTACAGTATTTGTGACTTCTGTGAAACAGGCATACAGCAAGCCAAATTCTGGTCTCTGTCACACTGATGTCTGCCCGAAACAATGCCACCCTACTCAGTGTGGAAGCCCCAGACCTGCTCCAACAAAGGTGAACAAGAACATGGCTCTTCCTCCCCATCTCTTTAATATAGAAGATCATGCTTACTGTCTCTTTTTCTTGAATACTCTCCTACCTTATTTCTCCATCAGCCTCTAGCTTTACTTTAAAGGGGAGCATACATAAACTTTATTCCTCATATATTAAGTAATATTACACCATGTAGTAGGACATAAAAATCAGTAGCAAATACTATAAATGCTTTATGTGGGAATTACGTACTGTCAATTTTTAGGCATGCATCTTCTGCAATGATCAAAACAGCTAATGTGAGACTGGATTCAGTTTCTAGATATCTCCCATCATATCAGCTTCTCTCCCTTGAAGTGCCTTGCCTTCTTTGGGATGGAAGGCTCCTTCATAAGAATCTCTTTTGAAAATGAAGTTAGCAAGCCCCACTAGGGCTCCTTTGAAACATTATTTTAAACTCTACATATGGAGGTCACATGATAAATCAACTAATCCCGCTGCAGACTGGAATGAATGCTTCCTAATGCAGTAGATAATTATGCAGTTTGTACCCAAAGTTCAGAGAGAGACAGGAAGAAACAGAGAAATCAGGAAAGAAGTCTGAAGGCCAATGTTGCTGGCTAAAACAAGAATATTCAGCTTCTGGGGCTTTTTGTCTTTACCCACAATACTCTCTGTTTACACGTGAAGGTACAAAAGGTTCCAGAATACTGAAGGATAAAGCACTGAAGAAGAAAACACCGAGTGGAGAATTCAAGGTTAGCTTTAAATGTGGATTTGGAAGACAAGAGGCAAAATGGCTCTAGAGGACTTTGGGACTTCTCCTTCCCCAAGAAAGAAGAATGGCTGAAAACTCAAAGTCACTTTGAGATCTCAGTTCCCAAAATTTCTTAGAAAGCACTTACGCACTACAAATAGTTAAAACAGAAAATGGCTATGTGCATCTTCATTTTTCCCCTGAAAACAGAGGTATAGCAAATGTCAAGAGGTTTTTGTTTTTTTTAATGACATCTGTGCCTTTTCTCTTGCTAGCGAAGCTGTACATAGTTTTCCAGCAAACAAAATGTTTCTGTGTTGGGAGATATTCCATCAAAATGGAAGAAACACAAATTAAAAAAAAAGTAGAAAGAACAGGCAGAACATTTACATAAATGAGTAGGTACAAATACCTTTTTCTTTCAACTCTTGCCATTTCCTTATAGCCTGCAGTGTTCCATCTGAACCTTCCTGCTACGGCTGTTTTAACACTAACTCATCTGAAGTACAAAAAATTTTTCCTATTTAGGAAAAAGAGGGTTAGAGGTGTGTTTGTATGAGATGAAGAACAGAAACTTGACCTTCTGATACAAAAAGGCCTGCCTAACGCACCACCTAGAGTCAATCACTACAGCCCTTTGCAGTCCTTTGCAGCCCCAGCCTTGCACTTTGGATGTATATTGAGATGGAATCCTTCAGAGGCAGCTGATGGCTGTCCTCCACTATGCTGATCCTGGAGTAGCCTTGCTGTCAGTAGGGGAGCTCCTTCTGACTTACAAAGGGTTAGTGTGACTCAGCCTTGCAGAAATCTCACCCAGTGAACAGAAACCACTTCCTAACATAGGAGGACACTGGATGTCCAAGCACCCACTCCCCAGAGTTGCTTCCTATGTGAATGTGAGATCATCCCTCGGAGCAAGCATGTGCTGTTATTCCCCATGCTGTACGGTTTGAAAGCCATGGCAACTTCTCTGGTCATCAAAACGTCTTCAGTAAGTGCCTGAATGAACATCAAGACTCTCATGTAAACATACTGTAACTCACTTCTGTATATATGCTGTGTTCTTAGTATAGGTAAAAAGATCATTCAAAATAAACAATTTTATGCATGAATGTGCATATATTTGTGTGTATAGATGTATACACATGCACACATACAGATATATATACACGCACATACACACACACAGATATGCATACATACATATGCAACATAGACAAAATTTCCAGTGGTCTAGATGATGTATCACAACTACAACTCATAAATGATGTGATAAATTATTCTATGCTTTATTATCGATCTCTCTCTCTCTATAAATATTCACTGTAATATAGTTCTCTGTTTACTTTTTAGATTTTGCCTACTGTGTTAAAAAACCCAAAAACACAAGAGGAAAAGCGTGAGCACTGTAATGGTACAGCATCATGAATGACAGAATGGAAAGGCAGAAATATGTTCCAAAATAATGCTTCTGGGTGAGACCTTGAAGGATTTAATAGTACACTCATCCACTTCAACAGACTTCCGCTCTCCTCTCTGTATACATATAAAACTTGTTGACTTCTATGGAAGATACAGAAGTATTGCAAATTTGAAAGCCCTCTAAATGATCCTGTTCTACTGTCATATATCCTCCCACTCTGAAAAGGCCTCATATCAATTTCAATATGCACATACATGCATGTACCCACAGGTATGTACAACTAAACTAGTATTTTTTGCTAGCGGTATGTGGCTTTTATTGTATACCAGAGATCCTTGTGGACACAGCAATAACAACTTCCTTAACTGTCACACGTTGCTTCATAGCCATAAACAGCCTTCCTTTGCCTCAGCCAGCAGACAACCCTTCTCATCAACATTACTAGAAAATTTGTCTGTTGCTCATACTCACAAGTAAGGGTCTCTGGTTTTTACCCATTCCATAACTATTATTACTGTATTTCTAAGGCACTTCTATACCAAAACCAAGCACGTCATTTATCTCTCTTCTCTCATAGGTATATAAAAAGCCTCAAGTTCTCACCATTAATTAGATAAATTCTGATGTTATTCACAGGCAGAAACGTGGCCAGCAGTTAAAAAGTTCACAAAGCCAATAACTAACACGTCATCCGAGTTTTATAGAGACATAAGATGTGCCATACATACAGGGCAAGGCTATTGCTGCTCACAGGGACGAGCCTAAACCTGTGAAATTAAATCAAGAATATGGCCATCCTTGACAAAAGCAAATTCACGGTGACAAAAAAAACTGCATTAGTAAGATGAAAAAAAATTATTTCCTGCAAGAAAATATGAAGTACATCACAATGTAAGTACTGTAGAAACAGCTGTAGCAGTCTAAAGATCTTACTGCTACTCAGTTGTTTGTTCCCAGTATGAGCTGGAACAAAAAAAAAATAAAAAAACAGTGGAAGCATTTCACATCTAGTTAAGTGCAAAGTAGCAGATGAGGAAAACAACGCAATTCCTTCTATCGTGGAGGTTTTCACCTTCAGCTAAGACCATAAAACAAGCTGCTGTGCTGAGGCAATCTCCCAGAGGAGCAATATTTTTAACTTAGGAGAGAGCTGACAGCGTTTCTACCATGGCAGAATGATGCCTGATTTGCACTGGTGAGATATGTTCATCCTCTGCTAGTATCACTTGCCATAACAATGGCTGACATGCATTACATTGCAGGTCTGGGACAGATGATGGTAGAATACGTACAATGCAGTGCCGAAGTGTAATGTCAGAAAATGAAAACCATAATGTCAGAGAATGGATCATACTGTAAGGCTACAGAAATCATGGTGAAAAAGAAAAGCTACTCCTTTTTGTGCGTTTTTGGGAGTTGGGTTTTGGATTTTTGCTTTGTTTTCTTTTGTAAAACAACAGTAGAACATCCAGATACAAGGTTGTCTTCCTGAACAACAAATATGAACTCTGAGCTGAGGACGAGTACATCAATGACTGTGTGACATTTGAAAACAGAATCTATCATGACCTTGTGTTATTTATAAAGGCACCTTTCAAACACTGTTTTTGAAAATGCATTGCAATTAAATATACCTTCGTGGAAAAGTAGTGTTATCATTACTTTGTGCGTTAAGAAAAAGGGACAGTATCCCTAACGAATGGTATGCAGACACTAGACATGCAAACACAGAAGAAAAGAGATAATTATAACAAGGTTTGTACAAGGTTTTCCATTTCATCAGTGCTGACCTCTGCTAAAACTGTCAAATGGTCACAAATTGGAGGAAAAACAAAACAACAAAAAACTGATGGAATATCCATTGTCATATTAGGCAATGAAAGATTTACAAACCTAATTTTGAACTGAATCAGTGCTTTGAAGCAAGCATTAATTTTTCAAGTGTGTTGATCAAATTCAATTTGATATAAAAAGCCCAAATGTTGTATTTGCATAATTTATTTGGATAGAAAAAAAATCAACTTTGTTAGAAGATTTTCTAAATCAAAATGAAAGAAAGACGGAAGGGAAAGAAAACAGTTACAAAGACTAAAAAGTTGGAGAAAGCTAGAATGGATACAAAAACTATGGAGAAAGCAGGAAAAAAGGGAAAGGAATGAAATACAGAAAAGAAAGAGATTAAAAAAGAAAATAAAAAGAAAGAAAAAAAGACGAGAACCCTGATTTCTAACCATCTTTTTCTTCTGTGTGATGAAGCTTGGATGGGTGTCTTCGGCAGGTGCGCCATTTACCAAGACGCTTGAAGAAATTCTCCTCTTCATCTCGCCCGTTGTCCAGGCCACCTCCTGGCCCCCCTCCTTCTGACAGTTTCACTGCACTGGTAAACTTCACCTGTGGAAAGACAGAGGGCTGGTCAGTCTGTGCCATGCCACCATCTCTTGGGTCTTTCTTGCTTAGACATAAAGCATCTACAGACGTGCTGTGGCACAGTAGATCACCATAGCAACACAAGTGGGTCTGCACAGACTTACATATGCTGAAGCATTTAATCTTCTAATCTTTCTGCTTAAAGAACTGTTTTTTGACAAAAGGCTGTAAAGGCACAAAGGAAGTGTAGAGAAACGTGACTAACAGCTAAATCTTACGTGTATTTACAGGACCTGCATTTCTTTCTTAATGAACACAGACAGACAAGTACAGCAGAGGTTTAATCCAGTCTTCTTCACATCCCAGAAAGGAGTCAACAAGCAGCTACTCACACACCACAGTCACCATTATTGTGTCCCTCATCCAGAGGATCAGGCTCCATCATCCTTCCTGACAAGGTCATACCACCTTGCAGTCTTATCCTCTCTTACCAAGACTGCGTTCTGCACTTTATGTTACTCCTTCAGATATATCTTCCAAACACCCTGACAACATCATACTCTTCATTGTTATATCAACTATTGACAGTGCTTCATTAAAACTTCTTCTCAGCGTTTTTCCAGTATCATACAGTACAGGACAGACTGGACAATACATTAAAATAGAAGCATATCATTAGTGTCCAAGTATAGCTTGTCTCCAGTCTACACTATCTTTATTCAAAGGCAGGAGGAAAAGTTGTTTTCCATAAGAAGGCTCTCACTCATATGGAACTGGAGGAGACAACATGCACTGCATCTGCTGCAGATGGCAATGCATCAGCATTTAGGGATAGACTGGATTTGGAAAGCCTGCAACATTGAATGGCAAACAGTGGGGCTCTGTCAAGCTTCTTCACAGAGGGAAGCCAGTAACAGTTGGTAAAAGATCATACACACACCCTATTATGTAGAAGTTAGGTTTTCCTACTGTGCAAGAACTAGAGTGGAGAAGGTAAGAGTAAAAGGGGTGGAATGAAAATAAGACATTCCTGCTTTGAGGGATCAGCAGTGCTGTAACGCCCATCGCCAGGACAAATACTTTTCTCCTTGTCCTTAATGTGAGGACTCTTGGTACTTGGCACAAATATCTACGTATTGCTCTAAGAAGTGAATTGACACCTAAAAGTGTCAATTGGGCTGCAGTGCTAACATTGATTAGAGCGTTTCCTTGGGCAGCTAAAACCCTGTCCTTACAAGCTCTCTGCAATCGAGTCCAAAGCACTTACCTTGGAGCTCTGCCGGATGAAAGACAGACGGTCAACAGAGCTGATATCTAGCAGATCTTCCACTCCATCAGCCAGGCCAGAAAGGGAAGAACGCTTCAGCCAGTTCCCTGTTGCAGATTAAGCTACTCAGAACAGTTCTGAAAACGCTTCAGAGCAGTACACCTATTTATTAGCCGTTGCAGCATATTTCTCTGAAATGGCCGTGACAGGGTACAGCAAAATGAGAGGAAAGGAGAAAGCAACCATTTCATGTTACATGCACTATCGTGTAAAGCTGGGTCTTGAGACTTGTAAATAATGCATGCTTTATCTATCTAAATGGTATTCGGATATTTCTCTTTTACAGAGAGGAAGAACATCTAGGAGATTAAGATACTAGCCTACTACTTTGGAGATCTGTTTTGCCACAGATATTCTGTTACTTTTGGTAAATTGCTTACATTTCCCTTTGCCTCAGTTCTCCGTCTATAAAATGGAGAAAGCAGCATTTCCCAGCTTCTCGTGGGAGAATATACAGTACACTTGGACAATAAAGAACTATAATAAAAGATGTCTTAGGAGAGATATATCTGTCCGTGTTTCTCTGCACATGCAATAGGTATATAGAGTATGAAGAGACATACATTTACCTATGGGGAGCTTGAGTTTCTTTCGAAGGGAGATTCGTCGAGAACGGGAGCGGGAGCGCCTGTCTGTAGTGGTCCCAGAATGAGCAGTGGTGCATTCAGACGTGTCCTGCTCGGACTGACTACTGGTATCACTCGCTGCACTCTGTGACTTGAACATCTTTCGCCAGAAGTCCTTACGTCCTAGAACAGCGCCTTGGCTTTGCTCATCACTGGAGAAAAAGATGAAGAACATGAACTGAACTTCAATGAAGTCTGGATGCTCAGGGGATTGAGGTCTCCTTCCCACAGCCCCCTACTGATCTCCATTTTCTTTGAGGTTGTTACGTTTTGATTCCAAACATACTCTTCTTAGTGGGACGTAATCAAGTTTGACAACATGCTCACCATTGTTCAGGGCACAAAACAACCATCTTTTCTACTCTGAAGACCTTGCTCACTGAATAGGCCCTCCCAATTTTTTGTTTGTACAAGCAAAAAGCAAATCAATTTCTTCAGGTCAAAATGACTTATACTGACAAGACTACACTGGTTCTTTCCACACACATGTGTACTGGAGAGATTGAGGACATCATGATAGACATTTGTGAACCTGCTGGAGTCACAGTTCTTACTACCTTGCTGGAATGTGGCAGCATATTTTGCTATACTCTTGCAATCTCCTACGGCTATGGCAGTGCTCAGAGCAGAACAGCTTGCTTCAATTCTTCCGAGCAATCAAAAGCTTTCTGTTATCCTTGCAGTCTCAGCAACAGAGAGACTTCGTAGGCTTAGTTAACACAGGAGAATACATAACATAGAGCTTTGGCACTTGTACATCTCAAAACACTTTAGCAAGACAGATGTGTATTCAGAGGCACAGAGAAGTTAAATGACCTGTCCAAAGTTAATTAGACCAGCAGCCATTCACAAAACTTTCTAAAATTCTTAAGAATATTGATTAAATTTACTTCTATATTAAATGGCAGAGTTCTTTGGACAACAGAGATCTCAAATGTGCAATGCCTAACAGTAGGTTGGTTCACTCATTAGGAAAACTGGTAAAGCACATCTACTGTTAAGGGAAACACAACAGTTTTAGGAGTCTACAGGGCCAAGATGGGTCTTTAGAGAGCAGTAAAGGAATAATGACTCTTAGCAAGAACTTAGAATTTGAAAATGAATGAAATCATGCCCCAGAAGTATAAATAAAGCATTGAGAACAGCTGTGATGACATCTCTGAGGACTTAACATCATATTCAAGGCTTTGTTAGTAAGTGATATTGACAAGCTACTGTAGTGTCTTTTTAGAGTCTCCCCATCAAAATCAAGCTGGTTTCAGTTAGCAGCACCGAAAACAGGCATTACCTTGATGTTACCAGCACCTCCTCGGACCCCCAACAAATTTGTTGCACCACCCAGGGAGAAGAGTCTTTGCTGTCCTCCCAGTGTGTACTAAACCCAGACGGAAGCTGCTGGCAACAATGCAGTGAAATAATATTTACTTACTGTTCAGGAGTTTGCATTGGGCGGCTTGAGATGTAACTGCGGCACTCATCGGGTGCAGCTGACGCCTGACCTTTGTCAATGATGACGCTTCCCACCTCAGATCTATACAGACAATACAAACCATCAGCTAGAGTGAATGGATTTGTCCATCTCGTGCTCATCATACAGATGCATGACATGGAAATCAGTGCTGCTGAACAATCAAACAGCTTTAGAGATGCAACTTACTGCCTCTCTCTGTATACCACTCTTGGAAAAGGTATCAGCCCTGAGAAGCAAAGCCAAGCTTTTTAGGAGCTTTTCAGCTTTCTTAATCCTTCTTCCCAATAAGCCTCAAAGCACAAGAGAAAATTTATTTTTGATAAAGTGCAAGTCAGGATAAGATCTCTTCTGAGGCTTGTTTTGCATACCAGGGTTTATTCGTCTGTCAGATAAACAACACAAATCTCCCATAGGAGGTGATGCACATTAAAAGTTATGTCCACACAACATGGTGGGACTTGCACTATGCTTTTTACTTTTTTTTTTTTTGCCTTTCCTCTTCCCAGTGTTTCCATTGTGCTGTTTATATTTTAGACTCCTGTCTCAATTCATTAAATTTTAAAGGAAGCTGCCACCACAGTGCAATTCTGTACACCAGGAACTAGCATATGGTATGAAGATAAAATACACAAGCCCTTTGACTTTCTACAACTGTGTTCAGTGCATATAGTCATAGTCACATTCAAATCAGTCATTTGCCTTTTTTCTCGTAGACACCAACCTTTTGCTCCCAGGTTTCAGCTCTTGCTCTGTCTCCTCTGTTTTTTTTCCTGGTATTAACTTTTCAGCACTGTCCAAGAGGGCACTGAGTGCCACCCTCCGAAAGACATTCCCATGAGCCTCCTTGATAAACTGGACAAGCTGACGGATATCGCAGTACAAGCCCTGAGTAGCAAAACATCATGAAAAGATAAGTCAGTCTGCAGCTTGCGAAGGAGTGAGAACCCCTAGATTCTAAGATACTTCAGCAGGCCATTACTTCCTCTGGTTGTTGTCGGATCAGCTGTTCGTGTACAGTTATTGTTTTCTGGCTGGGATCAAAAACTGGAAAAGCTGTCATTGAGTGCACCCAGAAGAAGCATAGTGAGGAGCATTATTGTTATGAAAGATGCTCTGCAGTGGGCTAAAGCAAATGTAGAGCTATCAGAGGCTAGATGAGGGAGCTGCAAAGGTGATTTAAAGGCTGTTTTATCTCATTTATCTAGTCCATAATCTTAAAAGGCATGGAAAAGCCAAAATGAAGGGGTGGAGAGGAAAGCATAGCGCAAAAACCTTCATGTTTTGTTTAAAAATCAGTGGGTGTCTTGGGATTTTTCTTAATTATTTTAGAGCTCTACATCATGACAAGAGAAAGAAATGACTCATTCCCTAACCTACTCCTACACTCAAGGCTCTTTTTAGTTCTGAACATTCATACATAGCTGTAACGTGACCAGTCACCTCTACCTTTGAGGGCAAGGGGATGGAGGGAAGGCTTATAAGACCTGGTTTTTAATTTCTGAACTTTCCTGAAAGATCCTGCACTATTCTGAAAATTCTCAGCTAGGAATTGCATAGCCAGCTTTCAACCAAAAAAAATTGCTGTGCTCATGGTACTTGGCTAAACTGAATTCATTCATTCTGTCAAGCCTCACTGGTCACATCCACGCGAAAAAGCACCTTTGCAAATATGAAATCAAGAACTTACAAGGTTTTCCGGACTGTGCAGCTCATGTGTTGTGGAAGCACAGCGAGTGATCAATGACTTGAACATGGCGCTCACAATGATACCTTCTACACTCTGCGCTGTAGACTTGTTGTCCACTGTGGTGAAGTTATTCCCAAATCCAGCCTTGTCTGTGAAATTGAAGTACAAGCAAAACCAATGGTTAAGAATAATTTAAGAAAGATAGCTTAAAGACACATGTTACAGCATTCATACGCATAAGACAAAGGCTGGTCCTCACCTAAAAACCTATTCTCAGTTCTGGCAATCCCACTTCCATAAAATTTGGCAGAAGGGAAGGGTAAAACAAATGATAAGGATGCAACTTTCCCAGAAATAGCTATAGTATGAAGAAGGATTAAAAGGATCAGGGTGAGCCTGGCTTTTGTTTATTCACATCTCTCAATTAAAAATGTATAAAATAAGATACAAAATTTGACCAATACCTCCAGCTTATCTATTTATTATTCTAAAGAATAAGAGATGTTTGATTAAACTGAAAAGTGACAATATCCATGAAAAGAAAATCTACTGAACTTGAGGAGTGTTGTTCATGTAAGGCGCAAAAGACGACCAAGCTGTCAGAGATTCAGAAAAGCATTACACATTTATAAGACAAGAAATATCCCAGTTTTATTAGGTGAAAGGAAAGACTTTTCAAAAGCTGCATGAGCTGCAATTCTTCAAAGCCTGGTAATAATTGGTGAATACTGAGGAAACTTCCTGTGAGCATCTTCTTCATAGAAGTCTGCTACACTCTTTTTTAGATGCAGTTACTGAAATGCCTGAGATCAGAGAGAATCTATCAGAGCAGACAGACTCCCTAAATACCTGGGGGAACAGCTATTTCTGTCCTGTAAACAATGACTGTTAATTGCTGTCACATGCAGTGACCAAGCAGAAATGGCTGGTCATTCTAATAGCATCTGGAATTAAAAAAAAAAAAAGAATAAAAAATACACATACACACACACACACTTTTATTGTAGGCATGCACATCTGTGTGTTCATATTCATGCTTACTCAATCTGTTCTTGCTATTTCCTGCCTCACCTGAGGCACCACAGAGGGTTTTAATGCTCAATTATATCTCCATTCAGAATAAACCCTGGATTAAACAGGCCATTTCAGCTGGCGCCTGGTCATGTCATGAAGCAGAAAACTTCCTGCCTGAAGCATAGCTAAATGAAATCTTTCTTTGGAGAGCCATGAACAACAGGTAGGATGAATTAAAAGAGAAGCTTTCAATTTCAGGTGCACTGGGTAATGCATGATCACTACAGGAAACCACTAGGCGATAAAATCAGAGGAATTTTAACTCCACTGACCTGCGCTCGCTGAGGATACAATCTGTATGTTCAAAGGATAGAAATTCATATTTATTTTTCTTTCTAAAAGACAAAGGTGTGGCTTCTTTCTGGTGGTAAAGTTTAGGAACATTCAAGTAAGAACTTCTGATGCCAGTCATACTTACTGTCTGTGACTGGCTCCATGCAGAATCCCAGCAAAGCATGAAGGAAGTCCACCACGTTATTGAGAGAATCCCTGTTCACATAATCCCTCATAGTCTGCCGGAACTGCATTCTATCCAGTTTGTACAGCTTCGTGAGGCAGTTCTGAGCCTGCAACGACATCCATCAAATCACATCAGGTTACATGTTTGAGTTTTTTGAGGTTGTTTTTGGTTGATAGCAGCTGGGTATTTTGGGGTCCTTTTCCACTTTTGCTTTGCCAGTGCTCTGCCATGCTCTCTAAGGTAACTTCCCCTAGGAGCCAGAAGATGTTAAGTTCTGTAACAGAACACAGGTTCACCTCAAGCAAACAAGATATTCAGCACAAGGGGAGAGTGGGCCTTTATGGGTGTCACTGTTTGGAAGTGGTGCTGAAGTCATTCCCAGCCACATCTGAAGGCCTTACTCCCACCTCTTCCCCCAGAGATAAAATCTCACTGAGCATGAATGAAGCAGGAATGTACCACCTCTGTCAAGGTTTATTGCCTTGAAATAAGTTCTTAGCCACAGGCATCTGATTTTCAGCCAATGGCTCAGACCCAAGCCATTTGATGCACCTGCAGAAAGTAGTCAATTTAAATAATTAGCTTCTTATTTGAAAGCTATTAATTGTCATCTTATCAGAAAAGGAACCATCCCACTGGGACTCCAAGCAGGCCAGAATTAGTGAGTCTGAAATATCAGCTCTATGGGGAGCATCAACTCTTCTGCTACCTACAAAAGGGTGCTTAGCTTTCCAGTAAACTCAGACGTGAATCGTGCATGCAGTCAACACAAATGATGCATGCAAAGCAGTCTGGCCAGACAAATGCACAGAAAGAGCTGCAGACTTAGACATGTAGAAAATCTCTTTCCATAAGGATCTCAGTTCAATGAGTCTGATGAGAACTTTGGCTCCAAGAGACCTATTCATTTATGCACAATGTTATGCATTGGACTAAACATTTTGCTGGCTCAACTCTAGCACAATGTAAAAGCCTAACTTATATTTTGCTGAATATGACATATGTTCAACCACTGCTCTGTACAGAGTCTTTCTACTGTTACCACTGGGATTCTTTTACCCCATCGAGCCCAACTCTATTCACAACTCGCATTACTGCTGCACACTCCTTAGTACACAGCAGCCTAACTAACAGAAGAATGGTGCATGATATAGAGGCAGTCAATCCATCTCTGAGTCATGTAGCTCAGATCCCAGCACTAAATTATAGCTCTAACAGAACGGCTGAGGCTAACCAAAGCCATGGCTCCCATGCCCACCATGGTGAGGCAGAGTAAATTCTCATTACAGTCGAAGATGCTCTCTCCTGAAAGCACAGAAGACAAGGATGCATGCAGTGGAGAAGGCCTTTGGAAGGCTTCCATTTGAGAAGTCATTGGACTGATCTCAAAGAGTTGAACTCTTCTGGTTGAAGTCAAATGTTTGGGTTACATCCTGGGCACTTTCTATTGTTTCAGCTTGAGCAGAATCAAAAGTGTAAGGAATCAATGGTAACCATCCACCCTGCCCTTCAATAGGGCATGAGTCTTCTGCTTCCTTGCAGTACAAGAACATGCCTGCAAGCACAGTGCACTCCAACTAGCAGGAGCAGCCCAGCAGCAACCAATCATAATCACCATTAGAAAAGGCAGACATAACTACTTGGACTTCAGGATTCAGATACACAACCCAAAATAGCTGCACATCTTGTAAACAGTATACTCAGTTGGAGTTCCATCAGTGTAAAAAGTGACTTACACCAGCACACATGGAGCTTTGCTCCAATGTATTTGTGCCTTTCCATACAACCTATACATTGGGTGTGGAAAAACACCCTGACCCTGAGGTGTGCTCTTAGCAAGCCCCAAGGTCTGGAAGGTAACATGACAGCTGAAAATCTGCTACAGCTGGGCTGCAACACAGACTGCGAGATCAGACGAAGAGCAAAACATCTACTGCCAATACAGAAAAAGCTACAGAGGGGGCAGACAGCAATTTCAGCAGCTGATGTCAAAAGTACAAGGGGGACATTTTAATGAGCTTTAATTTTCTTACATTCTCCCGGAATACCTGGTGTCTCAGGCGATCTCCAGAGTGCCCTCGGTGTCCTTCCCCACAACCATAGGCACAACCCAAAGACTTCACAATTTTGATCAGCATTGTGAGTGCCAGCCTATGGGTGCTGATAGATGGACCTTCATCCTGAGTCACAGAGAGAAAGTCTGTATGAAACCCTGGCACAACAACTGGCATTTTGCTAGCATTTTAGTTCTAGCCAGCTGCAGTCCATTTCTCCTCTCAGACACTCCATTACAAAGCTGTAACTCTTAAAACGTGTACTGCAATTATTTTTCAAGTTCCAGCACCAGTTCAAGGTCCTCTCAATAAACTCCCCTTAAAAAGCTATGTTATAAATGTAAAGCTCCCTACATGCTGCTGTGAATACCATTCAGCACTTACCTCAAGAAATTCTGCTTGAAAACAGAGTTGGCTTGCTCAGGCAGAAAAGCAACCAGATTTTTAAAATGTCTTTGGAATTAAACTATTATGAATTGCAATTTTGGAGGTCAGCAACAGCCTCTCTAGGCCAATTTTCACAGCAATTTGAAAGATTTATGATTTCTGGTTGTCAAAAAAAACTAAACTGTGCTCAAATACTGGATTTTGGTTTTCCTTATAAGCTATACATAATAAACCTTAAAAAAATCATTGCGATTGTTTTGCACTTTGAAAGGATATTGAAAATGTCCATGTAAGGCTCCCAAACTCTGCTTTTGGCAGTCAATTCAATGGATTTCACTACAGTGCTTGAATTCCCAATCATGTTTCTTCAGTGGAACTCCAGTGAGTACCAGAAGAAAACAAATTAATTTGTGCAAAGAAATAATACGAGGGAAAACAGAAGGACAATTGTATACATATGCATATTCTGTCTTAACATATTACAGTACATTCTGGAATGGTACAAAGGGAGGCAAGACAAACCTTCTCTTGTTTTTTGTCATTCTTCTCATATGGCCCTCCTCCCCCACCACCTCCATCACTTCCTCCTCCGCCTCCTCCACCACTTCCACCACCTCCTTCTTCTCCTCCATCTCCAGCTCCGCTGACTGAGGGAGGCCCAAATCCACAAGCTGAACTTGCAGAAGCAGCCCCTTTGAGTTGGAAGGATCCTTCACTTGGTCTCTTTTCAGGGGCTTCGTTTTCTTTGTTCTCACTCTTCCTCCGGACTTTCTCTACACAGGGCACCACACCAAGCTGAAGCAAGCACTCCACGATGTTCAGTGCCACATCACAAATCCTGGAGCTGATGTCATGGTTCAGAACCAAGTAAACAGCCTTCAGGACTACCTGGTGGATTCAAACATCATATTTAAAATTAGACTCATCTTCTCTCCTGGTACTATTCAGTGCCTGGAAATTCTAGTCACAGACCAGACTCATTACAGCAGGCACAGTGCAAACTCAGAACGAATAACACAACCCTCAATCCCAACAGCCTACAATCTACATCTAAGAGAAGAAACTACAGGTTGGGCACAGTCAGGCAGAAAAGAAAACCATGAGACGACATCTGTGAGCCTGAGAGCATTGCTTCAGTGCATCAGGCGCTCTCAAGTCAGTAAGAGGAATGCAGCAAAGGTGAGTTTTAAGGTGCCATTAAGGTGCTATTCAGTTTTATACAGTTTTATAGAGAATTCAGTGCATGCCCCAGGAACACAGCAATTAAATAATATCACTTAAGATTTGATGTGTGCATCCCACATGCACATGCACTCCTTGCAAGGAGTAACAGGAGTTGCAGTATCTCGGAGGAGATTTTTATGATATGCACAAATGTATCTGACTGACCTTTATGTACTGCTGAGAGAAGTCATATAAAGAGGTGGAGGAAAAGCCCATCAAAACCCTGATCTCAATGGTACCACTATATTGACAGAAGAGGGACCTGGCTTTCCTCATTCCTTGCCAATTACCGAGAGATCCAGCATGCCATTCTTGTGGACAAAGTTGTTGGTTCCATCAATGTGATCCGTATCCTCCAAGCAACTGTAATTGATGCAGGAGTCTGTCAGGCTCCGTGGGAGGTTGGCGCATGCGAGCGGCTCATGGGGCATCTCAGGGATGGGCACCTGGTTGCAAAGCTTCCTCATGTGCTCACTGAAGAAATCGGCATAGCCCACATTGAAAGAAGCCAGGGTAGTGTTGAAGGTGGCCACAGTGATGGTGGAAATCTGGGACCGCACTGCAAGGAGGAAAATGGTTACCTGTGAATTTCCATCTCTAGAGTTATAAAATGGCAAACTAAGGCTGTGCTTATTTTAAAAAAAGGTGCAGCTCTTCACGTAGCTTGCAATGCCGGAAGACAAGATAGGTTCCTAATTCCTATCACGGGTACAGGGCTGAACGCATAAGTTAATTTCTTCCTTTAAGCTACTGCAAAATAGTTCCATGGCAACTTAAATTGATCTGAGTCTACAGGGCAGTTAAGCACACCAGGGAGCTCAGCTAGCTTAAACCTAATTCAAAAGGAAGATTAGATTTTGGCTAGCTTTGCTCCCTGGACTAATCCAGTGCCTGGTCTCAGAAGCAGGAACACCACAGCAAGGGAAACAATAAGGACTCTGCAGCTGGATGCAGGAGTGAAGGTAGGCTAGCAACAACAATTCAAAATAGCTTTCAAGTCAGATCAGCTTGAAAGATTTTATCAAATCGGTTGGAAAAAAAAACAACAACAATAAAACAATGGAGCAGTGTGTTTCTAAAGCTACCTGTCTAAATCATCTCCAAAATGTAAAATTGATGAGAAAAGCCATGTGGCATCTAAGAGTCCCCAGAAAAAGGACATTATGACCTAACTAAGTGTAATTTTAAATTGGTTAGCTCAGGTAGCGACAGCATTTTGACAACACAGTAATTTTTTATTAAACAACTCACGCTGAACTCTAGGCCATTGCATGAGTAATTTCCTACACTTAGTGCTTTGTAAATAGGTCTGTACACCTCATAGTGTAGCAAAATCCTGCGTCCCACAGTATTGCTTGGACGACCTTCTCCCAAGACAGTATGGTATCAGGACTACGGAATAGCAAAGAACTTCCTGAAGCCATATAAAGTGTTCTAATTAACAAAATAGCAAACCTATCATGAGTCTTCAAGAATTGACTCAGCGATGGACTGGCTCCATTTTGCAAATAACAACTTGTCAGAGTGATGATTATATTTCCTTATAACCTGTGCAACCCTTCCAGCACTGAACAAGTAGGTTTTTATTAAGAGAAATGTTCTAAGGCCAATGGCAGTGCCTCATTCTAGGCTACATATTGGTTAATGATCAGGACAAGAAGTAACTGCTGTACCTAATATGACATTGCAGGATTACTTGCTGGTAAGTGTGACTTTTTAATGGTAATCACTGACATTTGCATGTTGAAGATATCAATAAACTAAGTATGGAATTCGGAAACTTTGTTTGTGAGTTACCAAGTCTGATGACTATCCAAAACTATTTTTTGTTTCATTGAGGTTTTGCTTAGTTTGTTTTGAAATGGGTAGCTATTTCATGATAGAGCTGACTGCTGGATGGGACTCAGAAGGAGAGAAGGAGAACTAAAGACTCTTCAGTTACATCCATGGATGCCTGCAGCATGCGTCCATAACTCCTCTTCAGCTATGTTATGTCTACATAGGACATAACTAACTTTTCATCTCTGATTTTCCGTGTGTCAGCCGGAAGAAATGTGCTTATTAGCAAATCCTGGCCAGGGAAACTAGACAACAGATGGGAAATTCCGAATGACCAGCATGCTTGGATATAATCGATCACAAAAAAAATTGATAATATTTGTATTCACTCTTCAACTACAGAACATTTCAGTCAAGTTGTAAACTACCACTGAAAATAGTGCAATTTGTCCTATTACTCATATAGTTGAAGCAAAATTGTACCCTAGGTACAATCAGGGAAACAAGCATTGTATATGGCTACCTTTTAGAAAATAGTGGGCTAGGATTCTGGTGTAGTGAGTGGGATTACTCTCCTACAGAACAAATGCAGATCACATATATAGACTCCACAAAACTGATGCAGGAGAAGAATTTTGCTCCAGAGTCACAGAGCAGAGACAAAAGAGATGTGTCCATACTAGATTAGAGCTGGTACAAATCCACCTTCTCAGACTCTTCAGAATTGCTGTGCTAAAAAAACATGGATCTTTGAGAGCTCCCAAGACTACAGCACATAACATGTGAGTATCCTTACTGATATGCTGCCTGGCAGCTTGTGCACACTGTGCCCTGCTCCATGAGACGTGTGATAACCTCTTCCCTCATCAAGGTTTAGGGTTGCACTTGCCACAGCTGAGACCTGATCTCTATGGCCAGGTTTTGTTAGTAGCACTACACAGGAGGGAGAAAAATTCACTGTGTTTAGGCAGCAGGAGCAGTGCCAGCAAAGCCCGCGGCACAGACAGCTCTGCTCACAGAAAAGAACTTTCCTTAGCTTGACTAATGTTGTTTGACAAAAGTGGAGTTGTCCTGCCAACAGAAAGACTCTTCCTTCTGGAACAGACTTCATCCCACCAGGGGTTCTCTCATAGTGGTCACACTGGAGTTGCTATTTCTGCAGAGGCCTCCAAAACAGATGGGCCTCAGGGAAACTTTGAGCAAATTTCAAACTCAACTTCTACTTGGAACCAGAGGAAATTAGGAAAAAAGTGGAATCTTCAGCACAACCTAACAACTGAGGACTGACAAGGAGCATTAAGTATCACAAGATTCCCCATGAAACCAGAGAATTCAGCAATACCAAGTTTCTGCCCAAATTTGTGTGCTGTATAGTGTTAAGGGAAAAAAAACCAACACAAACTCTTTCTTCTCCCTGCTGATGGCTGCCTATATATATATATATTCATAAACTGCACATGATAAACATGAAAGGTTTGGAAAATATTTCTACATAGAACAAAAAACCCCTCAAGAGATGCAGAAAGAAATAGGAAAAAACAATTAGTCATATACTCATACATGGAAACAGTAACACTTTCTCAGCTTCTTGGAGTCCATATTCCAGCGAAATGTTTATTTCTTAATGCGTTAAAATTTACCTTCTTTGACTGTATTCTCTCCATGGCTGTTTGAGTGGTCTGGCAGATCAGAGACGAGAGTGTGGTGAGAGTGTGAATGCCTAGCGCTGAGGCTTTCCATCTCTGTTGCTGTGTCAGAGCTCCCCCGTCTGGTGAACTTTCCTAGGGTGAAAACAAGAATTTGATACTTGGTTTACTCATCTGAGCAGTTCTTGGAAGTAAGAGACAGTAGCTGAAGTTAGAAACTGAATGGTGGGAGTCATAAGTCAAGGCCTTCCAAGACCCTGTGAAGCAGAATCAGCCAGATGATAATGGGATATCTTGTGGGGTTCATTGTCATAAAGACTGGCTAAAGGACATGAAAATGGCACAGCCTAAGGCAATCATTTTCACTGTCTGCCACCTCCAAGAAAGGATGTAAGGATGAAAATCTATGCCCTTAGAAGTTTGTGAAACAGAAATCACACCTAAGAGGCTGTTCAGTGAACTTAGAAGCCTGAAGGAGACAGTATTTAAACACTGCATCTTTGCAACACCAAGACAGGGCAAGCTTCACTATCTGAATCAATACTCTATTTTGCATCCAACACTCACTTAAGAAAAATGGTTATTTTTTTTTGCTTTGCTTCTAATGACCATATTGCTGCTTCTCCAGAGATTTCTCCTTAAAATATAAGGATGCAACCATTCCTCCAATGTATTGTAAGCTGCAGATGGATAATGCTTCCAGCACTCAGGGAACGTGTTTTCAAGTGGCACAGCCATGACTATAGGTTGCTACGACAGCTATTATTTCATTATGTGATAGTTATCAGAGAAAAAGTGAAGTCTAAGTCATTCAACGTCTGCTGTCAGCACAATTGCCACTTCTGCAAACAGGTGTTTAATGCTGTAAACAGAAAAAAGGACATAAAGTTGTAACAGGATGGATGGAGCAACAAAAAGCCTCTGCTGTTCTCTGAATGTTCGGGACAGGAATGACACAGAACCTGGGGCAGAGATAAGAATTCCTCACCTAATATAGTGGTTTGCCATCCTCCTCTCTCAATGCCACGACGGTCCTCTCCAATGCCAGAGAAACTGCCAAATGAGAAAGTGCTGCGAGTAGGTGAAACATCCAAATGGTCCTCATGGAGGAGGAAGGGCACCCCCATTCTCCGTTGCCGCTTCTTCCCAGTATGGTGGAAAGGAATCGACCCTTTGCGCTCACGCTCCCTGTCCTCTTTACGGCTTTTAAACTAAAGCAGAAGAGGAGCAGAGATGAGAGCAGGTAGAGGCCTTGAGGCATTTAACTACTGCCTGAGGGAAAAAGATAAATCAGGTACGTGGCCCAACTGCAATCTTATATTCTAAAATTTTTGTATTGGACATTCATCCTGAAAAGAACTATCTACACTCTGGGACCATATGAATATTCTAAGGAACTCAGTCTTTCTACAGGCTGGGATGGATACCCTTGAAAAACTGTATGGCATGTTCAAACCTGAGAGGTAGATTTGCAGAATCCACAAAACTCTGTTAAGTATCTTGGATGAGTGCAAACCCAGAGCTTCATTACATAAACAAAAAGTCAGGAAAACTTCCCTGAATTAGCTGGAATTACACCAAGCACCAGCACCTAAAAATCTGGACATTGTTTTACTACATTCCCCACATGCAGTTTTAGCAGGACGGTTATTTGAATAATAATTTCTGGATTGTGATTGGTATTTGCACATAAAAGCTTGGATAAAAACACACAAAACTACTCCCAATGGAAAAAAGATGTCAATCTCATATACAGCATGAATGCATAGTCCAAGCAGACCTTCAGCTGCTACTTACCAGGACATTTAGGTGCTGAATCATAGGCAACTTAAAGTGCAATTTTATTCCACTCACCTTTTTGAAGATGTTCATCCCCAGGTCTGTGGAGAGATCTGGAACTGCTGGTCTACGCAAGTTGGTCAGTGAAACCTTGGAAAATGCTTCTGTGCTTAGTGATTTTTCTTCCTCGTTACATTTCATTGTAAGATCCTGCAGCTCCCAAAAGAAGACAATAAGCACAAGGAGAAACAGAGGATAATCAGCTTAATAAAAGAGCTGCTTCTAAGAGCTGTCATAGGAGGAGCTCTGTAGAGGAAAAGGACCTTCAATTCATCACTGAATATATTCACATATTTAAAGAAAAACAAACAAAAATGTTTAGAGACTCCTGAAATTATTGACCTTGTCTAACATTCTTGTCATCATGGAAAAAAACCAAGCAGCACATTGTGCCAAAGAAAGACTCAGGTGTTGCTGTCAGTGTGATCCAGTGGCACAAAAGACCCATGGCCAGTTCTACTGATTCTGATCCCCGGTAAGATCTCAGGTGGCAGCTGATCTTCCTGAGGCCTTGGTTCACATTTATGTGCAATCACAGTCGCCACTGTGCAATGTTTTAATACCTAGGAGAATATGCCCTTAATAATGCATGCCCTTAATCATGGATTTTTGAATTGAGCTGCAATAAACAGCACTGTCACCTCAAAAGATTTGATTTGTAAAAATATTTCATTACACAGTTTCAAAAGTACAAGACCTTCTATGAATGCTATAAGCCTTTTTTTTCTTGCCATGGTGGACTGTCTTGGGAGAGGGAAGAAAGACAGGACTGAGGCAGCACTCATCTTTAATTTTATTTACCTACTAAAGAAACCTAAGACTTCAACATCAGTAAAAATCCTTCACTTCTAATAACAGTGCTCCATGATCTGTCCACACCACAGTTCTCTTGTCATACTTGTGAAAGCCCTTATAACTTAGAGCACAGAACGTCCCAAGCCAATGAAAATCTTGAGACTAGTTTACCAGCAGTTCAGTAGAGGGCACCCTGCTCCCCTTCTGCACTGAGCAGAACACATTACAGCCGTCTACTGCAAAGAAAGGCTTTGCTACAAAAGGTGGCATAAGCTCAGCTCCTGACCATCTGTTCTCATTAAAGATTTGATGCCACTTTTCATGAGATGCTTGTGCAGCTGACCTGACCAAATTCCCTCAGGACAATTTTCCTCTACCTAATTATCACATTGTTTCCATTGTGACACGTAATAGAAAGATTTCACTTCGCAATTGTTTACAGTTACATTCAGTCAAGGCATGTTTTTAAACTATTTTGAACATACAACTAAAGATTCAGGATTCATATGTAAAATCCATCAGACAGCACATGAGGATACAACCCTAGATGCTCCCAACAGTGAAGCGAGCAATTACTTCATATGGCTTGGTTCTTAGCTTTTACAGCTTTCTGGCTTCTTCTGGTTAGAAAACATCACGTGAATTTAATTCAGTTTCACAACCCTTTGTACAGTACTTACTAAATCAATATTTTATTAGGTGGCCTATGGTCACCAAAAAGACAGAGTTAGAATGAGGACCTACCATGATACAAACACAGAAAGACACAGTACTAGTTAGGAAAACTGCTTAGGCAAGCAAGAAACTTGAGCTTCAAGCAAGAAACACTAGAAAAGCAAATTACAGAATTAGCTTTAATCTACAGCGTGGTGTATGACTTTTTAAAGAATCAAATAGTACTCCTGTTGGAGACTGATCAAAATGTGGGTATGGCTTCAGTGCAGTAGATTGTGTTGGTTTTATGATACGCAAAAGATGGACAGAAAAAAGTGAAATAGTTTTGGAGCTTCTACTCTGGATCTTGTTCTGTTTTCTATTGCCTCCTTCCGCATGACTGTAAAGCTACCAGCTCATTAGCACTTCTCTCAGCTCTCAAGGTATTGCACTTGAGACTCCTGGTTTTATATCAGCATTGCTGTGAATCACTACAGCTGCAATGGCCTAATGTTTAATTTAAGCTTTGGCTCTTTGCCCCTGCAATGTTAGTGCAAAACTGTGGTGGTTTGTGAGCCCCTGAGTCTCATTTCCTAGATCTATCCTTACACTAAATTCACCACATACAGGTGCAATGTAGGTTTCCTTTATCATGTGTTGCCAGGTCTGAAATAGATTTGGATTAAAGTCAGTTTCTAGAGGAAGCCAGTATTCATTTTATTCATTGCATTCAGTACATGTTTTGCTATGCAGCAAGGAATGCTGGCATGTTTCACTGAATCTTTTTCTACTTTGCTCTTCATTTTATTAGGCATTAGATGGAGGATGTTTCTTGTGTTTTATCAACACATTATACCAATTTCTTTAGCCCAAGATAATATTTAAAATGTGATTTCAGGCACACAAAATTCAACAAGAAGTGTGAGAGTTTTGCTGAGGCTTAGTGAGATGCAGGAAGTTACCCTGATAAACAGCAGAACAAAAAACATGGATTTATCAGAAAAATCTGCTGGTCTTTGATCTGATTTGCATGCAGCTAATTTTCTTTTTTTTTTTTTTATCTTTAATTCGTTTGTGCCTGCCACTTGGAATCTATCCCACTGGAACACAGAGTACTAATATTTTTTAGAACATATTAATCAACCTGATGATATTTAGTTAGCAATTTAAGACTCAGACAAAAAAAAAAAAAAAAANAAAAAAAAAAGCAGGTTTTAAGCATATTCCCTGTGCCTGACTGATGGGCTGGAGAAGTCTCACTATACAGCCCCATGTATTGATAGAAAAACATGACAAATCTCAGTTCTTCGAGGTGGCTCTCTCTCCTCTGTCTACCAGAGAGCTTGAGCAATGGGACAATTTAAAAATCCTCAGCTAAGTGCCTACAGTCAGCTGGGATGGACTGTAGGACCTAGGTGTCCTTGTGGTGCACGGACTTCAGCCCTCAGAGTTGTAAACAAGAGGGAAATGAGCTCAGGTTTTTGCTGCATGGTACGCTGTTTGACCTTCTCCATCACAGCTGTTCTGCTTAACAAATTGGAAACCTTTTCAAATAGGATTCCAGTTTGATGAAGTACAGTAAAAATACACAGGACTGACACAGAGGTTACCAAAAGCAATCAAATCTAGCCCTGGAGGGAAGAATGCCCTGGACAGAATCCTCACATTAGCAGCTAGAAGGTACCCAGTGGAATTGCCAAATGGATTTAACAGAAAAACGTTAGTGAAGAGCAATTGAGTAAAGGAATCTTTTGCAAGAGACATTCTGAAAAAGCAAGAAATAGCCAAGTGTGTGAAAGGAGAAAAGTCTCTTATTGCATAGAGAAGAACCAGCAGAATACTAATGCAAGCAGTGCCTATGGAGGACAACCCCATGCACACTGCCACCGTGCTGAGATCCACTGACTGCAGTCCTGCTGCAGTAGTAGCTACTGTGCTCATGTGCAAAATAACTGGGCTGTTATGAGCAGGCAAAGGGACAGTACATGCACAGAAAGAGTGAACCACATGAGCAGAGCAATATCTTCCAGTGTACTGTTCTACCTAACCGGCATTCCCTCCAGGAGACGATATTAAAAAAGGATTTTCTGTACATGCACAGCATGCAAAAGTAGATTAAGATTGAATAGTAATTCATATCACCTGGCCTTTATGGAGATAGGTCAAGCTTTTACAGGGATGAAACAAGCAACATTTTATAGAAATGACACTAAATATAATAGAGTTTAAACAATACTGCTGCTGCTGAGCCCTGAAAACAGCAAGTAACCACCTGACTTCATAAAAATCATAACAATGGCTAAAAAATCCTGAGACTAAAAGTAAAAACTTCTAATATTTACACTGTTTATGCTTGTCTTCTGGCTTATTAGCATCTTGGCTGCATAAGATATTCCACCCTTTAATCTTATAAAACGACAGCTTGAAAACTGTCAGAATACTGAAAACAAGAATTTCAAGAAAAAACAAGAATTAATTCTGAGAGTTCAGAGTAAGAAAAGACATTTGACAACAACATTCACAGAAGATAGAGCCTTTTACTTGAGCTGTGTCATAAAATTGGATTGCAAAAATAGAATCTTATATTAAACTTTGTAAGGCAGTTCCACTAGCTTTGTAAATCAGCATTTGCTGTTAAAAGCCGACATGACAAGAAAACAGTGCACAACCTAAAAGTATCACAAATCAACAAACAGATTAACTGAAACTGCAGCCACATCCCCTTTTCATTCCTGGATCAACTGTGAGCTACCCAAAAGAAAAAAAAAAAACAATTCATTTCTAACACTGAGATCTTTACTGCATCAAGGTCAGGAGTCCGGAGTTTGTTTTCTAGAAAAACAAGGAATAAATTTTGACACCTACTAGGACAGTTTGTTCACTGAGATTTTGATGGCAAATAAAGTTATGCAATAAGAATAACACCATGAGAAGAGGTAACAATATGGAGGGCTCACTGCCTCAGCTTGCACAAGTCTACTCTGATATTTTAACACAAGCGTTTGCCTGGAGCATGCAGTGCTGTACCAAGCGCAATTCCCTTTCTTTTGAGAAGTTATGTCACAGAGAGCTCAGGAAAGGCAGTCTGATTTCTTCTGACAAACTCATTAATATATTCCCATATTAAAAACTAATGTTATCAGTGACCACCCTAGCTTAATTATCACAAACCAGCCTTCAAGCTTTCAGCAATCACCAGCTCAGACTCTGAGTCAGAGCCTGCCTCCAAACCCCTCACTGTTCTCAGGGTCTTCTGAATCACTGCACATATCTGACCTCTGGGCAGTTTAACCAACACCAAAGCTGTGCATTTCACTAGCTATCTGACCACCACTTGTCAGAATCACCACAACAGTTACTGGATTCATATTGATGGCAGCTGCTTACCTGAGTTTTGTGGGTATTCACCAGAGAGGGTGCAGCAGCCACCATGGAGCTGCTGCGAGGTCTTGGCAAAGGGGTGATCTCCGGCTCAGGTGGTTTCTCTGGCTTCTCCTGGAGCATGTGCCTCAACCTCTGCAGGTAATACATCAGAGACCACTGTGTGCCCTCCTCAGACCAATGTGGCTGCAGCAAGCAGCGCAGCACTGCCACGTCAAAGTACGTGGCATAGCGAGACTTCTGGCACGGTGGGATCACCACAGACACTCTGTTCCAAAAAGTAAGAGCAGAAATGTTAGTCATCAGGCTCCTAAGACCTTTCTTAAATACTTTGCTCTCTGAATAAAGAGCCACACAAGGATGACCTGTCAGGTTTCTACGTTCATCTGTTCTTAAGGGGCCACCCAACGCCACAAAGTTTTCTTTAATAGAGGGAAAACAGTTCTAGCACACATGCTGGTGCACTCCAAAAGATGCAAGAGCTCTACTAAGAGGCCTAGAATTTAGCCAGTCATAGAGCACGGTAAGCTATTTGCATTCTCCTTCCATCTGCAGAAATCACCAGGACATGCACACAGCTGTGCCTTCTTGAGCTTGCAGGGACATTTGACACTGACCCTTTGGGACTAAGGCACTGACTGCAGAAAGCACTACTGATGACATGTAAGTGGATATTTAGCTTTCAGCTCCCTAGAGGGCTCAGGCACAGAGCTGTTTTGTGAGTTTTTTTTTTTTTTTTTAAAAAGGTGTTTTCTTGGATAAGGTTGCTTTCTTAACCCATGGTCTGAAGATAAGCCTCCAGCACCTGTGCTAACTGAATAATTTGTTCAGCTGGAAACAGACAATTCATGAGCATCTGCTGTTCAGCTACAGGTAGTAACTACTGGAACTGTTTACATTTGTACACATCGGGCCTTACTAGAGAACAAGCAGGCATGACAGCTAAGTAGCTGTTTGGCTAATTACATTGATTCTCATACAAAAGCTACTGTTATGGACTCTCCTTGCCAAAGCGTGCTAGACAAAAGGAAAATATTTCAGCCTCCACTGTGGCTTTCTTGCCTTTCAGGTGGTGTCATTTCCTGACAGGTTTCAGCATGGAACTTTCCAAGTATTGCAGCCTGTAGACTTGAACACAGTGCTTGCAAACCCAATATGTCTGTGGTAAGCCTCAGAAATTAGACTCCAGAGAGTATAGGTAGGTATAGGACTGGCAAAGGAGAAAGAAGTGTGCAGTGAATGCTGACACTGCTTGGAATCGCACAAGCCCTCCTCCAAACTACACATTTGGCAACAGGGGCAGGTGGCGAGGCTGGGCTTGGAGCAATGCATGCATCTAGAACTCAGGCCTGCAGGAAGTGGTTTGCTGCCAGCCCCACAGGTCAATGCTGAATGTACTTGGCGACTGCAGACCAGCCTGTCTGTGTCAGTGCATGTCACCAAATGCAATCTATAGATTCAAAGCTTTTCCCTAGTACTGTATTCAAAGTAAAATGTTACAAGTTGGATAACTTTAAAATGAGTTGTCATAAAAAAAAAAAAAAAAAAACCTGAAATAGGAAGAGGAAAGTAATGATAAATGAAAATAAACTATAAAAATTTTCCGACACATAGCTGAGATACTCAAAAGCATAGCACCAAAGAAAATATAGCCCATCACCTCAGCAACAAATGTAAAGAATGATGTGCTGGGTCCTCGTCACTTTCAAAGACCCAGATCAGCACATGTCTGAACTGTCACTCACGCTCCCCTGTATGCAGCATAGGCAAACCCAAGGCAAAACATAGCCTAGAGCAAGGCATGTTCTACTTATGAAACATTTCCACTAAAGTCCTGCAAAGTCTCTTTCCAAGGCTGTATGTTTGAGGCAGCAGCTGGATGAAAGGCTGTGGCATTTCGTGTTCCAGTATTAAGCTGTGGTCACCTGTAAACAGAGCATTTCACTCAGTGGAGCAGAAATAATTAGCCAGGATCAGAGGAACAAGCCATTTACTTACGTGTCTGAGGAACCAAAAACTAATCTCTGTGCTTCATTTAGAAGGAAACCTAGCATTCACTCCCTCAGTTCTAGGCTCCCTAGAACTGTGACTGAAGGGAGAGAGGAAAGGCAGTCTTCCTCCAAACCCAGGCCCAAGGACAAAGAAACACTGCGGCTGTTTGTAAGCAGAGTAAACAACATTTGTTCCCTAGTTGTCTGTTGCATGGCAACCAAAGCTCCCTGTATAGTTTTAACTGATCAATGAGTCCTGCAAATGAGGAGACATAATGATGCTCTCTTCAATGCCTGTCTGCAGCTCCATCTCCATAGCAACCACCAGACCCAGCTTGACAAATTCATCACCTGATTCTGTCTTCTTAAAAGGCTTTTTTTTCTTTTTTTTGTACAGCTGTGCCTATCTGAGCAGCAGTGTTCACACACAGAAAGGCAGTTTTATGCCCAACTCCTGTTTTACTGGCTCACACTAATACAAAATAAATAAAGAACCAGAACTGACAGCATGCTTGATACAAAGTCCCAAGGGAAACCTTCTGATAGAATCAGAACCATAGAGAACAGCTTTGTTCTTTCCACCAGGAATGGTGCATTGATCCCCTTTTTGAGAAACCTGAGCTGTTCCTAGATGATATCCAGAAACCCACTCCATCCCACATTTCTTCTGTTCCTGTAATGAAGCAATTTCTTACAACACTGTTGTTTTGGATATGACATTTCCCAAAAGAGGTAAGTGCCAGGACCAAAATTTTCTTGAGAGTTTAAGTGAGACACCTAAATTCAGGGACCTAAAAATATAGCTAGGCTTCCCTTCCTCTCCACGCCCCCGAAAACACTGATTGGCTTCATTTACTTTACAGCAGTACCAAGTGTCCAGCGTCACTGAAAATTTGGTTCTATCTTTATCCACTCAAATCTAGATTACAGTAAGCTAACGTAGCAGTGCCATGCTGGAAAACTGCAGCTTGAATGCTGCAGGGCAAGCTAGGACAACGTTTAAATGACTATACTTTTTCTGTTAGTCTGTTTCTTTCAGTCAGGAGTCTAAAGGTAGTTGACTAAGCAGCAGAATGCAGAGAAGGCATCATGAAAGTAATGGAGAGAAACTAGAAAAAATCCTTTGCTAAAGGGAAATAAAATTTGGTCAGAAGGAAGCCAGAAAAGACATTAGCTGCCTGAGATTGAATCCAGCTAAGAAGAATTGAATATGTAGATTATTTGGTAGTCTCTTTAATCATGAGAAACCAACACATTAGAAAGGATCAAACAAACTGTCACAACAGGTCAGCTGGAGATTTCTCCAATGAAAATGGCACTGAATATCATGAGTCACCACTTTGTTCAGCTCCCAAAACTGAGATCTGTAGAATTTCAGATAAACATCCAGCACCCTCAAGGTTTAGGGACAACAACAAATTCAAGATGAGGATTACAGTGAACCCCATCACTGAGTTACAGCAATCTAACTTTCTGCTGAAGGAGTCTGTACCTGGGATGTGGGGTACCTCTCTCCTGAGAGGTTTGGGAGGATACACTTCCTTCCAAGGAATTTCCACGATGACATGCTGAAACAGTGGGCTTTGGAGGAACAGCATCTGGCTGGGTTGTCTCACATACCACCTGTAGTCCCTTTGGATAGTTTTAATAAAAGAAAATAGGGAGATAAATATATTAGTTATGTCCTGTATTAGTTTTCTTACTGAAGTTTATGCTAAGATATGACTATTACTTATATCATAATAACATGAAAAACTGATTAGGCATGGGGCTTCACAGCAAGAGGAATTGTACAGGCAAAGGGTAAGACAAGGCTCTGAGTCAAGAAAATACATAATATCAGGCTTCCATCCTGTAAGACAGGATATGCCCAAGGAGATTCCAACAACTTTAGACTCCATACCCTTTGGCTCCACTGCAGACAAGTTTGGGAGCCTTCACAAGAACTGTGAGAAACTAATTTCTGAGCATGGATTACTTTGGGATAATAAGTGCAGCTGCTGTTGTTCCAGCATTCATTTTGCTCTTCCCTCAGATCCTCACTCAAGCCCATCTAACCTCAGCACACAGCTCACCTCTGTATGGCCACTGTCCAGGTTAGGAGATTCACAAGTCACGCTCTGATTGTTGGTAAGAGAACTTCTTTTAGCTGACAAAAGAAAATGAAATTTCATTTCAGAAATCATCTTTACTATTTAAGCTTTACCAACTGAAGTTGTAAACCAGAAAAAAAAAAAACGAAAAAAAAAAAAAGCAGCATCTCTCTGTTGCAGAATTCCTAGGCATTAACCATGGTTATTAAAAATACATTTAACTTTTGTACATTTTTTCAGCTGTATTGTCAACAACATAGAATCATAGAAGGGCTTAGGTTGGAAGGGACCATCCAGTTCCACCCCCCCTGCCATGGACAGGGTTGCCACCCACCAGATCAGGCTGCCCAGGGCTCCATCCAGCCTGGCCTTGAACACCTCCATGGATGGGGCATCCACAACTTCTCAGGGCAACCTGTTCCAATGCCTCATCATCCTCTGAGTAAAGGATTTCTCACTTACGTTGTCTAATGAAAATCTCTATTTCTTTAAAAATAAAAATTGAAATCACATTTTGTCCTAAGCCCATTTGGCATTTGACTGTTTTCTCGAGCATATTAGCGCATTTTATTTTGTGCCTCTTCCTCCTCCTATTTCCACATATATTCAGCTTCCCTTCCGGGTCACCTCTCTCAGAATGTGTTGTGATTTTCAATTTGACAAATGCCTTCATTATAGGAAGCATACCAATGTCATACAGAAAGTTTGATCAGTGATACTGTAGAAGAACAAGGGCATCACAAAGCCTAAGGATGACAATCCATTAATTCTTGTCACATCACAAGCTATTCAGACGCAATTTATTATCAGATTGACTTCAAGCAAAACATTGTAAAGTTTCAGCACTGTAATTTTATTTCCTGTTTAAAGGAGAATTTAAGTAAATTTTTTTTGGTAACAATTTGGGACAAAAATGCTACAATCTCAGAATCCCCCTTGACACAAAGAATCTCATTTCAATTTCTATTTCCACTCAGTTGAAAATATTTTCAAAACATAACAGAATATTTTCATATCAGACTTCACTCCTGAAGTTATACTTCAGGGATTTTCTGAACATAACCCAAACCTTTAAAACCTTTAAAACAGGTTCCAATGGTCAAAGAAAATTTAGAACTAATTGCTTATGTTATTTCCAGGGCTGAAATCTTTAGAGGGGTTCAATTTCTTCAATTAAAAAAAATAAAAATAAAAAAAAAATAAAGGAAAAAGGAGATGATTTCAGAGATGATTTCAAACCATTTGAGAGACTTCTTTTCAATTCTAGACCATCCCAGAGGCCTGTAAAGCCTTCAGAACAAAATACAATATCCAAAGTGACCTATTACATTTAAAAAATCTGTTTTAGCCAACTGTATTTTCACTGCGAAAATTACAGTTCTGTGCGTTTGAAAACTAGCAAGCAAGGTCACAATGATATACCCAGAGCACTTACAATTCACTAGTTTGTAGGAATTATGCAAAACTGTAATCTCAAATGCAACAGTAAAAAAGGATTTTTAGAACTAAGCCAGATAAGAGATAAAGGCTTGGAAGCCTAAAGACCCCACTGCAGTCTCATTCTGGCTTAGGTGCAAATAAGGAGCAATCCCTTCCAGTACACAGAAGTGAATTTGCAATCTATGTCTGTCTTAGAGCTTTTTGAAACTACTTTCTTTGGTTTCATAACATGGTGAAACTCAGATTTTAGATAGGAAGAGAACATACATTGCTGAATGTGCGCTCTTCAATTTCTATATGTCCAACACCAGCCTGGGGAAAACCTTCCCCAGTGTTGGACTGTTGCTAAATATACACTTTACCCCTCTTAGCAACTAAGGAAGACATGGTAAAACAGAGATATGAGGCAGACAGAAAGTAATAACCCTACTCAAGAGTTTCTCATTTCCTCTGTGTGATTTCTCTCTCATCTCTTATTTAAATATTATGCAAATGATACTTGACTCTAAAGGGAAACAGCCTGAAACTGCTCTCAAAGGCTTGACTAGTTCCTGCAGCATTAACCTACTCTTCAAATGTGATGGCTACAGAATATAAAGCAGCATCAGGCAAGCAAAGGATTTCCACCTGCACTGCAAAGTCACCAACCTGTAATGATGTTCCTGATTGGTTTAACAAGGGCATTGAAAGCAGATACTTCAGGCTGCCTGTGCTCCCACATAGGCTGCCAAATAACAAGGCCACTAGCCAACCGAAACGTCAGGTCAGATTCCTAGAAAGACAAACAGAGGTTGTATCACACTAGGTCATGTCAAAGACCGTTGTTTTCACTCTAAAAGGACTGTCCTCTCTCTGATGCACAGAGCTTAGAGGAAAGAAGTGGTAATACATGCCACTTTGTGGTCAGTGTATGCTAACTCAGTGGCCACTGAAACCACTCAGCAGATATTAATACATTTCAAGTATAGCTATGAAAAGACAGCAGGGAAAATTCGATATAAAATACATACAGAAGTTTTTTTCCAAGTGAAATTTTCATACTAGTTAGTGAACTCTGTTTTTGTTTTTTTTTCCTAGGACCTTAAACTGTAAGAGAAAAGGCCATTCTTGTGTCAGGAACCTAAGCATCTCTTCAGACCACATATAACAACTTAATATTTAGTATTCTATCTCATCTTAACCTTAGCATTTACACTTCTGAACTTCAAACTTAATGCCCCAAAAGAACAAGGATACTAAACATTACAACATTGGTTAGAAACTGAAGTAACATGAAATGTATCAAACTGCTATGAAATAGTAGCATACAATAATGTTGCTATTAATAGTAACACTGTTACTGCTCAAGCTATGTCTCCAGAGGGAGGTTGGTACTGCTGTCACTTGGGCCTTCTTCACTTTACATACATAAGCAGTTGAAATTATGAAAATTAGCAGACAAGTAAATCTTAGCAGGATCAAGATGCAGGTGTGCACTTAGCTGAACGAAGGTCAGGTCTACATTAGGAGTCAACAGTGTTGGTGCAGCCCAACTATCCTCCACAAGCTACACACAAACACTGCCAACACCAATTTTGGCAGCATGATTATAGCTGCACCACTATCTTCTGTTGACGTAATTTCACTTGCTTTACAGGCTGAAATCTGTGATGCAGACACAGCTAAAGGCAATGGCAAGAGCTAGCTGCTTGTCGTTCCCCAGACCTTCCATCCCCTACTCTTTGTTAGTCCCACTTTATCATAGTGAGCTCACAAGCCTTGTTATAAATTGTTTGTTGTTTTCAATTGTCCTAGTTTTAGCTTCAGTAGAGCTGACTTTTCCTGCTCGGCGTCTGGTATGATGCTATGTTTTGGCTTAAGGAGAAAGAACAATGTTGATAACACACTCAAGTTTCCAGTTGTTGCTGAGCAGTGCTGTACAGAGCCAAAGACGTTTCTGTTTCTCAGCTTCTTGTACTGTCCTGCTAGTGAGGGGGGCTGAGGGGGTACAAGCAGCTGGGAGGGGACAGAGCCAGGACAGCTGACCTAAACTGGCCATAGGGGTATTCCATACCATTTGACACTATGTGGGGAAAAAAAAAGCTTGAAAAGGAGTGGGGAGTTGGTGGGGCTGTTTGCTACTGGTTGGGGACTGGCTGCGTATCAGTCAGAGTGTGGTGAGCAATTGCTTGTGCATCATTTGTTTCGTATATGTATATCTATATTATTATCACTACTACTATCCTTTTTTCTCTTCTTTTTTCTCTTAGTAAATAGTTTTCATTTCAACCCATGAGTTCTACTTTGTTTTTTCCTGATTCTCTCCCCCATCCTACTGGTGGGGAGGGGGAATGAGCAAACGACTGTGTGGTACTTAGCTACCTGACGGGCTAAACCACAACATTAATTATGATTTTTTTCCTAAGAAGCACCTTGCAAACCATTTGGAAGTGACAGCAATAACATGTGTTGCATTTTTATTTTGCACTGCCAGCTTTAGGTGACATGTGAACGCTTAGCTATAGTTGTTAAATTACAGGATTACAGGCACAGCACCCCACCTCCCCAAAGTCTTATTTAAGAATGCACTGCTCAATACGCAGATCCTCTCAGAAGTCAGGAAATTCCATTATTTAGGCCTTCCTTTGCAAATGTATCATGTTCCTTGAGCACATACATTATTTTAGTTAGCAGATCATATTCTCCTGAGACTTCTACCTCCATGAAACACAGAGGTGTCAGACAATGCTGACTCAGTAAGCCAGTTAAATGCCTTGTTTACCCTGTTTTTTTGGAGCTTTGTCTTGATGACAGAAACACGTGTTTTCACGGGCTTTTCAAGTGTTCATCACTACAGTATCTCAGAGATTCATGAACATTTTCTACATTTTTTTCTAAGTGGACCTGAGATATTGTTAACCCATCTTGTAAATGGAAAATAAATCTGAGGGAAGTGATGAAAAAAAATCTGGAAATTCAATCTCTAATTGCCAGGTCTATGTTCAGCTTCACTTCATTTATTCAAAGAACAGCACACACCAGTGTGTGTAGCACTAGAAGAGCTTGTGTCTCCAAAGCTTACAGAGGAAATGGGGAACTAGTAAACGACTACCAAAAAAAACTTAGCAGTGCTGTTCAGACACTCAGTAGCAGAATTAGGGAAGGAAGCTAGCTCTCCAGACTCGCTTTCTCCTGCCTTAACCAAAAGATTATCCTTTCTCTCCTGTACTTCTTCAACTGCTGCAGTGCACAAGGCAGTACTAGACAGGTAACTGACTTCATGACTTCACAGACCTTTTCTGAGAACCCACTCTCCAGAGCCAGTTTCTCTTTCAAAGCCTAGCTGGAAATACAAAGGCTAAATAGCAGCCCTCTAGAGAAGATAAAGAAAAGAGGCAGGAGTCAGGGCACGCAGAAAATGTCCTCATTACATAGCTCTGCAAAGCTGATACACTGAGCATACAACCAACAGAGGGACTTTAGCAGACAGGAAGCTTGCAGCCTGCTTCCAACTTCAGAACAAAAGAATGCTTAATTGCTTCTGCCACTTCCATGCTTATCCCACAACAAAGCAATCTTGGTAATCAGCATCAAGATGATTAGTAATGACAACAATGAACCTCAGCAGCAGCCCCACAGTGGAATCTCTGAAGAGCTAGCAAAGCCCTTATGAGCAACGAGTAAGTCATTGGAGCAAGCTAAAGCTCACTATCCTTTCTGAAGGTTCCAGGCTCCCAAAGACTTCATATGGGCCACAGACCTTTGACATTCTGAGGGTGTGGAAATGCCTCACTTCAGATTTATTTGCCTTTGTGCCTGCCTGATGCTACAGTGATTGCTAATGTTGCTGTCAGTATTCCTCTCTGATGTCAGTGGAGTTGTACCAGTATGTTAAAACATCTGTAGTGGTCAGTGAGCATGAGCTGTAGGCTGAATTAAATGCAGGACTCCAAAAATCACAATGGCAGAATCATTCTTTCCCTGCTCAGAGGTGTTTCCGCACAAGTACCCCATTGGTGCCCCACTTACTTTAATCCTGTGGACAAGAGGAGCAAAGAGGAACACAAAGAGCTCCACGGTGGCCATAGAGTTCTGGAAGAACTTCCTTCTGCTGTTCTCTTCCTCATCGTTCACAATGCTGGGCCGGGGATGTCCTGGTGATCCCTGGTTTTCAGCCTGGTGGATAAAGGCGCTACTGCTCCCTCCCCAGCTAGAACCTCTGTCTCCTCCAAATCGGTCATTGCTGCAGTCCTGAGGGGCCTCCAGCAGCATCCAGTGAAGAGTGTGAAGCAGCTTTGTTTCAGCTACTCCAAGTTTATCCTGATGTCCTGGAAGAGAAAAATGCATCACGGTAACTCACAGGCTTTCTATTAATGGCACTGTTGAGAACTTCAAAACCACACAGAAAACTACACAGGAAACTGTGCATCCAGCTTCCTAATGAGAGCTTGACAATTAAAGCTCTACAATTAAACAGCATTCTGTTTTGCTATGTTTGAAACCTCCTAATTCACAAGTCTCCTTTTATTTCACAGCATTTGCAGTTTGGACCCTGAAATGTCAGTGGCAGAGACACTGACTGCATGGACACAGAACGGTACTAAAAGATGGCACCTTGGAAGCCAAATGCAAGTGAGCAGTGCGAGGTTTTTGTTAAAGCTAAGCTCTAACACACCTGAAAAATGACTAGCAAAATATCACTGAACTACTTTGACTCTTCAGCTCATGATTTCTAAAGTTAGCAGACCACTGATCTCACGAGAGAAGCTCTCCTAGGTTACTCAGCTATAAATGAGAACAGATCACGAAATGTAACCCACAGAATGAACTGAGATTCCTACTTAGAACCCTAATTCTAGGATAAAGGATGTATGGTGTGGCATGCTGAGAATCAATCTTACATTTTGACTGTTAACTTCACTAATGGAAAAGCAAACTCACATGAGCACTAACCTAGCTTGTTTCTGTTGGAGAGCAGTGTTGCGGTGCAGTGTAGCACATGTGGGAGCGCAGCCTGGACAAGTTCCCAGCGAGAAATGCTCTGGATGGCTTCAGAGAGAGCTGGAGAAAGGCCATGAAGCTTGTTCTCTACTAAAACTCTTTCAAAAGACTGTAATTGAGAGGAAAAAAAGGAACAAAAACAGCAAAGCACTGTACATCTATTCCTGCACAAACTTTCTATGACATACAATATTGTTTTAAAAAACTGTAATATGTAAGTTTTCATTACACAATTAAATAATAAGTTAGAATATTTTTCATGTAAGATATGGACTGTAGCTAAAGCTCACCATATACATGGACATACTCAGCTAGGAAATGAATGGGCCACTCAATATAATATAAAACTAGAATATACATAACTCAATATAATAATAAAAAAGAATAAAAGCAAATATGATGCATATATAAGTAAGCACCAGCATCAAACCAGACTTAGGGTTGTGCTGAGTATTTATCTGGCATGTCAGTGACCCTGCTGGGAGCCACAGGATCTAACGAAGCCTATGTTTGTGGAGTTGAGAGCTGGATATATTTTTCTCACACACACATGCTCTTTCAGTTTAGTGTAACATAAAGGGCAATCCATTAAGGTATATGCGCCTTAGGAAATATTTTCACACCCTGCCACAAAAAATAGTCAGTATACAAAATTTTTCAGTGAGCCATGATGTAGTGGTTTTATGAACGCTTAAAAGAGCTGATGGCTGCAGCAAGTTCATTATTTCCACCTCAAGCAACACAAAATAAGATGATCTGCCTTTGAAATCCCCCAGGAAGCTCTTTATTGCTAGTTGCTCCAACTATTTCAACAAGCTCTTCCTCTGACCACATACAAAGATCTCATTATGGGTCACAAAAGCAGTTATACTCTTCCACTGAAGTTCCTAAAGCTAAGAAATACATTACTGGTAATGCACGCCCCTGCCATAGACTAGCTTAGCCTCCTGGCTACCTATTTGTTCACAAGCTGTTCCACCAATTTCATCAGGCTCCTGGCAAACAAGTAACTGCTGGCATTCATGACCTGAAGGGTGCTTCAAATGCCCTCACTCCAGATTCATAAGGCTTATCCCTCAACACTAGTCATAACAATCTTTCCTGTAAAAGTGCTGCAGCAATAAGAATAGACTTAATTACAAAAAAAAAAAAAGAGAGAGAGAGAAAGCTAAAAGGGCAGCAATAGTAAACTAGCTCTCCTAAATGACCAGCCACTCCAATGCACAGCACAACAAGCAGTGGTAATGTGCATTCTTCTGCATACCCCAGCAGCTGCGTGCACTTGTCCTCTCAGGTTGTGGCAACATTGAGAGGCAGGATGTGCCAAGTGCACGCACAGTGCCACATCATCATGGGGTTACAGCATCTCCATCACAGCTGGCTCTGCTCTGGCCAGCATGGAGGCAGAGAAATGCACATCTGTCTGTATCTACAGCCTAAGACAGAAGCTCCCTGTTAGCACCATGCACAGAGAATAAGAGAAGCAGAGACAATTTGCATAAAAACACATCTGTATTTGACACTGAGTGTGCTAACAGAGGAATAAGTCTGTAGTCACACAAATCAAACCTGAAGAAATACAAGAAACATCAGAGCTGCCAATAAATATAACTGTACAAAACTGCTCTGCCCACTTACTAGAAAATCCCAGGTTCTGGTTAGAAAATTCAACTTCCATTATGGAGCAACAGCAGAGACTGGAAGGCATTAGTCATAGTATGTGGATTAAAAAAATATATGTCTTCCTAGTGATTAGCCAAAAACAATGGGCCTTGGATTAGGCTGTCAGCAACATGTACTTAGCACCAGGGCTGGGTAGCATGGCTACCACGGGAAGACCCAAATCACTGTTACAGTCAGAGATCTGCTGGATGCAATGCTGCCTACAAAGGGAAACAGTCTCCTGTTGTTTGTTCCTACCAGTTCAGGAACACAAGCAGGAACCCCAGCTGCTTTGGGGCAGCTTGGCAGCACACCACAGAGCAGGCTGCAAGATCCATTGAGATGAGGGGATGGCAAATGCTTTGAAAGCCCGGGCTGGGGGGAGCCAGTGCTCATGCTCCTGTGTGAATATTCTGTTCAAAAATGGCCCTTCATCACTAAATCACAGAGGCACTCACAAATGCAGTAGGACATGGGTGTCCAACCTTCTGGTTTGCCTGGGCCACATCGAGTGAAGAGAAATTGTCTTGGGCTGCATATAATATATACAATACAGTTAATGTATATAACTAAACATTTATAAATATTTTTTATTAAAATACAAATAGAGCAACAAAAGCTTAAAACTAGCAGGATATTTGACCTTGTTTTTCTGAAACTAAGGCGTCAATGTCTAGTTCAATGGAAGTGGCTGCAAGTCTCCATGACTCAAGGTGTTCATGAAGATTTTTGATGAAATTTTGCTCTTCTTGTGCTTCAGCCTTAAAAACAGTTGTTCACAAATGTACGTACTGACAAAAAGCGATGATGTGAATAAAGTATGATTGTTTAGTGAGAGATGTGTTTCTCTGGTAAGGGAGGGCTTACAGAAGGCTAGCAGGGAGGTAGGATCACATTTTTCTTTGAGTTGAATGTCTGATTGCAACTCTATACATTCTATTTGAACATTTGCAGGTAATGTATTTATGTCAACTTGAAATGAAATCTCAAATATACCAAAAAATTGATGATTTTTTTGGAACTCTTGAAACCTGTTGTCAAATTCCTTTATCAAAACGGAAAGCGAGGCTGCATATTTTTCACTGTACACAGGACTGTGTTTAGCCAATGCATCAAAATGCATAACACTATTTGCATAACCTGAGTCAGCACTCCACTGTGCTGTTTCAGCTCAGACAGTGCCATCACACACTGATGGTTTGGTTGCTGCTGAGTGATGGGCGCATGCCCAGGGGCTGGACCGGGCTGCTGGGTGGGGAAGAGCCACCAGGGAGGCAGGTTGGACATGCCTGTATTAGGACAAATGTCTCAATCCATCCCAGTCAGGGTTACATAACAAACAGGGAAACAAAGCAGCAAAGCACTCCCAGAAGTAAAATAAGAGGTGCAGGGTTAACACATGCTCACACAGTGCCTCACAGGGCCACTGAAAATTGTCATTTCATTTTGTCAAAAGGGGTCAGGGTGCTACCCCTGATTCCTTATCTGTTGCTGCAGTTACATGCTCACCTCTATTCCTGCATCAGCTCTGGGGCTCACTGACCCAAGTCAAGCCTCTACACAAGACAAACTGAAGATTGGCACAGAAGGAAGTAGTTTCTACCAGGCTAGCAAGCTGGATCAGCTCACTGGAGGGCCTGTCAAGAACCAGCGCTGAGAGAGGCTTATCTAAAGAAACTGTTTTCCTGCCCTCAGTAGGAAAGACAATGCATATAAGCTCACACCTTAGCACAGTGACAAAGCTATTCAGTTGACAGAGCAAGAGGAGGAATATAAATAAATAAATAAAAATCACTGGATGCAGCAACACTGTTCTGAAATGGGACAGGAGACACATTGCTAAGCTCTGGCTGTCTATTCAAGGTCTCATATGCAGATCCTTCAACGGCATCAGGGAAAAAGTCCTTCAACAGCTGCCTTCTGAAAGCTGTTCAACATTCTGAACGCCTCAGAGAACCCAGAGAAAGCCAGGCAGTCTGCTCTTACATCTTTAAAATTAGATGTCACTTCAACATTTCTGTTTTCCGAGTCACCTAAAGCTTTTACTATATGGTTAGCCACTGGATTCTTCTGGTCTTTCCTAGCTTGAGCAAAAATCTGTATTTCTGTAGCCCGATGTAACATTAGCTTCTGGAACAGCACATCTGACCAGAAGCATCTGACATAACACTTTTTTTTTCTGGCAACATACAGCATTTCTAGCACAGAGGCTAGCACATGGAAACTACTTGAGTGTCTCTGTATGCCAGAGGCACTGGCTGGTACATGATCACTGCTCTGTATGCACTATCAGCATGAGACCTCGTTGGCATCGCTCTCCCCATTGACAGTGACAGCCCAACAGCAGCAATATGCAGTTCTTTGGACAAGTGGTCCCACAGGATTTGCCTCAAGTTTTTTATTTGCCTTGAGCTCAGAGCAGACACTGAAGATGAAGGCTCCAGGTCAGCCTTTGCTCCTGCAGTGCTTTGTTTTTGCCCTGGAATGACTCGACTCCAGTTTTCAGGACCTGCTACAGAGAACATAGATATTAAGACCTAATTTTCACCCCATATGAATCTGCTTCTACAGCTGAGAAAAGTTACATGCTTCAGTGAGAAGGCTGAATGAGAATATCTGAAGCAAGTTCCTTGGAAGTCAGTCAGAAGAGGGATATTGCAATGCTATGGGTGCTCTGGAGCTGCAGTCTCTGGGCAGCTAGTTGGCTGCGAAAACAAAGTTACCTACTTTGCTACAGTAGCTAGTCCCTGACTGCAACACCCCGGGTGTCAAAGGGGGATAAAGAACATCAGCCAAGGTGGCAGTGAGGAAAGTCAGTGCTAAGCCTTGGCTGGAGAAAGGGCAGTCCCTTTCAGAAATGCTCTGTGTGCATTGAGCTCCCTCAGGGCCACTTACACATGCATAATTCCCTTTAGCCTGGTGATGCCATCTGTTTTCACAGGGAATAGCGGTCAGTCTTGTCTGGCTGCCTTCCCACTGCTGCTGTTCTCCTTATACTCTCTTCTCCAACCAAGAAACAAAGCGGCTGTAAAATACCTTATGACCAGGGTCAGCCTCCCAGCTGACCTGGAGAGGGAGGAGGCATCTGCCTGAAGAAGCCTAGAGAAGATGTACAGGACAGAGCAGCTTTTGGCTGGCCTTTGCCATGGTTTCTTACACAACTTGCTCAAGTCACACAAGCTTCCCCTGCTCCAGTCCCAGGGGAGCTGTACCTGCAGCAGACTGCACAAAGCAGCCCCCAGTTTCATCCTCTCCGGAGCACCAGATGAACTGCAGCCCTCCTCCAGGGAAGCTGCCCTAGAGGATCTGACTCAAGGAGAGGAAGAAAATAATAATTAAAAACAAACAAATGAACAAACAAACAAAACAAAACATAAAAACACACCACCAAGCAGTAAGCTAGGACAAGAGGGTTACTGAACTGTTTTTCCTTTTCTCCGCCCATCCGCTACCCTTACTCCAGACACCTCAAGATTTGAGCTCCAGGAGCACACATTTCGCATGAAATAATCCTCTTGCAGTTACGAAACTAAAACTTCCATGCTTCGTTTAGAGCTGTCTTGTACAGAATTTCTCTTACTGCCTTGTTCATCCAAAGCTCAGGCTGCATCATGGTAGAAAGCAGAGAATCCATGTTAATGTCACTTCAGATGGACTGAAGATAACTTGAAATATAGGCAGACAGTATTATCAGCCTAAGGAAGGTCCTCCAAGTAAAGAAGTGTTCCTACCAAATTTTTAAACATTAATCTAGGAGCTCAGAGCACAAGTAAGGTTCTGTTGTTTATCAACACGTTGTTATTGTAAAATCAGCAAAAGAGACAATTAAACATAGCACAAATATTGACAATGAATCACACATTCCAGGCACTTTATTCACAGAAAATTCCTGTGTCCAAAGACTCAGTCTTATACAACCGTTACTGTTGGTTTTTTTTTTTTTTTTTTTAAATGTTGTTCCACATCTATCCTTTAATCATTTGTAACAACAGAAACATACTGCTATATATGCAAAAGCACAGGAGGAAAAAATAAAAAATAAAAAAAAAATAATAAAAAAAAGAAATTGGATTTGCAGGATCCTCCAGAAAACATCTGGGTTCTTCCATTGTGTCCTGGTTTCAGTCGACATAGAGTTAATTTGGTTAATTTCCCATTAGCTGGTATGGTGCTGTGTTTTGGATGTAGAATGAGGATGAGAATAATGTTGATATCATATTGATATACTCCAACGCAAAAAATCAATGCAAAAAAATTCCAAGTATACCCCCAAGTCCCATATCCTCACCCCCAAAACCACATTAGCTTTGTATCCCACTCAGATACACTCCTTTGAGGTCATTTCCAGCTTTGATTTAGGCACTTTAGAAATGACATTGAGTCAGGGCTGAAGAACTTCAAAAGGGGGAGAAGGAAGAATATGAAATCCATACTGAGGTATGAGAGCATTTAGACAGTGTAAGACAACGTGTAGCGGGTGGAAAAAGATTATTTATCTTCATATTTAAGGCCACTATTCACAAATCAACTGAAGTCAGTGACATTGTTCAGGTAAGAATAAAGTCTATTTTACTCTAGTATTAAAAATCATGAAGGGTACAGCAAAGTTCAAATAACCAATGCAAACAGCTCTTACAGACCAGATGCTGTACTGACTGAATCTAGACCTCCAACATCTGCATCCTCAATGCAAAATATGCAGCAAATTCTAGTGCAGTAAGTTTAGAGCCAAGAATAACAAAGGAATGCATATGACAACACTGTGCTGTAGTGTCAGGCAGTTAATGTCCTGTAGACATGCCTAGAACAATTCTGGCAAAAGAATTTGAAAAGGACAGATCATATAGCAGGTGCGCCGTATTTTTAGACATGCTAGTCAATACAGCAGTGTTAGGTAATCAGCTTGATGTTTCAGGAGATAAGCCAACTACCTGTCAAGCTCCAGAAACCTTCTGTCTCACTCCTGCACACAGCAGTCTGCTATTCTGCTGGATTACATGGAAGGTGTTGATGTGGGCAGGCATTCCTGTACATTGCCAGGGACAGGAAACCAAGGAGCAAATGAAGGTGGCAGATGCAACAGCTCAGGCTGCACCTCATAACTGCTGCAAAACCATGCCCCACCTTTGGGAACTCTCTAGAATTACTTAATGATTATGTTAAGAATTGGAGAACTATCAAATTCTCACTTATCTAAGCAGCTGAAAGAGACTGGAGCTTCACAGAAACCACATAAGTGGCAGATAAAAAGGCCTTTGGCAATCCCAGCTTTCTTTTCTAGATACTGATACAGTCTCTGTGCATTCACAGTAAACCCATTTCTTTATTCTCCCCATCTCCCAAGCCACTAAGCTTCCCTATCCCTCCGGGTGTTGGGGTTTCTAAAAAATCATGGCACCATGGCCTTTGGGCCCCAAGGTGCAATCAGGTTTTAAGCAAAAATGCTGAGCTCATCCATGCCCAAGCTATGACTCTTCAGCACCAAAGCTTTTTGCCAAGATTACAGCATGTAAATATATGTAACTGGGCAACTGTGCTGGCACAATCCAGGCTGGGTACTCCAAGGCACCAGCTGAAGGAAGGCAGGAAGGACCTTTAGGGCAGGCATGGTTTGATTGCCCTGGTACTAGCTGTACTCACAACCACTCCAGGACCAACCTGAAGCCCAAAGACCTCCTCTTTCCTGAGCATTTTTCTAGATACCCTTTTTCTTTGACTGAAACGTGTGATTTATGTTGCCTTGCAGCTTTTTACACTTAGTGAATGCTGATATGCACTCATAAAAGAAAAGGCTTTAGAACCAAGCTGAGGAACAGAGAAGATAGGCTGCTCTCAATAGCATAGCATGAAGCACAAGGAAGTCACAGACACAGACAGGCATGTCAATGGAGATAACAGAAGGAAGCTCTGTCCCTCTACCCAACAGTAACAGTAGCTCATAGGTGGGGCCATAGCCTTAAATTAGAGGTTCATCAAAGCATGGCTCTTGCACGCTCCTGAGCCCCCAGGAATGATGCAGCCCTACTTCACACCCTCTGAGCTGCCGCTGATACAGACCAGCGATGATGCTTTGAGCTCTGTGTGCCAGAACTGCTATGCATTTTCACCAACACACTAAGACAAAAGTCCTCTGTCAGTAGTTAGTATCTAGGAACAACCCTGAAAAATTTATGGATTTCCTAGAAAAAAAACTAGTCAGCAGCAGCTAGGGCTTCTCCAGCTTAATATCTTGTGAGAAGGAAGTCAGAAAATTGCTGCAGAGAGACCTAAGTACTTTAAACTATTAAGATACATGTCCAGACCGCATTTTTCCAGTCTGTCAGGTTTGGCTGCAACTGCTTAATGTACTTTAAGTCAACCAAAGATACGCAACAGCTGAAGAAATGGTGCAGTTCCCTAGATAACCATCTTATCTGAACTTGCTGCATGCCTTCCCTTTCTGTCTTCATAGATCAGGTTGAGGTTTTATACTAAATAGTTACCAGCATCTGCATAATAATCCCTTCAATTATGCTGCTAATACATGGTCCCCTCTATTTTCCAATGGAGGAGGCATTTTCATTTTCACAATGGTAGAAAGCATTTTAAAAGCCTGTTGTTGGCAACTTTTAGACCTTTAATATTTTAATTCTAATAATCACAAACCACAATGACATGAATTTCATCTGAAAGCACATGCACCTATGATGAACTGCAAGTTTAGATTCAGGCTGTCTAAGGGCAATCTGCTCACGCTGTACTGTGCCAGTTCAACTACTAATACCAAAATAAAAAATATATATTGTGTCTAAAGGTGCACATGATATCTAAATTCTCTAGATGGGAAAATACTTCAAATCCTTCACTTGATAAAGGCACAAAATTAAGCTGAACGGACTAGGCCCACCTCTGCCGTGAGCTGAGAGGCTCACTGAGCAGCCACCATGTTCAGGCCAAGCTGCATGACATGTCAGTTACCAATAAGAGTTGAAAAAGAAAAACAGGTACATACCACACAGGAAGCTTCATATTGTTTCCCCAGTTTAGGCCTTAAAAATGCACTGAAGGAGGGGGGAAAAAGAGTATTAGACACCCAGTACATCAAGTGTTAATTTTGCTTAGTTACTTGCAGGATTTTTCTCATGTCAGAAGGCTGGCAAATGCTGACAAACTTAGGGTAAAGGAAGATATAAGGCCAGATGAATGTCCTGATACCTGTTGATGACATCTGCCAAGAGCTATCACTTTTCAGGACCCTTCTTGAGGGTGGATTATATCTTCCATTAGAGAGTTTTCAGCCATTTTACCTCAGTGAAAGATTTTCACAACGTTCTGCTTACCAAGTGTTAAATATTACTCAACCTTGCACTGCTTATATTTTAAGCTAGGGATCCATTTGCCAGTTTCGTATTAAGTACTTTGCTCCACAATCACTGATGTGGAAGGCTTGTGATAAAAAGCAGGCCTTCATCCTGCAGCTTGAGAACACCCACCCTCTGCAGTCACTCTTCTCCAGAATGGAATCAGTTACACAGTTGGGAAAAAAACAAACAACAACAACAACAGAAAAAAAACACAACCAAGAAAAACAGCCCACACACACAGATCAGGTCATACTATTACATATTATTTCTTGAAGGACATGGAAACTGGGATAACGGGATTTTGTGACTGAAGTCTTAAATTAGAGCCACAACCTTCAAATCTTCCACCCTTCCCCACAGCCCCCGCAATGTTTTCAGTTTGGAATTCTTGCAAGACAGGAAACAGCCAGGATTCACAAGCAACATAAAGCCCCAATGATACATTCAGCCTGCCCCTCACACATCACTGCTCTCCAATCCAATGAAACAGAGTGAGACTTTGACGTATCTGTTTGGATGCTGACCTCTCAAAGCACAGATTACACTTCCAGAATGGACGCAAATATGGACACAGGTAAAGCTGTGACTCTGGTGCAGCACCACGGGACACTGCTTCTAGTACCTGAGCTCCAAAAGCCCTCTTAAAACAGGGGAGAAGGAGAGCAGCAAGGAGGGGTGAGATGCATACACACATATACACATGGATGTTTTAAAGTCAAATCAAGAAGCTGCCTGGGACTGCTGACTAGGCTGCCTCCAGTCCTTCCCCCATCCCCATCACACACATATTGCTCTATATGGTGCTCAAAAAAGAATAGTTTGTTCCTCGCCTTCATGTTGTAGCTGTAATAACTGTTTCCTCCCCAGCACTGGACAGCAGCTGGCCTGCCTCCCCCCCACCCTGTTGCAGCTGTAGCCTAACCGTTGCTGCTCTCACCTGGTTTGCCTCCATAGGAAGGTCTGGATGGGCAGAGGGATGCCACGGCCGCTCTCCTGCTCCTGGCCCTCTGAGCTTTTCCTTTTCACCATGATGCTGATGACAGCTGCTGCTGTGAGCCAGCCTTAGCAGACATACCAGTCAGTATCTCCCATGGCTGCCTCTTTGCTCTCCGTAACTCTTTACTCCCTTCCCTTCACTCCCTACAGCTCCCCCCCTCCCCTCTTCCACCTCCTCCAGCCTCGCTGGTGCAAAATGGCTGCAGGAGGCAGGGAGGAAATTAGGGGAGCGAAGATGTCCGCGTCCCTCCGCTTCCTCCCTGCCTTCAGCACCTCCCTCTGTGGACAGCTCCGGCTCCGCGAGCCGCGCCGGCNCTCCCGGCCCGGACGGAACGAGGGCTCTTCTTGGTGCTGCTGAGCTCAGGCGTCGCTGCGGTTGCCCTCCCGTCTGCCAAGACGTCTGCCGTCCAGCCCTTCAAGAATGCAAACGTACAAGGCGGCTGCTGGAAGGGAACGTGCCTGTGTGCCCCCAGAGTGGGGAGAGCAGGGAAGGCAGCAGAAAGCCCGCTCAGAAAGTGATGAGCGGTTGCCACCACTTCTCACCCTTAGATCAGCCCTACTGATCTTCTGATATCCTCAGGTACTCAATGTACTACTACAAATAACTAATAGAACAAAATAAATGAATGCAATGAAATTCCATTGCTCGTATAAACAACATGGCAAGTTTAAGGAGAGGCGCTCTGAGAAGCCAAGGCCGTATTTCTGATGGCCTTTCAGATCTCCTCAAAGCCAGGCACTTCAACGCTCACCGAGGCCGTTCCTCCCTGGAACAGGAGCTGAGCTGATCAACCCCACCTATTTTGCTCCTTATGGGTACTTGGAGGAACACTCGCTAAAAACCCAGCACCACTGAGTAGACAATGTGCATTTACTCCTGCTGGTGATGAAGATTTTCCTGGAGCCCCAGCCGTGCTCCCCTGCAGCAACTTCAGCTGCTTCTCTTCTCCAGTCGTGGACAACAGGACTCCGTGCAGCCCACACTGTGCTAAAACCCTCCTCTTGCACAAACACAGTATCGAGACAGTCACTTGGAACACAATCTGTTGAATAAAATGTAAACAACATGTTTACAGCCAATAAGTTTAACAGAATGGGGTTTTGATTTCCTTCTCCCTTGTGTTTTACTAGCTGTAACATTTTTGCCGGTGCATGGGAATAAGGTCGCTGTAGTTTCAGGATTCGCTTGCTCAGACAGGAAAGTTTTTAATTTCTATTTTTCTGTCCCTCAAGTTAGGACAGAAAAAAGATAGCCTTGATTGCTAAAGTCTTTTAAGAACTAACTACAGAGAAAAGTTGGTTAAAACAAATTACTTCTGAATGTAACATACATAAGAAGTTCCCCACTCCCCGTCACCTCAATGCATCCAGGACTTTTTTTTAAAACTTTTTATGTCAGGAATCACAGTTTGAGTTTTTAATTCCTAACAGAATGCCTCATGACAGTCAAAAGCGAAACAACACAGTAAGAACAAATGTGTTTTTTAAAAATTGCTTTTTCCAGTCCTGTAGTATATTATGAAATTATTGAATAAACAAAACCAATGAGAATCACTCTTTCAAAGAACGATATGAAAACAAGGAAAGTTCTAATGATATCTGCAATAGGAGAAGCACACCATTGCCTTTGCTCCTCCCCTGCGCACAGCCAGCAGCTCGTGCTGTCGCAGCAGCAGCAGCCAGCCGAGCTCAGGCAGCCCCGCAGGCACCCGTGGGGAGGGGACAGCAGAGCCAGAGCCAGGCAGGACCCAGTCGGGCGCTGGAGCAGCCCTGCTCACCTTTGGCCGCTGCTTTGGCAGCAGGAACGGCCAAGCCTGGCCAGGACGGCCAGCTGGGCAGATGCTGAGCTGGTTAATTTGCAGCTGTAGCTAAGACAAGTACATGTATGAGGCATCGGTTACTCTAAATCAGGCACGTCCTGCAGGTGGCCCAGCACAGCCTGTACCACAGCCTGCCCCAGCCACCATGCCATCAGGGCTGCAGCTCAGCCCAGCCCTGGGCACACACCCATCGCTCAGCAACAACCAAACGTTGGTGTGTGACTGGCACTGAGCTGCAATTAGGACATGGGGAGAGCACAGCGCAGGGCTAACTCAAGTTATGGCAAATAACGTTACGCAATTTGATGTGTTGGCTAAACACAGGCCTGTGAACAGCAGAAAATACGCAGTCTTGCTTTCCATTTCAATAAAGAAATTTGAGAACAGGTTTCAAGACTGCCAAAAAAACCCAATTTTTTTTATTTGAGACTCCATTTCCAATTGACATAAATACATTACCTGAAAATTTTCAAATGGAATGTATAGAGTTGCAATCATTCAACTCAAAAAGTGATCCTGTCTCCCTGCTAGCCTTCTGTAAGCCCTCTTTTACCAGAGAAACATATCTCGTGTCACAACCATGCCTTATTCACATCATCGCTTTGTGAACAACTGTTTTCAAGGATAAGCAGATGAAGAATAAAATTTCATCAAAAAATCTCTGACAAACACCTTGAGAACTCACTGAGAATTGCAACCACTTCCACTGAACCAGACATTGATGCATTACTTTCATAAAAGCAAGGTTAAATATCCCACTACGTTTATGTTTCCGTTGCTTTTTTAAAAATAAAAAATATTTAAAAATGAAATGTTTTGTTAGTTATACACATTAACTATATGATATGTTTTATATCCAGCCCAAAACAATTCCTCTTCACTCAGTGTGGCCCAGGCAAGCCAGAAGGTTGGACACCCACGCTCTAACTGATGCAAGAGTCAGACAAGGCCTTCTCCAAGTCAGCTGCTTTCAATGGCTTCCTATGCTAACAGGTAGATCAAAGGGCCAAGTGTCCGTCGCAGGCAAAAAAAAAAAAAGAAGGAATGTAAAAGCAAGGCTATCTTCACAGGTAATTTCCAGATGTAAGCTGGTGCTGATACGGCCACAGACTTGCCAGCAACAGACTGCCACAGGACACCTCAACACCGCTACCTGCACTGAGATCTGAGGTGACGGAACCTTTTGCACACCAACAAAAAACAATTCAGAGAATAAAGAAGACATCAACAGCGGGCACTCTCCTAAAAGCTGCAGTTCCAAAGGTGCAGATTCTCCAATTTCACCGGGCTGTGACCAGCACTAAGCCCAAGAGGTGGCAAATGTGGTTTATATTACTTTGAGAGTAGCTAGAGGCCAACTTGACCCTTATCCTGCTGGAGGACAACACCCCCCGCCCCACCACGAGGGACACACAACCCTGCAGTGCTGTTACCGATATAAGTGAATCGGCTTGCAGCTTGGGAATTGCATGTTTAAGGGTAGAAGGAACATTATAGCCTGGAAGATGTTACAGATGTTCTCCGTGCAGAACTTTAGCTTGCAGCAGAGGCTCTCAGGTTCATAGTCAGCATTTGATTGTACCCAGGTACTGGCACTACAGTGGTGCTGCCAAGAGAGCCCCCCAAGCCTGTCCTCTGACTTCCTTACATCCTCTTTAATAATGTATGTGGCTTTTGTTGAAAAAAAAAAAGATGCAGACAACAAAAAGTAATAAAAAACAAGAGAGAAGGCCTCTAAGCATGCTAAGCTTGAAAAACCAAGTCCTCAGAAAGACCTCTGTGTTAGCACACGACCGAACAGCACTGCTCTCACGCTGCTCTGCAGGTTAGGCATGCAGGAGAGCAGGGTGAGGGATGGGCAGTTGCTACGACACCTGCCTGCACTCCACAGCACTGCTGCAGCAGTCAGAATCAACAACCTGCCTAATTTCTTGAAGCATAAGAAATGCAGGTAGGTGGTTCACGGATTGAGCAAAACAAGCACACGCTAGCTGCACCTCAGAGATCAGAACACACTGTGCTGATGAGCACAGAGCACCTTTGCAGAACACAACTAACGCCTGTACAAGTGCTTCTGACTCTGTCGGTGCAATGCACCCTCCATCTTGGCAGTTCCTTTTGGTTCCACGATTATCCTGGCTTCAGGACATGCAGAAGGTGTCCCTGCATCTGGCTCTGCATTTTCCCAAGAGCCCATCAGATGCAGCTCGCTTTCTTCTCAGCCTGCAGAACCCTGGTGAGGCAGACAGCTCTTTCCTGGAGTCCAGTCTCGTGCCTTTTTCCCTAGTCCGACACCCTCCTCGCCACACCACTTAGTTCAACACTAAACAATCAAATTGCTCCCTCACATCAGTCCTCCCAGAGCAAGCAGCAGTCTCCTGGAAGCCTGGGCAGACTGGCTACAGCAAATGACCCCGCGGAGCTGCTTCCTGCATCTCCCCACACCTCCCAAGAAGGAACATCACATCAACAGACAGCAACAGCTGCCTGCACAGCAACTGGGCTGACAGAGGAAAAAGCTGGCATCTGGCAGATGCAGGAATAAGCAAACAAAAAGCAGAAGATCTTAATTTGATCTTCATACAATCTAACATGTTGCTCAGAGAAAACTATTTCTACCACAGCTGCCTCACGTTTGTGCCTTGTAATACTTCCCAAGTAAATGCTGGCTAACATAAATGCATGAGGCAGGAGGATAAAGGCACAGAAGACATCAGAATCAGCATGTCTTCACAGATGGGGAAGGAGGTGTTAAACGAGGCCACAGGCAGCTGCCTCTTCCTGCCCCTCCTGAGCCTGGGGTGTCCTCCTGTCTGGTCTCTGGAGCCCCCAGACCCAGGGGTCTCCATCCCAGGCCGATGGATAAGGCTGCTGCCTCCCCATAAACAGACTGAATCAGCAGCAAAACTCAGCCTGCATCCCAGAGACGCACACGTATACACAAGACAGCAGCACAGCCAGCCACAGAGACTGCTTCAAACAGGACACTTCCTCCATTTCACCTACACACAGGACTTCCCTAAGATGTCAGCACAGACAGCCAAGTCCCTTTCCTCCCCTTTGGGCGGTAAGAAGCTTGCTTATACAAGCCTTGCCCAGATTCACCAGCACACAAACCACGTTTGCACACCCCTCAAGTACCTGCACGCTCCCTCTGACCATCCAAAGCCCACATCCCAGGCCCTCTTACCCACTCTGCAGATCTGCTGTTCACTGCTGCCATACTCGAGGCACTTTTGCTCCCAGCAGCTGCGGCTGAAGGCCTGCAGCGTTCCACCCGCACCGCCGCCCCGAGGCGGGGCTGTCAGCACCCACGGCCCCAAAGTAACCAAGTACCTCAAGCAGCCCCCGCCCCGCGCTGCTTGCCCCGGACCTTTCAGGGCAGCCCCAAAGCTCCACCACCCGCAGCTCCCGTTACCTTTGGTCCACTCGACACCACCGAGCTGCAGGGAGGTCAGACCGAGTCCCTCACGGGTGCTGAGGGAAGGAGGGAGGGAGCAGCGCGCCGTCCCGCCGCTTCCCCTTCCCGCCCAAAGCCAACGGTCGCCGAACAGCCGTTAACGGCCTCGCGCTGCTTGCAGCCCGCCAAAGCGCGTGTGCGGCCCTCTGCAGGCGCGACGCACCCGTTGGCCGCGTGAAGGCGGCGGGCGCCATTTTGTCGCTGAGGGGCGCTCGGGAGAGCCCCGCCGTGTCCGGGCACGGCTTGTGACAGAGGTGCGGCCCCAGCCCCCGGTGGCAGCTCTGAAGGCGGCCCAAGGAAAGATCATGCCTGGAAGGGGGAGCTGGTGCAGCAGTGGGCTCAGTCCTCTGTCAGGAGGGCTTACCTGCCCCACACAGGTGATGCTGAACCTTGCCTCAGGCTGGGACTCCGAGATGAGAGAATTTATTCACACGAAACTGCAAAATATTGCGCTGCAGATGGGGACACTAACAGTAAAACCTGATCTTTTGTCAGTAACGGGGACTAGCTGAAAAAAATGACTGAATCTGCTCTGACAAAACTGACTGTAGGCAACGCCAGCAGGTGTGTGATGCATTTCACACAGGGTTGCAATACGCAGAGGCTGAGTGCACAGAGAGCTGTGTCACAAACACTGGAAACCAACACAAGCGATTAGATGACAAGCGATTTTATTTTGCAAAACAATCACTATACAGCAACAAATACAATTGCAAATCGGATTGAAAAACATGAACTACCTACCACCAGCCATTCAAGAAATGCCTCTTTTATGGTAACAGGCTCTAGAATTATCAGAAAAAAACACAGGTTTGTAACAGCAGACTGTATTCCTTGAAATCCCAGCATACATCATGTTTATTTGTTGGTTTTTTCTCTTTGCTAAAGTTGAAGTGGCTTTCATATGCTTGATTTTTCCAAGTGTGAAACTAATTTACCTTCCTGCAGTGGGGATTGCTTGAGTTGCAGCGGGAATTGCTTTAGCAATCTGACGAGCGAGTGAACTCTACGCACACCTAGGCTAGACTCTACCTGCTTCGGTTTCTATCGCGAATGTGATCTGCTCTTCAAGGCATTTGCCTTTGAAGGGATGTGAGTACTTGGGTTTCGAACGGTATTTGGTCCAGCGTGGCAAAAACTGCTGCTCACGTGTGGTAGCCCACACAGGCTGCCTCCCGACTCCCTTCGGGCCGTGTAGATAGGCAAGCGGCTGTGAGCAGTCACGATGAGGTTACTGCTGTACCTCAGCATAGTGCTGAATGGGTAATACCATTTACTGCTGTACAGTGAAAATGCACGTGGCCCTAATGGGCACAAAATTATCCTCATCAGTGTTAGTTTTTCCTTTATTGGTGCTGGACAGAGGTTTGCTCAACTTTGATTTTTTTTCTGCTTGTGGTTACACAGAAGCAGGATTCTGCAGATGGGGCAGAAGCCCCTTATGCTTGTCTCTACAACTTGACAGATTATTACTTTGGGGCTCTCCCCTAGTCATCCCAACAGGTTTCACTGTTCTGTTTCTCTGGATTATCTCTGCTTTGTTACAAAGTTGGGTCTCGGACACCCAATGTACCTGCTGGCTGAACAAGACTGCGGAAAAGAAACACAACGGATGCAGTTTCCAGGAAGCTGGCTCTATCTTCTTTAAGTGGGCATTACATATTTACAAAACAGTTTCTTTTTTTAAAAACCAACTCTCTTCTTGAGATGTTAAGATTAATATGAACTTTTTCAGTGAACATCTAGAGTCATGTAACATGACTTTTTGTTTTTTTAACAGCACAAACTCTTGATTTCTTTTACCTTCATCTAAGTCCACAGCATTCTAGGATTCTTTCTATGGAAGGATGATTACGATTACATAGGTCTTTGCTTGAATCAAGACAAGAAAGCTCATTTTAATGCATGAACTAAATGACTTGGTGCGTTACACCACTCTAACTTTGGACTTGTAGGTGGATTAACTAAGCATCATTATCTAGAATATGTCAATTTTAAAAGCAGAATAATAAAAAAACCTCAAGTAACACTGTTCTCACTAGCTTCAGAGAAGCTGAGGTTCAGCTTCACTGTTCAGCTTCAGAGAAGCTGAGGTTCAGTAGTACCACAGGCTCTCCCACATTTGCAAAAAGCATAAAAAAAACCACTGCAAGGCTAATTGTGTGATCATAGCAATGTGATATAGATACTGTTTTGATAGGGTTTTTTCCTTCTATCTTTTGTTTTTTTCTGGAGGAAATGGGAAGAGGCATTTAGTGCACCTCTCTTGACATTGTTTCCATGCGAATTCATACGGTTACGCAAGAGTATAACAAATACAAGGCAGAAATCAGAACCCATTTAGTACTGTTCCAAGCTCACTGTCCTTTGTACAAAACAACTGACTTACCAACAGTATTAGGTACTTTACAGTGTGAAAAAGCTTTTTTGCAGAGCTGAAATGTTGTGTGTCGGGCTGTTAGGAGGTCCTTTCCAGTAGGATTTAATAATTTTTAATTTTTACAGCTGTGACAGCTTAGCCAAAATCGTCATTTGGTCCACTGAAGATTTACTGCCTAGTAACTGTGCATTTACTACCTGAATTATGTGGAATCCTGTGCTATTAATTAGAATCGCTCTCCACAGACATAAAAATGTTCTCGATGAGTCTTTTTGGTTCAAACCCCAACACACGCACACACACATACAAATTAAGGAGCAAAAAGAACAGATAAAAAGCTTCCAACACACAATGTTAACCTAATACATGTATCAAGTATAGCTCAACTGACAGTGCAAAGTTTATTTAAGAGATTTCAAAAGGAAAAGATCAAACAATCTGCAAGAATGTAAACTGGTCATTTCATAATGTCTACTGTACATATAGTATCAGCAGATATTATCTGCTGATGAGTAATACTACCATATTACCTTCAGTGTTCTCTTAGTGTCCATAAGACAGCGTTGGAGTTCTCACAGGTAACTCCATTAGATTGGATGTTTATATAACTCTGCCCTTTATTGTTTATGCACACTTTTTCTTATACTTTTTATAGTCGATATAATGCCACTTTGCTCAGATTTTAAGATGCCCTATTTACTGATTAATCACTACGACAGCCCAGTCTAGGGAGCTCGATTTATTTATTCATGTCCTATTGATGTACTATTCATGTACTAATTTACAGGCATCTCTGTTATGTTTATCACGGTTATCTGAGTGCCTGAGTGTATGTATAAGATATCACTGAAGGAGTGGAAACAACGCCTTAATACTTTTTTTATGTTTCAACTTTAGCAAAAGAAAAAAATAAATAAATCTAACATTCACCGTTACTACAGGAGTTTAAAAAAAAAAAAAAAAAGCCAAACTATTTTGGATTTTTAAAAAAATCCAGTATCCAAACCCAGCCATCTTTGGAGACCGTTTTACAAACTTCTGGACCCCACAAAAATCATATCTTTGTGAAGAAAGGAGGAGGTGGGAACAGGGAAGGAATCCTTTTTCTAGCATCACAGAAGAGACTTGCATCTGGCACTAAAACAGGGTCACGGCTTTTAGTTGTTACAGAAAGCAACTTCATGCTAAAAGTTTTCATCTTTTTTTAAATGTATTTTCATGAGTAGGGAAAAAAAAAACCCTGCTAACATCTACTTTTACATACCTAAAATTCCAACACCAAAGGGTGCAAGAGACACAGATACTGTGAATAAAGTAGAATATTCAAGTATATGAGGAGGGCGTCTCACAAATGGCCACAGAGAAATATATATATCTATAATACTGTATCAAACAGATGGAAAGGTTGTGAAACCGATGGTGAGTACACAAATCTAGCCGCTTAACCAACTTTCTAATCAGACACAAGTCCATTGGGCTGGAAGTGTTCACTTTCAACAGCTTTTTTATGTCACTTCCCCAAGCATGGTTCAATGTTTTCAACTACTAGTTTTAGTTATTAGTTAAATAATTTATTGGCTTTTCAGCTATACACTGACATAATTATCCAGGTCCAAAAAATGTGAATAACTTAATTCAACTTTTGTTCTACTCATTTATACAAAATATCACTTTTTTTTTTTAATTATTAAACTTGATTTTCTCTATATGCCCTTCCTTCTGGTAAGCAGACTCTTAATCTAACCTGTAATAACTTAAAATGCGCAACTTTTTGTATTTTTTTTTCCCCATCTATCAACAGAACAGTGAAATGAGCAACTTGGGATATTAACAAGGCTCTTCAGAAAGAGGTGGATGGCCTTCAGGCACATGAAAGGTAAAAATGCATTTTATCATAGTACAGTACTCCATGCAAGACAGAGCAGAGCAACAATAATTGTCCAATGTAACATACTGCAGTTGTATACCCATATAAAGCCAGTGTCTTCCTGTTGTAAATGGAGATCAGGCCAATTTCTGCATCTATTTATTTATCTTTTTCTGTTTTTTTAACTGTATGGTAACTACAAGTCTTGGGATGTGACTTAGTTTTAGACATGGTAAAAATGAATGTAACACCTGCTCTGAGCCCATTCCTGCCAAGAGCTCATGCCTAAATATTATTACTTCATACAAAGCAAAATGAGCAAATTCATAAGCCCTGCTTAGCGAGGGCTGCCGTGACATCTTCAGCGAGAGTAGCAAGCTGTGGTGATTCGAGCAGGTTGATGCTTCCAGAGGACGAGACGTTACTGAGTCTGCGTGGCGAAGCCACACTGGACCTGCCTGGTGACTGCGTGATGATCTCAGCCCCATGATCGACACGGGCTTTAGCGTGCTCTCTGAAGTTTAGTTTCTGGCTGTCAATCTGTTCCAGGAAAGCAAAGAGTTTAACACATAATATATTTACCAAATTTTCTCATTATAGATCATAATGTGGGTCTCCTTTTGTTTGTTTTTAAGAACTCTTATACGAACTGAAGCTTCTTCAGTCCCTAGAAGGATTGAAACTGAAGATTTTCTCATTTTTTAATGCATAACTGTCTTACTATGTTACATCCTTTCTTGATATATGTCTCTGATGATGCTTTAACAAGCAGTAGCACTGCTCATAGCTGTATGAAATTAATAGACATTTTATGTGATTTGTTTCTGATATCTGTATTCTCAAATGCTTGTGGGAATGTGTTACTTTCAAGATGTTTTCCTTCTGTTTCACACTGCAGTCCCGATTCAGGGATAGCCACACCACAAGCTTGTTATATCATACCCATGCTATACAATGATCTCAAGGTTTTTCTTTGGAAACCCAGTGCACAAACCACAGGAGGTTTCACTTTAAGGTTCACATTAATCTTAGATGTGGATGTGAGCTTGATGATTCCAAATTCCAGAGGGAGCAAACGGCACATGAATGGGTGTGTTGCAGAATGAACAGCTGTTTCCTACTCAACTTAGAGCCACCACTGAATTCACAGCTCTGGTGATTTCAGTGCAGAATTTGGGCTGGGGGCACACTGGGGGCACATGGTAGCCTTTTCACAGAGGGCTGTCCCCTTACCTTGACATTACCACCGCCAGGTACATGGTGGGCATTTTCAAGTGAACCAACTTTAGCCTGAGCTTTCTCTTTGAAATCCAGTTTCACGCTCTCAATTTTCACACGCCCACCTCCTACACAGAGAAAGGAAATAAAGAGTGGAATGGCTCAGGAGAACGTCTGGGTGCCTTCGCATTACTTCCCTTTTAGTTGAGTTCTAATGATTTTACAGATGCACAGAATAACATGCTGCATGTTCAGTAAAATACAAAATCTTCAACACATATTCAAAGGTAAGCATGTGCTGCAGTCCAGTTGATTTTCACAGGATTTAAGCAGATGTTTAAATATTTTGTTGACTTCAGCCTGCATATCAGTATTTTATCAAACTGACATTTTGTACCAGCAGCATCCTTCTGTATTACTTTTTTATCTCATCTCTAAACCAGCTAGTTCCACACATTTATGTCTTTATACCTTTAGTTAAGGAGAGTTAAGAATAATATTTCTATTACCGAAGTGTATTTCCTTTCTCTTGGGCTGTAACAGAGAATCGTATCATCCCTGATTTCCCCTTCACATACAAGGGTTATTCTTTCCCTTGTCCCACATCCCAGAAATTCCTGCATTACCTGGCTTGTGGTGGATGTTCTTGAGCGAGCCACACTTGGAAGTCACGTGACTCAAGTCAATCTTCTTGGTTACAATCTGTACCTGTCAAAAGCACACACACACAGAAATTACATGAATGAAAGGAATAAAACAAACAAAAAGCCAAGCCCTGTAGAGGAAGAGCCCAAGCCTCTACAAACCACTGGAAAAGGAGAGATGGTTAGTAGAGAACAGACCATGCCACAAACTAGGAAGCACCTGGATTAATACAGCAAGCTTCCTTTCCACCTAGGGAAATGACAGAGCTGGGTTAAGCATTTCTATTAGAAAAATGAAGAAGAGGATGAAGCAGATCAGTTTGTGGGTTCTTTCTGAAATGTTGCTGAGCCTCCCTAAAGGGTGGATGCTCCAAATCCCTGTTTGGTTCTGTTCTTAAATGTGCATCCTGGCAACTAGGAATATTTCTGTGACTGTTTTTTCCTTTGCCATCTGCTTCATATTTTTTTCCATTTAAACACGGTGTGCATTTCAGCTCAATCCACTACGGAGAGGCTGGTAAATCTACCAATGCAACTCCTACAGCTGCACCTGAGCTGGTCTTTGGTCACCAGTGGCAGAGGCACTACTGCTCAGCCAGGCAGCAGCACAGGCATCCTCCATCCCCTTCTGCATCCCCTTCTGCCATAATGTGCCCTGTGTTGCCATGGCTGCACTGAACCCAGCTTGGGAACAGCTGCAGCCAGACTCCTGCTTTGCTCCCAGGTGTGACTATGTTAGCAGCCCTTAGGAAGCTGCAGCCCCTCTGGGCCAGGCTAAGCGACTCACACACAGGAGCTCCAAGTTGACTGCAATGCTGTTGCTTCGCTTGTGTCACCAGCAATGACTTAAGCCAGCAACGGTGGCTGTAATGAATCTGGTTTCTTCCCACTGCAGTGGATCTGTTGTGTACTCTGAGCTTTCTTCATCCTTATGTTTTATTTCTCTTCTTTCTGTCTGATGACTGACAAGGTTAGTGAGGATGCCGAACTGTGAGCAGCAGTCTCTTTCTGGAAATGATTTTCTTGGGCCACTCCCATGACAGGCACTGAACCATTTCGGCTCACAATGGACTTTTACTTTCAGTATCCCTGGGCTTTTAGAGATGACCAATCTCATTTTCTTTTCCTGGCTAAGTCCTGGAAATGTGTTGTGCTCTGTGGAGAAAGATCAGAAAGCCACCATTGCATACACAGGGCTCACACAGCTACCAGACCAAACTCACGTGTGGAACAGTAGCAAGAAGGAAAATAGTGCTCAGAGGAAAGGAGACAGAGGGGACTGGCTGTGCAAGGTGGGTCACCACAGTGGAGATGCCTGCTCACGGGGTGTGTGTGCTACTTACATTTCCGCCCCCTGCAGAATGTTTGATGTTATCTCTGGAACCACACCGGGACTGAATATCACTAAAATCGATCTTCTTGTTTAAAATCCTAACCTAAAAGGAATCGAAGGTAACTTACTACATAAAATACAGACACTCAATCAGGGTGTGGGACAAGGGAGCCAGGGGAATTTTGCTTCCTGCTGTGACTCCTTCTTCTGTCACTTATACTGAAGTGTGAAAAAGTCAATCACACCAACCTCTACGCTTAGTATGTTAACGCAGCATGTGTAAACACAGTGTGTTGTCCTTTTTCTATCTCATGAAGTGGTGGTGAAATGCAAAGGGGAGCGTTTTTATGCTTCGAGCTTTTCCCTGAAAATCTCAGAATTCCTTACTTGCTTGGACAGAAAAGCTTGTCCTAGACTCTCTAAAGTGATGGCTAGTGTTTCTGCTGCATTGGCCACAAGGAGAAGATGGAAATCCTTCTTACACTCCAGCCTTTGATGCAGCAGTCCACAGCGATCCGGACAGCTCAGGCAACAATTGAAATCCTGAGATATTTCATCCCTCCTTCTGCCACACAGCCATAACACTGGCTACATTCATACAACAGACTGCTGATCTCAGGGTGTCCTGTTAAAGGTGACTGACAGCTCTTGACAAATGGATTAATTTGAAGTCAGAACTCTTTGCTGCTCTCGTGCTCTCTCTCTCTCTCCTATCTTCTACCAAAGGACAATGTAGAAAACAACAGCACCAGGAAACTTAGAGCTGCAATCCCCACTTCTTGATTCATGGTGCTGGCCATAATTTTTGGTGTTCACAACAACTTTCTGGTGCTAGCAGCACTGTGCTTCTCCTTCCATGTTGACTTTGTTTTTGGCTGCAGTATCACCTGACTTTCCCTTAATGGTGCCAGCCTCCCTTACAGACGCCAGGAGCCTGCATTTCTTCTGTGTCACCTTAGCCACAGAGGTACCTGCAGGCATATGACAGTGCCTGGAGGTGAACTCTGTGAAGGACACACCACACTGTCCCATGCTCGACCCCTACATCAAACCAGTCACTCCATCTGGTAGATCTCAGATGCCCTCAGTAACTGTCCTCCAGGGGAACCATGTGCTGCTGGGTGGCAGTTACCAGTAGGCAGTGGCACCTGGGCACAGGGCACACACCTGGGTGACACTACCTCCAGACTTCTGTCTGAGCACGGGCAGGGATTGTACTCACCAGTTACTAGACCTTTCAGGTGTGTGAGAAAGAATTTCTGGCCAGGGCTCCCCTGCCTTCTTTGCACCACAAGCTTTTACTTGCACAGAGTGCCACCAATGCAGCGTAATCTCTTCTCTGAGTTAAATAGGAAGTCAGTACTCACATGTTATGGTGAATTTTATTCATGCCTGTGCTGCTAATATGCAATATGAAATTACACTCTCCTGTACAAGCCATATGATTTTGGGCACTATCTGTTCATTGCACTAAATGGCACTTCTAGAGCCCTCAATCACTTACTATTTAGCACAATGCTGTTGGCTGCTGTTTTAGGCCAACCTACAGTGACTGACATATTTAGGCAATAGAGAGGAACAGATATATGGGGCACCTTCTTGCTTCATCTTACCAATCCAGAAACACAAAGCAGCAGTACCTCAGCTGAAGTGCTCAGTGGGAGGAAGGAAGAACCCTGTGCAGTTTATGCTTCTTGCTGTCAGATCCCCAAACTGTCCCAGACTCTCTGTTTAACCTAAAACAAACAACACTTCCTCTGTGCCTCACCTCTCTGAACTAGGAAAAGACAATCTGCCTGCTTTACAAGGATATCAGATTTTGCAGCTCTTGGCTCTTGCAGCAAGGATAATGCCACATTTAGATATTGAGTCAGATCCTCAGGCACTGAGCATCTGAAGTGCTACTCTAGACTTGAGTCCAGTAAATTCCAAGAAGAAGTTTTTAGAGGGCAACGCTTTGCAGCTAATTCAAAGGATTTCTTCACAGCAATCTGTTTTGTGCGTTCCCCTCATTACATACAATGTAAGCACTGCATCACTCAAACCGTTAGGACAGTAAGTGCTTCCTTGCTTAAACTGGTAAAGATCTGTGGTGATGACATGCTCAGCAATAAGGGCGATGACAGCACCAGAAAACTCCATGACTGGTGGGTCACCTTCAGCCCCTCAGAAGGGCATCTTCAGTAGGCAGGCTCATTTCTGTCTTTCTCCTATCTGCTTAATCCATGCAAGTAAACCGATGTACGCCGAAATATGATAGGAAATGCCTTTGCAGTTTTAGGCTTGTGCTTTATCACAATGTACGATTTGTTTAAAAAATGCACCCCAGTACTGTACAAGACAGGTGTCACATCAGTTACTGAAACACACGTCAGATGTGCACTGAGATCTGCCTCCCAGAGAGCTTCAGGCCAGACAGAACTGGTCAAAACAGAAAGCTGCCCTAGCACTGTTGGAGCACATCTCTCTCAGCAGTGGATCAGCAGCACCTCTTAGCAATGGCCCCAGGGATACATTTGCTCTGAAAATGCTGACTTCAGTCAAGACAAGACCTCTCTGCTGTGGACTGAGGGCTTGTGGCTTAAAAATGAAGGCAAAGCAAGGTGATAAGTTGAGAGGGTGCCTTTGATCAAGTGTTTAAAGGTTGATTTGCGCCCAAAAAGTCTGACAGGTTATGAGTGTTGTGGCCCATGAACTCACCTAGCAGGTATATAAAGGAACAGTCATCTCAGTTATCCTCTTTGTCGCAGTATAGAGGGACCAGCAGGAGACCTATTTATCATTTAGGTCTTGTGCTGAAGGTTGAAGTGAGATGAGTTATGCATACCTGTTATGGTGGTCAGCTGGCACAGGCAGGAAGTACACTGATTCAGGTTTTCCCTGATTATCTGTTTATCCCTTTCCTGGAATACATCAGTATCCCTGCACGTTTAGATCATGAACTAAGAATTCAAACAAAGCCTTGTTTCCTACAGATTAATGCCCTAAACCATTGAATCCCTCCATTTTCCATTCTTAAGAGAGGCCTATCCCCTCCTGTCAGGAATACCCCCCTAGCTTTGTCTCGGGGCTGCTGGTCTAGGCAAATAGGAGCCAATGTCCCTGACTGTGGAGCAGGGGCTGAATTATCACTGCCTTTTCCCCAGTGACAGGGCCAAGTCTCTGTTTTTTATCCAGTCAACAACTATCACCCAACTTGAAGGGACAGCAGGTGCCCTGCTCCCCTGCCAGCACTGGTTGAAATTGGCCAACAAGTTACAAATGAGTTGAGGGTAGCTGAGACTGCCAGCCAGACAGCATGACTACACGAGCTTTGTTTCCTTTGGGAAATCAGACTGTAAACATCAGAGGGAAAGTACCAGAGAGGGACAGGCGCCATTTAGGCTAAAGAGAATCTTTGGCTCGCAAACAAAGAGTGTAAACTGACAGTGAATTATTTGAAGCTGGAATCTAGAGGGAAATTTGTAACTATCAGAGCAGGGAGGCTCTGGAACTGCCTCCCAAGGGGACAGCGCTAAAAAACGAAAATGGTAAACTTTTATAATGGCACTTGATGAAAGGAATTAAATGATGCATCTGTCTGCGACAGAGACAGCACAAATACCATGACTCACCAGGAAGGTCTCCATGTTCTTGAATGTGTATGGACATCTTGTGTGGGGGTGGAGGTGTGGTAGGGATGCATGTATATGAACTTTAATTCTGTATTCTAATATGCATGTACAGTAAATGAAAGATCAAGTCTGCTCATGCTCTCATTCAGGAAAGGGAACGTTTTACTCTGTGGCAAAAATAGGACTGCTTTGTCTTCACGCTCACTAAACATCCCAAGAGGCAAATCTCTTGACAGACTCCCTCGTAACACTTGCATAGACCTGCCAGTCTGAGATGGGAAAATTCTCTTCTACTGATCTGGTGCCGGGTTGTTAAGAAATGCTGCACAGGGTCTGGAAGCTAGTATTTTGGTTTGTCATTTGTCATCCTGGTAAAGTGAAACCACAGTGGAAAAATTAAGCCTTACAGACAATGCTGGTTTTGTTCCACAAAACCACATTGTCCAAAGATCAAGCTGGCTTCTGTCTGAAGTCCTGGCAGATTGACAGACCTTCCCCCACTCTGTCCTCTGGTGACCCCTCAGCAGTGGTCCAGAAGCAAACCCTTGGGCAGATAACACTGACTGGCACACAGCATTGCCTTACAGACTCACACTGATTCTAGGCAGTCCCCAGCAGGAATTGGCCACTGTGCTCCAATGCCTTCTGTGCTGTTTGAATGCTGTCTGACGAAGTACCAGAAGATGCAGGGCATTTATGGATAGTCTGCAAGGAAACCAAGTGTGGAAGGTATCTTTCTTGGAATTCATTTAGATGAGGCATACAGTGACCTGTACTCATAAGGGTGAACACTTCTTGTGGCCTGACTGGCAATCTAAACAGGAAGGGGCTGTGGTCTGAAGACAATATCTACCCCAGACCAGAACGGATGTTCTTGGGTGAATCTGGCTGACATGAGGAGAAGCAACAGGGTGGTAATACCTATGAATCTCCTAATGATAACCATGGCTCCCTGTGGCTGTTCATGGAAAGTGAATTTGGATTTCAAAGTCTCCATGTACAATAATCTCCCATCAGGGGCCTGGAACAGGCCCTCCTCTGTCAGTACTGCTCCTCTGTATTCATGGCGAGCAGAAATTTGTAGAAGCACTGAGTGGAAGGCAGAGAAATGCAAGAGAGAATTTAGTTCAGTTGTGCCCCACTGCGTCATGACTGAAAATAGCTCATGAAAGAGATAGAATTAAGACTTACTGCTGCCTAAAATCACTCAGTTCAGTTTTCCCAACAGTGGGGAGAGCCCCTCCCTAATTTATCAGTGGACAGATAATCTATGAACAACTTTTCTCCTGTGGCCTACTGACCTGGTACACACCACAGCAAGGATACTCAAACACAAATTGAGAAGCTGATGAAATTACAGGCTCTGCATACATTTTCCAAGAAGCTGATGATTTATGTCCTCTCTGCCATGAAATTATGGTCTTTGAGAAGCTCTACCACTAATATTTAGCCTGAAAAAACTTTAAAAAACTTTAAAAAAACCTCTAGCCTGGCTCCACTTGTCATTTGAACGTGCTGTGAGGCTGTGATATTGGGAAAAGCTCTCAGACTACTAACAACTTATCAAAGATGACAGGTTCCTCCTATTTACCACAGCATCACAGTAATTTGACGCAGCTACATCCCAGAAACTAGACATTATTTCAGTATTTATTCTGCTGATTAAAACACATCAGTGAAGCTGCCAGCCTACATGCTACTGAGATTCACAATAAAGGGCTACACTGGACACAGCATGGACAAAATGGTGTCCCATCCTCATCTTGTTCTTAGCAAAGGGTGAGCAAGATAGGTTCTTTCCTGACCTTTAAAAACAAAGCCAGAAGCAGACACTAGCCATATAATATTTTGGCCTGAACAGATGAACTATAAAACAATTACAGATACTTCCAGTGAGAAGTGTCAGTAAAATAGAACAGATGCCTTGCAATCAACCATGTCTTTGGTTCTTGCGTAGGATAACGATGGCTGATTTACATCTCTCGCTGTGAAGAATCACTTACAAGAGTCTTTCTACCTATTTGCACATCACAATATCTGTCTGATGAATGAGGTGGCCACATTGATCTAGGAATGTCTGTATTGGTAAACAGAAGAGGAAACATCATCAGTGTAACACAAGAGCAAAAGAAATATTTTCTGAGGGCATCTTTCTTAACTACCAAAATTTAAATTGTGCCCATTGATTAATATCACATATGTTACTAATTGCCCCAAGCACATAGATTTGTGTTAGGTGTTGTTTTCATAGTTATCACGCAGTTTCTCTCTCAAAAAATTAACAACTGACACAGAAACTAGCATTTTATCTTTAAATCTAACATCTAGCATGGTAAGCCTTGTTCTGGTTGCATGATTGTGGTAAAAACACTGAGAGGTCTTGCATAGTTGTGCTGGGAAACACGAAGCAAAGTGACCACTTTCCATGCTGAAGAGTTTACAGTCAAGGGAAAAAAAAAAACAGTTTAAAAGACAGTTCAAGAAAGAGCAAGATCCAAGACAGAGAAATTGTGACAACTGTTCTGTAATCATACTGCTCACTAAATCTGGGAAGCTGATGAAATGAATGGTAAAAGAAATCGATTCACGTACACTAAGTAAAAAAATAAAATAAAATCCCAGGAGCAAAATTAATTGGGCTAAAATCCAGGATGCCCCAGATTTGTGTTTTAGTACTGCCCTAAGCAAGCAAAAAAACCAAACAAACAAAACCCAAAGCAAAACAGATTTTGCTAGACAGCAGAGTTCAGTCCAAACTTTTTAGAAGGAACAGTTGCTATTCATTGAAGGGATACTAATAACTTCAAATATCAAGTACCAAGCATCAAAGTTTTCAAATCAGTTCCACAGTTTTAAGGAATCATTTCTGAGTCACAATGCCTGGGTTTTCTTTACTCAAGCATAATGGAGAAAATTAGGTTGTTCAATTCATGTTGAAGAAAACATCTTGTGTTTATTTTTTCTTGCAAGCTGTTTTTCCCAAAGGTCATCAGATATGTCCCTTAGCATCTCTTTTTCTTGTCCAAATCCAAATTTTCCAGATAAAAGCTAAGGTTTTTATCCTTTCCTTTTCTGTCCCTCCCCATCTAGCAAAATAAATTCTTTTTTTCACTTTGCCATGCAAGATAGAACACCATTACATGACTAAATAGCTCAGACCCAGATTGAGTATTGCCCAAACATTTTTCCAATAAGAACAACCTTCCCCATTTTATTGCCAAAATCTAGACAACTCAGAGCTCAGCTGAAAATGCCTCCTGTGCTGAACTTGCTGCTGGAATGACCCTGGCTGGTACCTTCCTGGTACCTTCAACCTACTCTGGAAAATATTACGAATACTGTCTTTAACCTCCTTAAAAACCTTCAAGGAACAATTCGCTCTCCAACACAGCTTAGGTATTTCATTTTAATACGTGTCATCTTATACCTTAAGAGCTGCTTGGCTGTTACCATAGTTTGTGATATTTTATGCCTTATGCATTGCATTCCAGTCTGTGCAGTTTTGTACACTTTTATGGGGCTATGCTGATTCACAACCCGTGAAGTTCTTGTCCATGGTTGAGATTTTATATATACATTTCAAGATTAAATTAAAAGAAATGTAGGTTGGCTTTATCCTTGGTTGCTGGCCTGTAACGCTTTATAAATACCCTGCCTGGTCAGTAATGAAAATAGTTAATTGGTGCACTTTTGTACACTGACATGGTACAAACCACATCCATAGACAGAATTTCAAGACAAAAAGTCTGAACAGAAAAGCAAAACCCAAGTCTTGGCATGTGAAACAGATTTTCAGCCCTTTCCCCAGTTCCCCCCATGCTTCCCTTGGGCTGTCTGAGAAATAACAGATGCAAATGGGTTACTTTTGAAAGCACAGCATTTCCTCCACAGCTGATGCAGTGCTAAAATCCATCTGAAGCCCAGCAGACATACCCATGAGCAAGTCGCCTCTGAGCTTTGCCAAGAATGATACATTTCACCATACTTTACTATAAAGAGAAAACCAGACAACCACCTACTGGCTGCAACACAGAAAAGAAGAGAAGCCCTCTTCTTTCCAGACTGCAGAATAGCAATTAAACATATCTCAAGCCATCTATTCCTAGCAGGAGCTTAATGCAACTCAGTGTTGGCTTGCTTCTTCTCCTAAAAGTCTGCTTTTTTTTTGTTTTGTTTTTTTTTCCCTTTTTCCCTTTTTTTTTTTCTCCCTGTCAGGTGTCTTTGTTTCTCTGGCTGGCAAGTCAAAGCTGAATTAAAATCAAACTGCTGGCTGATGAGCTTTTGATGAAATCCAAGGCTGAAGCACTGCATTTCTTGATTTATTTAGCATTCAAACCTCCCCTGCTGCTTCAGATCTGCACCTCAGCCTCTGGCGGTTTCACAGTGCGGCTGCTTTCTCTAGGACAGCTGTAAGCTAAGAAAAGACCTTGTGCTAGGTTAAGATATGCCTCTGGTAAAAGGATAGTCTGTCTCCAAATGACACTTCTGGGCCGCATATCTGTATTTCTTTAGTGATTTGCATGTCATGTTTATGTACTTAACTTGCTCAGATATATGCTGGCTTTTTGTCTGCTAGCTTTTCCTGTGGTTACTGCTATCAGCACTTTCAGTTCAGGTTATAAAACTTGAGCAGCCTTCTGCTTGTTCCATGTATCATCACTAAAAGCAGATAGCAGATAACAGCTCATTTTGTCCAGCGCAGTATTTGCCACCAGACATTGAAGAAGTGAGTAGACAGAAGGAAATGAAATTAGCTTTTATGTGTTCTTCTAACAGATCCTATAAAATTCAACCACATACACTGGAAAAGAATTAATCCTAAAACCTCTTGTCTAGACTGAGCAGTCATGGCATAAAGGAGACATAAAGAAAAAACTCGGCAACTCTCCTTTTGCCCAGCCCACAGTTCAGTGGCCGCAGAGCAGTGGGAATTATAAAATTCTTTAGCTTCGGTGACATTTTGTCCAGTCAGCAGATTTCCCCTGTGATCCCTCAAAAAGAGAAATGCCAACAGCTGTGTCAGTCTTCACTGTGCAGCAAAAACTGTATTCCCTGTCTTTCTTCAGTCTCTAAAAGCTCCTGCTTACCTTAAAAGCCTACATGTTTACTGTCCTTTTCGATATTTGATAAGTTCTGTTTGTAGTAACAGGGAATTTTGTTATCCTACGCATATGATCAGTCTTTGGCTTAGAGCAGTCCTCATGCTTCAGGGTGTAACTGCGCAAGGTATAAAAAATTATCTCCTTTTTTCAACTTTAATTGCATCAACACCTCCTTGAATTCTTGTGCTTTCAGACAGCGAGAACAGAAAATCGTGATTTGCCTTCTTATACATCCATGTTTTCCTAATTTATATGCCTTCTTCAGTTTATACAATATAAGCCCTGTGCCAGCTTATTCCAACCCTGAAGCAGTTGGAATGAACAGTTAAATCGAAAGTCCAGCCCCTCCCATCATCTTTAACTTGGGGTGGATTTACCAGGTTGGAGGCTACAGTTCATTAACATCACCCCACATAATGCACCTCACGCAAAATGACACGGGGGAAGGTCATGGTGCTGTGCAATCCTGCTAGCATCTGTGTAGGTTGAATCAGAACTTGCTAGAAGTGACCTCCTTAATTCTCTGGTGTTGTTGAAGACTAAGGAAGCAACAACTGCTGAGAGCCAGACTGAAATCTATCTATGGCATGGAGCGCAAACTCTTGTTTGAAACTTCTCCCCGATCTCAGTGAGGTACTGTTAGTTTTCAGGTGACCAGACAATTTTCTTAATACAGTCCTGACCCCTGCAATTTAACATCATTTAAATAATCAATGTGGATGGCAGTGACAATAGAAGTAGCATTTGAGAGGAAACTCAGAATGGTTTCTGTCCCATACCCATCCCAAATGTGAGGCTAAATCACATATGGGTGAAAATAAAGACTGTATTCCTTACCTGTCCCCCTTTAGGCTGGTATTTGATGTTTTCTGTTGATCCAATTTTGGACCTGACATTCTTGAGGTCAGGTAGAGGCTGGTTAATAACTCGTAGCTGCTTTGGAGTGGCTGGAGATTTAGGAGGAGTGCGAATTATGGCAACTTTTTTCTCAGTAGGTACCAGTATGGCAGATCTGGGGGTTCCAGGAGTGTGTGGGGTTCTGGAGTAGCTGGGTGTCCCTGGAGTGCCTGGTGTACGGGAAGAGTAGCTTGGTGGTGTCCCTGGAGTGATGGCAGTGGAGCCAGGAGTAGTGGGGGTAGAAGTTCCACTTTTTCCTGTTCTGCTACGAATTGGTTCTGATCCTACATGCAAGAAAAAAAACAGCATTACACCCCAGAAATACAAGCTCTTCTTTCTTCTGTACCTCCCAAGACTGCAACCCTGTCTGCCATGCAAAATAGAGCTCTAACATGGCTGTCAGCTAGAGCTCTAACAGTAGACTGGATGTCTGTGTCTTCTTTGCTAATCAACCCTGCTGGGAGTTATCTTTTCACGTGTGTCTGAGCTGGTAAATCACCCACATGGTGACTGAGCTCTCCTCACTGCAGTACAGATGTGCTGCCCACAGCGCCTACACTTCCTGCAAAGCTCATTGATACAAGGCTCAGTATCTTAGAGAAAGGACTGAAGCACCATCTGAATCCAGCCTTCAGAACTTGGTCTGACAGCCTGATTAGCCAGTAAGAATGTTGTCATCACTTTCAATGGATCTGAGGTTAAAATAGAATGTTGAAAACTTTGCAATCCTGAAATTCTAGGCTCTGAATACCTGGTTTCTGGTCACATGCAGCTGCTGGTAATCTGCTCTCTGCAGCTGAACCCTGGGCAAGCATTCAGCTGCTCTATTGCTTGGATAGGCAGATATCCCTCATGTTCAATTGCTATTTTTCAGTAGTGTAGTGAAAAAAAGCAATTACAGAAGGCAACCTTGATTAAAAGTCACATTCTAGTTACATCTGCATGCAAGTTAAAAAATAAATAAGTACTGTAACATTTTGTAGCAGCTCTATTCCCTGTTAATGGTATTACTGGTCCTTTCCACTGAGGGCAAGAACCAGTTTAGTAGTGGCATTGCACTTTCTTCAGTCAGCTCTGCTGGTAACTCTCAAAGGCAAATGAAAAGAAGCTGAGATATTTCCACCAGCTTCTTAAAGCAAGGCTTTGCTGAGAATACTCTGGGAGAGAAAGACCAAACCTACCCCCCAAAACCTGGGAATCCCAATGTCGAATGCTTGCATGTAAGTTTTCACCGTTGAAATAATCAGAAGTTAGAAATCGAATGGGCCTCTCTAGAACAGTAGGAATAATCAAAATTCCATATAAGTGATTTGTTAATCATTCCTTTTATTTAACGGTGATGGACCCAACTCAATGCACTGCTGCTCTGGGCTTCCAGGAGAAGCCCTTTGCAGTATATGACTCATCAGATAGATCGAACATACTCCACTACCGCCTCCAGTTTCCCTGAATGGTTTCTTTCCTTCCCAACCAACCCTAAGCCAGAATTTTTTCACTATACTAAGATAGAAAGCAACTATTTTTTTTCCAGCTCTCTGCAGTTTTGGTATTTTTATTTTTCATCCTTCAGCCCTCCAGTACATTGGCAAATACTTGAAGGCCTCTCACTCCTAGTCAGCAGAATGAACTGCTGTGCCAGCTGGAGGTCACTCTACATAGACGGTCTCTGCTTTACCCTTGGGTCATCACACAAGAATTTCAAAGGACTTTTTTTTTTTTTTTGATGAATTTAATTAATCTACTTTTCCTAGGGTCTCTTAAAAAGGGCTGAAATTGGTTTCTAAAGCCAGAGGAAATCCTGTTCGAGAGCACTGAGTCACATCCAGTTTCTGAGGCCTAGGCCAAAAGCAAATCCAGGTAAAAGTTGTGGGAGTACTTGGTAGAAAAATTTTTTGCCCCAGAATTTCTTTTGGTTTGTGAATTGATAGAATCAGTCCTCACAAAAGGACCTTGCTGGCTTACTATCCTGACATTCCCCAGTGAGTCACTCCACTAGCTAACATCTTCACATTCTCATCTGAAGGGGCTTTTTAGCCTAGGACTAGAGCACAGGGAGAACATTGCTGTGAAGCAGCAAATTAATGACCTTAACTATTAGATTCACTTTTCCAAGATCTCTCACAATATTTTGTATTGCCCACTTTAGGTTGTGTCATTTTTGCTGTGGAAGACACCCACAGCAGTAGGAGAGGGTTAATATGCAAAAAAACATACGGGTGGTCCGTCGTACTGAAGAGGAAAGGGACGTTGTGAGGGAGAGAGAGTTCTCCTCTCTGTCTCGGTCTCCTGATACAGCTCTTCGAGGAGGAAGGATGGAGGAAGGTCTTGGTAAAGAGGAACGCTTTTCAGGACTCTTGCTTACTCCATCCTAATAGCAGCAAAATAAAAAAGGAAGGTTTAGTTTTCAAAACATCACACGCTGGGTTGTGATCTCTCTCAACATCTAAGGGGGGGAAGCCTCATCCTACAGACCTGGTTTACTAATGCAGGAAGCTGTGAGGATCTAGCCACTTCCCATGCTCTGCTTAGCGTCTTGGTGCTTCTTTACTGCATGAAAACACTCAGTGGGAAAGGACTGGCTCTGGTGTTCAGAGTGGACAGAACTTTGTTGCTGGGGAGAGATTTCCCTACAGGTTCCCCAAATGTGGTATTTTGCCAATCTCACTGTAGCTATGGCTTCCCCAAGATACGGATTCCCCAAGATCAGGGGAAATCCCCAGATTTCCCTCTGCAGCAGGCAAAACCCTTCTTTTCCTATGGGTTTGACTGAGCACATTTCAATGCCTGATTTTACTCCTGCTGACATCAAAGCTGTATTTCTTAGTGACTGCAGAGGATGCTAATGGACTATTGGATTATGATCTAATCCCTGTGAAGCCATCATAGATATCATTTCCACCAACATGAAAGCTTCTGAGCTACTTAAGACAGATGCAGATACTCTTAGATCTAAATATGGATGGCTTCCACATCTGGTTCTTAATAAGGAACAAGATTTGGGTTTTTTATTAGTACAAACCAAAAGAATCATAAGAACTCTGATGCTCAGATGTGAAATTCGCATGAGAATTCTCCTGCAATGGAACTGCAATATGGGTGCACTGCACACTATATTATTAGATGATGTATGATTTAATGATGATGAAATATGATGATGGTCCCAACCAATATGAAACACACCGGGCATGGTGAAAACAGCTTTTATATGACATAATAGTCATCAACTCAGCATCAGATAGATTTGCAACGCAAGTGAAAAGTAACTGTGGGGAAGCTAGAATGGACTGCAACTTCTTCCACACGGTGCCATGAACAGACTAAATTTGGTTCCTAGAGAATTTGGCTTCTGCCCTTGTTACTGGTGATAAGAACTATACCTTCTTAAAATGGGGACTGAATTTGCTTTCAGATAGTATGAACTGGTTGAAAATCACTTTTTTAAAAAACCTTTTCCTGGAAGACAAATTAGTACTGCTGTTTTTGCCACTTACCCATGTGCAAAATGGGTGTAACTTCTCAGCAGTCAATGAAGCAGCATCCATATCATCAACAGAAAGAAGACATGTCCTGCTAATTATTTATTTATCTTATGTTTCCTTTGGAGAAGAATCTTTGTTTTTATCCATTTTGTAGCACAAATCTTGTAGCCTGGTAATCAATTTGCCTGCCTCTGGATGTAATTAATCTCAGGTAAACTTCACAAATAATTACTCAGACGCAGTGGGGAGAGAATGTGATCCACAGAATTCACCTACACATCTCCAAGCTAACTCTCTCTACCAACTCTGCTACCTTACCTTAGCATCTGATTTTGAGTAGGGCAAGCAGTCTCTTGGGCCTGCTGAGGAGGGCCGTACATAATAAGTGTCTGTATCGAGAAAAGTGGCCCTTTTAGTAGTTAATGAGCAAGCTGAGCTGGGTCTTGGAGGAAGCAATGACTTTGCTCTAGACTTTGAGGCAGGAATCTTTGACAAAGAGGCAGTCTAGTCACAAGAAAACAAAAGAAAACACAACATGAAGCTGGACAAAAAGAAAACACATGCAACATGGACCAAAATAAAATGCCAAGCTATGAATTAATTCTTTTCCTGGGTCTGGTAATGGTGTTTATGCACTTCTGACATGCAAAGTTTTAGATCTCTATTGCTTGACTCAAACCATCTGTGTCTGGAAAGATTTACTGATCCTAGAGAGTGCCTTTTCATGCAAATGCTATTTTTGCCAAATGTTAATAGGACAGAACTTGTGCTGTGCACGGTACTTAGCTGGTACAACTGCTGGCTGGCTGCATTAGAAACAAGTGCAAAACTACAGGCACACCATGACATCCTGGTCTTTTAAAACTAAGTTGTGCATTGGTAATATATCCCTCCAGGCTGCACTCAAGAATTAAACAGTGGGAATCTTAAAAATAAAATTACACCAGTATTCTTACAATGGCAGCAGGACACGACAGCAGTGCTTCTTATGTCACTGCATACACACAAAAATCCCAAACGCAATGCAGTTCTGTGTTTCTGATGTCACAGAAGGAATCTGCAAACCTGTATTGACAATGTGGAGTCCTGGGATGATGAAAGTTCGGAAGGCTGACACAATGTGTCATTGTGATGGGATACTGCTCTGATTCTGCATCATGTTAGTATTCAATTGAAAGAAGAATTAGACCTCAATAGGGCAGACTGCAAGTCCTCTGTTGATGCTTAGGAGCATCTAGCTGCTGTGCCAAAAGAAATTTCCTTGAAGGAGAGTAGGGCTACTGGCTCAAGCAACACTTTTCTTTCTCCTGTGAGTGTAACTGATACTACAAAGAATAATTGCAAGGCTCTTACCTTGGCAATGGAGTCTTGATTCTATCTGCATTCATACAAGCATGAAGTTGCTCATCAGAGCAATCCCCATGGAATTTGGTATAGCACTTTACCCAAGAAAAATTTGGCATTTGATCTAAGCCAGTCATCTAGACTTCCTCAATGTTCAGGAAAGGTGCATGAATTACTCCTCAAGTACACCCTTAGAGTTGTTCAGGCCTCTACAGACTGGCATCTGGCTTACGCTACATACCTAGCCTACAGAAAACTGCATATCATCCACAGAGTGTAAGTACTAATCAGCATGATTAAGAATTTCAGAATTGCATAATTTCAGTCCTACAACACAACTGTGAGGACTTCTGTGGACATCATCATCATCCATATTTAGTAGCTCTATTAACCAAGACAAGAAATCAGTTCAAAGGATGGGAGTGCTTTACTAGCCAGAATGTATTTCTAGAATGAACTTTGCAACATATTTGACTTTTAATACTGGCAATAATTATTTTAAACAGAACCTGAACGCTGTGTGTTTCTGTCATAACAAAGGCTTCTTCGGACATTGACTGATTTGCAATAATTCAATTTATACATACCATCCCCTTGAGAAAATTTGGTCTATGTTTATAAGAACACTAAGGTTTTTATTGGTGTTAAAACTCTGTGGAAGCATAGTATCTGTCTTGGGTGGCTCCAAAAAGCAGACGTGAGCACTTTTCAGTGGGTTTTCTGAACTTGGGATATAACTAAGCAAGCCCAAATGTTCATTCAGCCTTTCTCAACCATTTTCAACTTGAGGATCATGCAACAAGACCCCAACAAGACTGGAAAATCCTTACAGATTTAGATTCTAGGCACAAAGGAGAGGCCCCCATCCTTTTCACTCATACTGCATAGTGTGCTCCATGAATACATGCATCTAATGGGGATGCTAAACATGGATGAGATTGAGATCTTTCAGTGGAACACCTGGGGCAAAGGTGTGACCCTAGGATTACTATAGTCTGGAGCCCCTCAGTGTTTTTTAGCAATCAAGGCACTTTTTAGCATCAGTAATAGCAACAAAGTCTGGCCCAAACTGATTTTGCTGACATGCTCAAGACTGGTAGAGCAAGCAAAGACACCAAATGCTTCAGTCCTTGCCTGTGCTTTGCCCAGAAAACTATCCTCATTACTCTAGCAATAGATTACCTTTAAAGTCTGCTATAATTCATATTGCTGGACATGCTATCTGTCCACAGGAAAAAGATCTATGTCACCCTGATCAAGGCCCAGTGACTCAGGGATTGCTGAAGCTGGGACGTAGAAATCTCAGTTTATTTCAGAGGCACTCCTGAGGCATGGCCAATGTTCTCAGTATCTTGCTAGCACAGGTACACAGCTCTTTCCAGCAGATGAAGCTGCTTAGCCTTTCCTGAATTTCTTCTGCAAAGCAGTATGAAAACTGTATTTTGAAGTTAGGTTACAAACTGACTGGGTTGGATGATCTAACATTACCAGTGGAGAGGAAAAGGCTGCATCTGAAGGACATAAAAGCTGAAAATCAGAAAGAAACACAACAGAAAGGAGAGGACTTTACAAAAGCAGGGGAGAAGACAAAGCACAAAAGAGAAAACGTCCAAAAGATGGGTGAACACGGTAATCAGAGTAGGGAGGCAACAGGGAGAGAAAGTAAGCAGGGACTAAATTTCTGATCTTTGCTATAAGGTAAAGGACAGGGATAAGAAAAGTGCATTGAAAATGGATCATTTCAGAGAATGATTTTGCAGTGCTTGTCCTCAGAGCCCTCCATGAACATAGGAGGCTCTGAAAATGGGCTAGTACTGACTTTTCTTGGGTAAGTGTTGATCACACCCCCGAGAAAAGACAGCAACAAACCGTACTGTTGGCTAAGACTTGAAACCTGTCTAGATAGTTCATACGACACTGGTAAAGAAGTTCTAGCAGCTTCCCAGTTATGAATTGAAATGAGTCAGACCTCTAAAATCACATGAAATCGTAGAATCCATGGCTGAATTCAAGTCTAAATTTCGCCACTCCTCCACCTGGTCTCATCATTAACAATTTCTTATGGTTCATAAATAATGTGTAGTACTTCTAAGACGTAGTTACTCAAAGAATTGACAATGTGGTTAGGCAAATGAGACAAATCAGTCATGGAATATATTAGGAAATATAGGAGAATCCTAAGGAACTGCTGCATTGTTAGTGATGGCTGATAATGATAACATATTGTGCTGCAGATGTAAAATAGCATGTGTTAGTGTCATGTAAAAAAGATTTGTGTAAGGAATAGTGAAACAAGGTTGGTTTCCTGGGGATTTTGGAGAGCATAGGGTCAGCATGGGGGTAGGACAGAGAGGCATTGCAGTATTTGCTGAAGGAAACCCAGCAGAGGAGAGGCAGGCACAGGGAGCAGTATAGGCTGCAGAGCAGCTTGAAGGCAGGACATGTAATTGTCAGGTTAAAACACAGAAATCAGTGGTACAGGAAACAGTCAGACAGAAAGCACTTATTCGTATATAAAACGCTACTGGCCAAAAATTTCTACACAGACATGACCTCTGCAGAATGCATGGATAAGAAACAGTGCATCAAAATATATCCAGTGAGTCCAGGAGGCTTTCACCTAGGCAGCAATCGAACAAGTTGGCAATATGAGTTGGGCATTGTGGAAAGGTCCAAGGGACACAGATTAATCCAAAGAATGACCTGGCTCAAAATGCTGAACAACACACAATTCCTGCAGTTCGGAGTCTGTGTGGCCCTATAAATCTGCTAACTGTCATCATCTACTATCTGGGACTGTAATTCAGAGCTAGTAGGTATTATTATTCCAAGTAAGGTGATTTTAATTACCCCTTTAAATGATTAATGAACATGGCAAACAAATTCTAAATGGAACAATGAAGTAACACAAGAAGATGTGAAATAAGGACAAAAGGATGGACAATTATAAAGATGGACAATAAGATGATTTTACTCACTGAGAGTTTTTCCTTTGCTTGTTTAAATACACCAGGAGCCTGGTTTGTTTCACCACCTGCTGCTGAGAGACCCAAAGAAAGACTTGATGGTTAAAAATAATAGTAATGAGCATTTCCACTTAGTACACTTGTTAGAACACTCATATGCCTTGGAACTACAGTGCAAAACAATGACCTTGTGCATTAGTCTCAGTGAACTGTATGCAGAAGTGTGCTTGCTCTGTAAATATCTTATATTCATTGTACTTCAGGTAAAATGGTACTTCTTGTATTTCAGGCAAATCCAAAGTTTGTATTCATGTCCCTGGAACTCTAGGAATCACAGTAAAAAGTTCAAAGAACAGCTAACAACTGTAGGAGGCTCTAGTTCTGAAGATTCATCCCAAGATACCTTAGCATCCTGATCTTCAGAGAGTAATGAACAACTGTCCTCTAAAGATCACACTCCTTTAAGTAACCCACAAGTTAAAATTTTAAACAAAGGACCTTGAAATCACCACTTTTTAAAATATTGGCCAAAATTTCTAATAGAAAGAGATTATCTGTTGAATTACTGGCCCAGCTGTGCCACAAAGGTGTGTGTTGTGGCTCAAGCAAGCCCTCAGAATTTAGCATTCAAATTATACCTGGGACATCAAGTACATCAATTTGATATTTCATTTATCTGATGCAACGTGACTTGAGATAAGATTTTTTCCTCTGAGTTGGATTCCATCCTTATGAAGTTGTGGAATGGGGGAGCTATTCAGAAAGCAGGCTATTAGTTTCACCCCAACGCTGATGTTCTAGAAGTGATTCGCTACACAAAAACTATCTAGATGTTAAATCCTTTGGCATCTGTGCCATTGTGGCCCTTAGTAAATACAGAAGCAGAACAGTGGGCACAGATGACAATCTCTAGCAGCAATCCCCCTTGTCTGCCAACTGTAACACCAACCCCAACACATTGTACAGGACAGAGCCAACTGATTTTCTCCTCTCCCTGTGCAGTTCCTAGGTGTGATGAGGGGTTCTGGCTTCCTGCCACACTTCCCTCTTAGTTCTGCCCTCTTAATATAATCTCCTTGATGTTTTCCTAAATTGAAGGAGTAGGAAATAAAGCTTGATTTGTACCAGGGGTAAGTACAGCACAGCTCTCCTGTATCACACTTTACCCTATCTGTTACTGCTGGCTTCGGCTCTTCTAAATAATCACAAACAATGTCTTTCCTCCTTCCTTTGGTATTGAAACCTGATCAGCCACCACTTTGAAGGGGAAGGCATAGCTGTGCTGCTCCTGCTGACTTACCTGATAGCACCACAACTTCCCCATCTGAACAAAAGATCTCTACATCTCCGCTGCCAGTGTAAGTACACAACAAACATGTTTTACCTCACGGGGGACTGCAGAACTGAAGACACGGGACAGAAATATATCGCATACTGACTCCTGCTCATAGCCAAGCAGCTGGCCTGGCCTTGTCCCTGTCACCACTCCTCTGATAGCACAACGGCAGCAGCAACTCATAGCCGCAAAGCATGAGTCTGATTGGAGTTTCCCTCCCCTAACTACATCGGTCATGGCAAAGATTTCACTGCTCTTTCCTTGGAGGTGGCCACACAGTTTCTTGTTCAAGTAATAAGGATGAATCTCAAACAGCAGTTGCTCCCTTGAGGATATGGCAGTGTATGTTACCACTGTTTGTCAGTGCTTACCTCACAGTGACATGGGAATTTATTTTTTTTTCTGATATTGAGAGGAATAGAATAACTTCATTTCCTGGCCCACTGTGTAGAAAACCTCAGCAAATACTAACTTCTTGTTGTAGACTCTTGCATCTTATGACTGCATGTGTTTTGTTTCAAAGACACAGAAAAGGAAACATTAAGGTTTTGACTAACTGGAATGTACTCAAAGTTGCACAGATTACAGTATGGAGATACTTTTGGTGGGGATTCATTGACCAGGTGTCAAAAGAAGTTGAGAGGACCATTCCAAATAGGATATACTGACAGTTGAAACTGGCTTCAAGAAATGCTGCTGTATTTTACATAAAAGAAGAACAGGAGGGAAACAATGTCTCTCTAGGTGCCAGATCCTGAAAAGAACTGGATGACTGATTCAGGCTCAGGGATATGCAGGTTAACAAATGGCTGCCTACACTCTTGTGTGCAGTGCTGTATGATACACTTGCACAGGGCATCTCCTCAGCTCCCCTCAGTNTAGGTTAACAAATGGCTGCCTACGCTCTTGTGTGCAGCGCTGTATGGCATCTCCTCAGCTCCCCTCAGTAAGCACAAAAAGGGGAGGTAGAAGAAAATAGGGGATAACTGAGTTTTCCAGCAACAGTGAGTATAGTGAAACATTTTTAGAGATACTTTTGTTCACTTTGTGGTGTGGTTCAAGCTACTTGGCTTTAGAGCACAAACTTCAAAGTTCAATCCAAATCAATTTGGATTGTGAATTTTACGATCAATCTGAGTCCATCGTGTTGATTGCTTTCTATCTCAATATTTAAATGCGCTGGGAGGTCATTCTTGTATTCCATTTTTCACTTCAACTAATACATCTGCTTCACTACATGATAAGAGTGAGAGGGGAAAGAAAAAGCTCTGACTGTTGCCAGGCAGCACACACTTAAGGCACTGAGCGGATTTCCTTTTGTGAGTCTATCAGGATGACTCAGGTCTGTGAGATGCTGCTGGGCCAGAAGAGTTTAGAAGTGGTATGAAAATCAGAGGGCAAGACAGCACTGACCAGACAGCTGCAGAAGTGCACATGGAGTTAGAATGCTGCAAAGCCAACATGTTTTTTGTGACATGAAGAATCAATTCCCCACTTCCACTACTCATTATCCCTCCCCACCCCCTGGTAATAAAGGAAGTTGCAACTTCTGAGCTGATCACGCTGTGCTTCAATAAACGGTAAAAAATATAGCAAGAAGAGTTGTTTTAATCTATATTAAATTTTAATTCCTTTCACCTTGCTCTACCAAACACTAATTTTTTGCTTGGAATGCAAACGTAGTGTGAGCCCAGATTTCTTCTCTCTCAGCTTCGTGCTGCTTGTCTCTGGATTCCCCCTGTGGATTTTGACTGTACAGCATAAACATCAGCAACAGATTGGGAAATGTAAATGCAGATAACATCAGTCAACAAAATATAAGTCTGAAACACTTCTTATTATGCACGAGAGTAAAGCAAAATAATGGAAACGCATACCATGGTTTAAGCTGTCAACATTTTCCCACCAGAAAAATAGGCATAAGAAAAAAAAAAGAAAAAAAAAAAAGGAAATGATGAGCAGAAATCCCTACAACAACACACTATAAGCATGATGCCAAGTTACAACCACAACACCTGGAGGTCCAAGCAATGACAAGCACACATGATCATGGCCTCCTTTAAATAAAAACATACCAGGAAATAAAGAAGAAAAATGATACAAAACACTAAAAAAGCGATACTATTTGTGAAGATAGTCTTGGAGGAAAAATAATTAAAAAAAAAAAAAGAGAGAGAAGCTGCTATAGCCATGAGATTAAAAAAAAAAAAGTCTATGTTTGCCAGCCACATTGCATAACTGAACAGAATGCAGTCACCTGTCTGCTTCCGTTTAACACAGGAGAGATGAGTTGGTCTAGTATATTTGATAGCAGGTTTTAAAATGATTTTCCTGGAGGGAGAGTGGGCCTGAACTTCTGTTTTTTTAGCAAGTTCAGCTTTCTTATACACTGCTATGGACAAGAAAACACAAAAACACATAATCAGGAAAAAAACAACAAAGTTTCATATGACAATATAACAAGTGGCAGGCCCACTGCTCCACAACTTGAAGTATTGCTTCTACTGAGGTGACCAAATCCCAGCTTGGAAGAGATGCAGCACTGGTGCATTAACCTCACATGTGCTACCCAGAGACCCGTGGGGATGCCTACAGTAAAACGGGGCTGGTGGAGCAGTGAGCCTTGCACATGGCTTTTCATTTAATTGTACAATGTCTCATTAAAAAGCACCGCACGTAATAGTATTAAGGTGCACATCAACTACAACAGAGTAACCTGACGGTACTGCACAATAGTACAAAAAAAAATAATATATATATATTGTAATAGGGAGTGTTAAATGAACCTTTTTTCCTTCTCACTTCATCTCTGGAGAGTGTGCTAGGTTCCTTTTTAGCTATTTTCCTTTCAGGAGTAGAAATCCTGCCTCTCCCAGTTTTAAAAGGTTTCTCTTTTTTATGCTTATCGAGAGATGGTCTTCGCAATTCTCTCTCTGCCTTCTCCTCTTTAGGAACAGTCTCTAACTGTTCAGTCATGATGCTCCTATCATCATCTGTAGGATCAGAGCAAATTATAACAAACAAAAGATTAGTAACAAATGTTAACAACACTGCAGTGGATGCATGGCAAAAATAGTTGAAGACCAAGCAGATGGATTAATAAAAAAGAAAGGTAGATTATTCTACCATTTTTTGAAACATGCTAAAATTACTATTACAGTTATAATAAGTTTTCTTTTTGATCATTACGATTTGGAAGCAAAAAAATGTAGTACACAAAACAAAAAGGATAATGCACACCTTGAGTATCTGCCCAGAGACTGTCTGTGTCCATGATGGAGTCATCAATTGTTGTTTCATCTCTGTAATCATCACACGTCTCTGTTTTGTAGTCAGTGAGCAAGACTTCTCTCTCAGGTGAAGCAGGAGCTTCTGGGGAGCCCTCCTTAGGCTCAGCTTGAATGTCAGCCACCTCCTCAACCTCCAGCTCCTCTTCAGCCTGGGAGTCCACTGTCTCAACGTCTTCCTGCTGAGTAGCAGCAAAACGTACACTGTGAGAAGCAGATTCGCCCTCATCAACTGTTGTCTGCACCACTGTGATAAAGTCATCCTCTACTGTCACCACTGATTCAATAATGCCTTTCAGTTCAGGTAGTGCTTCTGGACAAACCTTGGCTAGCAATTCTTCACCAGTAGGTTTCGCAAAGTCCATTTCTGGGGCCACTTCCGATAGAAGATGCTGTTTATCCTCTTCTTTTTCTTCTTGTCCACCTTCTACCTCTACTTCCTCATGTTCTTCCATTTTTGTGGCCTCAGCTGTCACTTCAGATGGCAGCAGTGCTTGGACTTCTGTAGGTTTCACAACTGTATCAAGAGTCTTTTCAGTTTCCTCTATAGGCTGTGGGATGCTCTCCATCTGAATCTCAGCAGGCTCTTCTTGGGGAGGCTCGGGTTTTGGAAGGAGTTCCAGGGAAGGCTCCTTTGCTGGCAACTGTGTAGGCACCTCTTCCCCAGACACAGCAGGTTTTGGAGCTTCTCCTTTTATATCCTCTTGTTTCAAGGGTTCTCCATTCAAACCTTCTTGGGTTTGATCATGTTCTCCACTAGATTCATAAGATTCTTCTTTATCAACTGCCTCCTGATGTACCAGGTCAGGCTTGGTTACTTTTTCCTTAATTTCTGTTTCAGTCAGTTTGGTACTGTCCTTCATGTAACTAGGCTCAGCCTTGGAAAGTACATCTGCATCCTTTGCTTCCCTGGACAAGATGATCTGATCTTTCTGCTGAGTTTCTTTGGGTTCAGGCTCTGCTCTTTTATCAGGGGCTTTATCCTTCCCTGAAGGGAGAGAAACAACCTCACTGATCTTACTGTCTAACTGACTTTGATATTCTTGGTCAGCTCTCCTTGCAGCCACTTCCATGTCGTGCTTTATGGCATTGTAATCTGGTTTTATTGGAGCTTCTATCTCAGCTAATTCAGGAACAACGCTAAGAGTCTTCTCCTTCTCCATCAAGAAAGAAACAGCGTCTCTTTCTACTGTTACTTCTGTAGCTAATATTCTATCATAAGTGGTATCATCAGGTACACAAACTTTATCAGCCACACTTTCCTCTTTCATTTCTAAGATTGCCTCAGGTCTTGTCCTCTCTGACTCTGCACCTTTAATGGGAATGCCCTCTTTAGAGTCAAATTGATCTTCGCTTTTTTCCAGCACAGTATCCAGCTTCTCCTTTTTCTCCTGCTCAAAGTCCCTCATCAGAACGGACTCACCAGTTGCATGCTGTGCTAAGTCTTTTTCACTGAGGAATTCTTCTTTTGATTTTTCAGCTGCTGCCAGCTTCACTTCTATTAAAGACAGATCAGGAGCTAGGCTGCGTCTCAATTTTTCATCTGTGCCTTCATAAAAGGGACAGGTTTCACTTGTTAAATTTTCACTGTCCTGAACTGGAGAAGGGAGCGGGACTGTGTACTTATTGAAAACACAGTAGCCCAAGTCTTCTAGCTGACTTTCAGCTTTTAGAGTTATGTGGTTTTCATCTGTCACAGATGGCAGGGCTGTGTTGCTGTCTTCCACAACAGCATCAGAAGGAACAGATGACTTCTTTTGTGCCACTTCAGCATCTGCGCTCACGGATGCTACTCTAGATCTTGTCCCTGCTAAGTCTAACATTTCAGGCAGGTCAGGAGCCAAGACAGCCCCATTTTTGTAGTAATCTTTGGCTGGGAAAGGTGATTCAACCAAGGTCTCAGGCTGGACTTTTTCTTCTGTCGTTGCTTTTTCTTCTTCAATATGCTCTTCTTCTTCTCTGCTATCAATGGGGAAGCAAGGGGCCTTCTCCAATGCTGGTGTGGTTGCTGGCAAGTAGTCATCACCTTCATCCATGCTCCCACTAGTGTTAGTGAGAATATCTGAGGCAAGGGGAGAAAGATCATGTGCACGGCCAAAGCTAAATCCCAGAGCTATAGAATCCAGGCAGGACATGGGCAGGTTAATAGACATACTTCTCTGCTCAATTGCAGATCTCCCACCAAGTCCCAGACTCCTGCTCAGAGTTAGGTCGTCTTTATTTTTACTGTGGAGCTCTCGCTTATCCCCATAGACTTTGGGGTCAATAGTGAACATTCTTTCCGTTGGGGAACTTGGTTCTTCAGATTTGTCTGGGGTATAGCTCTGAGCCAGGGTACTGTATCCTATTTCATGAGCAGGCATACTCTGCTGCTGATCCAATTCCATCTGTAATTCTTCCTCCTCCTCTTCCTCTTTGTCTTCAGGTATTAGACGATCTGCTTGGTAAGGCTCATACACGCTCTCTTTAGTGTCACTTAGCTCATAGTAATCACTGCCTTGTTTTAGAGCGTCTGCTTTGGAGGCTTCCTCTTTCAGTGCAGAAGTTTCAAAATACTTTGACATTCCTGATCGATCCACTTCTGCTTTCACTTGATGAGTAGCTAAAACACTTTCCTTATCCTCCTCGGTTTCTTTCTTAACATCTTTTTCTTGAGAAGGTTCTAGAGTAGGAGTCTTATCAGTGGCTAAACTTGGTGCCTCAGGGGTCTTCTCTGTTATTCGGGATAACTGTGTGGTATCAGGCTGCTCAGTTGTTTTCTCAAGGGTCGGTATATGGCCTAACTTGCCTGGAGATACCTCTGTGCTTGGCTGCATGTCCTTTTTTGTATCTGTTGTTGCTGGGAGCCCACTTTGGTCTATTTCTTTTTCTGCCTTGAAAAGATCAGACATTTTAGCTTCACCATCCTTCTGCAAGTCTGCTTTCTCTTGGGAAAGTGTCTTAACTTCCTGTTTTGTGGTAAATTTACCATCATCTAATATTCGAGCCTCCCCTTTATCATAGAAGTCATACCTTTCTTCCTCATCAGTCTCATCTTTGGTCATGTCCTTTTCCTGTCCCCATGCCGGGATTTTCTGGGTGCTTGGTGTTTTCAGACCATCTACAGTTACTGCTGAGACTTCTTGCAGAGTCAGTGTCATGTCTCTGTGGATCTCTTCATCTTTAGCGAGGTCTTTGGCAAACAGTTGGTCAGTGAGTTCCAGTTTTGGTTTGGCACTGTCTTTGAGGGGAAGCCCCTGGGGAATAGCAGGAGGTGGCCCAGAAGGTACTTCACTTTTGGCTGCTTCTGTTTTGGGTTCTGATGGCAACAGAGAACTTTTGTCACGGCTGATGGCAAGATCTTGGACATCTTTAAGGTTGTCTTTAAATGTCACAGATGTAACTTGGACAGATGATGAGGGCACATCTGCAGTCCTTTCTTCTGCTTTGCTCTCTTTAGGCAATTCAGATGGCAAGTCCTTTTGTTCTTGAGAAACAGGAAGCTTGGCAGCAGGTTCTGCAAAACTGGCTTCCAGTTTCTTCTGTGAATCAGTTTCCAAGATCTGCTCTGATAGAGGTGAAGGCATTTTTTCTTTGTCTTTGCTCTGTGAATCCTTTGTATCTATAGCCTCTGTTTTTGCTGGCTGTGGAACTAAGGCATCATGTTTAGGTTGCTCAGTCTTACTGTCTTTTCCAGACTCCTGTCGCTTTGTGTCTAATGGTTCTGTTGTGAAAGGGCACGTGCCCTCCTGGACATGGAATTCCATCTTCGTGGCTGCAAGTAAATCTGAAGTAGTTTGTTTGGGTTTTATAACAAAATTATTTAAAGCACTTACAGGCAGGCAGTCATGTGGCGTACACAACATCTTGGTATGAATGATGGAAAGGAGAGGGAGAAAGATGCAAACATGCAGCAAGGCTATCCACATAGAAATCTGCTTTAAAGTGTTAAATACTATTTTTCTTTTGATATATGAAGTTTTGTAGTGAAAATATGAGTTGTATACATGTAAATATGTGACCGGTGAAATGAGATGATTTCATGTGATGACTTCATCTTCACTATTCATACAGAAAAACAAAACCAGAAATTATCCTCACTTCATTGATAATTTTTTCTGGATTTTGAGGCCTATGTCAGTTTTGCTTAACTAAGTTCTGTAAGTTTAAGTCCAATCATCAGTACCTTTGTGTGTTGCTTACAATTAAAACAAACCCATTTATACACTTCTATATTTTACACTTTTCATCTACACACAAAATGCATCTCAAGCGTCAGGAGAGGCTGCTGTTTTAACTGCACCAACTTTTGACATTTACCCCATGGCAAATGACAAACATCTCACTGCTGCCATGAAAGTGGCCTGTGTAAATCAGCAGCAGAGCTATTAATAGTGCCAGATCTCAGAGGTCTTCACCATGGTCAGTCATCTTCAGCTGTAACTGAAGTCAAAGAATACTGGGCATGTTTCAATGACTGTAGCACAGCCCTTATTAAATTAATTTAAACCAAAAAATACTACACTTACAACATGCCACTATATTCTCATGGAGTAGTACGTACTTAAGGTTTTTTTTTTTAATATGTGCTCTTTTAATCATTAATATCACATTCTTTTTGAATATCCTTTGGAAGATGATGACTCCTATCATATTGAAAAGAAAAAGAAATGCTGCAGAATGTGGCAGGACTTTCTGCATTGGTCTGAAAAAAAAGCTTTTTTTTTTTTTTCTAAAACTTTTTACAACAAGCATTGGGCCAAATCTGAATCTTCTCATGTCTGATTTAAAGTCCGTGGAGCCATTTTCTGACTCAGATGAATATGATTTTTTCAGAACAGTTAATATCAAACATTTGGTCATTCTTTAAATATATTAATATTAATAAATATATTAACATCTAGTTAAAAAAAAAGCTACTGCCATTCTACATTCTGCAGGTAGAAAGAAAGCAGCATTCTACACCTACAGTCATTTTAATCCTTTATGTTTTTATATTTGGTGACTTGTAGACCCTATGAAGTATAGAAACAAGGCCACCGAGCTGATGTCATCCTTCTTTCACAGAAATGAACTAACTAGATACTGATTTTTCTTATGTATCCCATTGTGCCTTTTACTGTAGTGCCAATGAACAATACCAGTGGAATCAAAAGATATTCTGACTGCCATGGGAATTTAATTTTCTTTATTCTTCTTTATTTTCCTGGGTCTGCCAGAAAGTCAGCCTCCCAAATGCAGCACTTCACATAGTGAATGGGTACGTCACTACTCCATGCAATGTGTCTTTACACCTTGTTGCACTGACTGATGAGAAATGCCATTAAAAGGACAATCTTGAAGCCTAGTACTCAAGTACTGAAAGACAATTGCTTGGAGTAAATATTTTGCCACAGTAAGCAGATCAGAACTTCATGCTGTGCATCCAATCCTAAACTTCGCAATGAAGGCAAATATCCCAGTGGAATTGATGGGGTTTTGCCTGAGCAGGGCACTCCAGCCAGGTTAAACATTTGTGATAAGGTAAGACACACAAAAAGTCAGAGTTCTTGCAATGGTCAAGGAGAGGAGGGGTGGACTGCAATGAATGGCAAGGATATGACATAAGAAGCAATAGCTTTAGGGAAGCTAAACCAGAATGCACTGAAGCATACACAAAAAAAAAAAAAGCGTACTGCAAATGAAAACATTTTTACAGTTTAAGCCTCTTCATGTCATAATCAAAGTCAATAAATCTACTTTTTGAAAGAAAAGCAGATGAATCTCTGCACCAAAAAGAAAAAAATATACAAACATTAGCAATGTGACTGGCAAACACATCTGAGATGGGGGGAAAAAGGCTTGTGCAGAGGAATCAGCTTAGCTGCAAAGCATTTGTATCATAGCAAAGTAAAAAATCAGGAATCAGCTGCAGCGGTGGGAAACCATGTTGTCATACAGCATCTAGGCAATCATCGTATCTGCTACACACTCTTCAAGCATAATAACAAGAGCAGTCATACTAATAAATGGAAAGAACAAGAAATGAAGCAGCCTTGAAAAGCACTGGAGAAAGCTGGAGGATTCACTGGCAGCAAACACATGCAGTCCTACGGAGGACACACCTTCCTCAGCCAAGGAAGGGGATGTGTCTTTCAGAGGCGTTTCCGCCACAACTGTCAGGCTCTCCCTGCTGGATGCCACACTTGGCACTTTGTCTTCGTGACACACTGTGGCCACCAAACCAGAAGCCGGCTGACCCTCACCGAGGCCCTTGGCCTGCTCTGAAGGCTCAGTGGGCCCGTGCTCTTGCCCCAGTTGCTTCCCAGGAAGAGCAGCAGGTTTCACTTCCACAGCCATCGGACTCTCTACAGGTTCTTCTTCTTGGAGATGGAAAAAGGAGGCGACATCAACACCAACAGTAAACACCAAGCACAAAGCTCAACAGGACTAGTTTTACTTAACACTTTCAGCTCTGAACATTTTAGATTTGTGTGTCAAAGGTTTGCTAAAATTCAGCCCATTTTAATCACAAGGAACTGAATTTTCCCAAGGGGAAAAAAAAGAAAAAAGAACAAACACAAAAAGGCCTGTCTTCCCCAGAGAAGCAAATTTATGCTGTGAGATGAGAGCTGAAAGTGCTTTCTAGGTATACCTCTCCCAAAGATGACTGTGGGTCAAATATTCATTGGAAATGGAGATGAAATTGAATGATGAATGGCTCTGACAACAACAATGCATCAATGCACTCAGAAAGTATGCTGATATTTTTTCTGATAAATTTGCTGTTTAACCCAGTACAAGACATTCAACTGAGGTGGGGGAAGGTATGCGTCACTGATTTCTTTCCACTAAACTTGGGGTACTGAATGCTAAATATCAACAAGTCTGCCTGGATTCGGCAAAATATTCAGCTACTTCAACAGCCTTAACAAGCCTTGCACATGGCTGGTAACTAATGGTTTCACCAGAATTCAGCCAAGTTTCTTACACTGAGTGGCTTATAAACTGTTTCTCCCTTAGGTTGGATGAGGTCCAAATCCTGTATGTGAAAATCACAGGTTTAACACAAGGACTCTTCATTCGCTCTTCTGTCTTCCTCACTAGCCCTGAGGCTCCTCACCACCCATTAATTCAAAGAAACCGATGAGTGCAGTAAAAGTATTTGTTAATTGGAACTTCTGAAGTACATTAGTTAGCCTACAGACTGTTGGAATCAGTATATTAGTACCAAGAGTTCTCTTTATTCTACTCTTGTCATGGCAGAAAGTCTCTGTTCTGGACTGAAGTCTTGCCACCGCTATTCAGACAGAATATTACCTTGCTCTGCTGGTATCCCCTCCAATCGGAAATTAGGATTAAGTGCGAAACCTTTGATTCAGCAAAATACCTAAGCAGCTGAACACCAGACAAATTCAAATCAACCTGATGACCTCTCTGGGTTTTAAGTATGTCCCATGTTTAAAGACTTTGCTGAATCAGACTTACAAGAAAGTGGTTTTGAATCTGGAAATGACTGTATCCAGCCTCCTGGTATTAAAATTAAACCTCTTCACAAAGGCTTGATTTTCCTCCTGAGATTGACCCACTTAAAATGAGCCAATCAACCATCCACTACAGTTATGGCCTTTAAAAAGTAATTTAAGGAACACGAATACTATTTGAGGCTGAGAAAATGCCACAATGTAGAGTACAACATTATTAATAACATGTAAAAATGTAATTATGTCTAGATACTGTGTCTTAAATGAACAGAAGCCTGATGATTCAGAATCAGAACAGGACCACTGCCTGATTGTACAGGGATATTCACACGTGGGCAGACTGTCAAAGCAGGCTAGCAGAACAGCAAGCATCCAGACACTGGAGGCCCTTCCTTGAATACCTTGCTGTACTTTTTCCAATTTTATGTAGTTGTGTGTGTGCATGTGTTTCAGTTAAAGAAATCTGTTGTTTTACCCCATTTTCATGGCAGTTACTTCACTCAATGCCATGTGATTAAAACTAATTACTCACCAATATTTTTTTTTTTAGTTTGCTATAAGCAGTAAATGTCTAGCTTGAAACATCTAAAGGTTAGGCACCATGTGCAAAGTATTGTCCAGGTTCCCTCTAGAGTGGTGGACAGATCATCTCATCTACGTTAGATCCCTGAAGTGAGTTGGTACACATAGAGGTACACAGCTCAGAAATGGCTGAAATCAGGGGAGAATAATCCCGTCCTGAATAGTAATGTAAACAAAATACTGTGGTTCTCTCAGTGTCGTTACAACTTGTCATAAGAACATTTTGACACTTAAAAGAAAAGAAACATTGGAAAAGAACTTGCATGAAGTAAGTAGACTTCATGGCAGCAACTGGAAAGTTGGCGATAGCTGCAAATGAAAATGTTTTCTAGAATGGATAAACACACACATACAGAGGCAAACAACCAAACAGATACATAAACACTGCTAGGGATATCAAAAGTTTGCATGAGCTCAGAAACTAAAAAAAAAAACCCCATAATTTCCAAGCTGCAAACTGGAATATGAGCGCATCCTTGAGGCAAGGATTGTTACATGGCTGCACTGCTCTTACATTTTTCTCCAAGCACATGCTGCTAGCTAGTGTGCTCTAGAAAACGTATTTCTCTCATTTTTAGTGACTGAACCGTATTCTGTTTTTCCAAGGTATGACAGTAAGTTATCTGTGCCTTAACGAAGGAATCCTACGGAGGCTCTCTGTGCAGCAGACTCTCTCACACCAAGCAGACTGCTTGCTCATAGGCAGCAAGTGAGGAGGGGTATTTCATAATGTGTCTTGTCATTGATGATCCAGCTTATTTCCCCTCCTTTTTTTTCTCCTCATAGACACTGAGATCTTCCACTCTCACTAGACATGGATGCATATGTCTGGCAGTGATGCTGTCTATGAGCTAAAAACCAGGAATGTTTTAAGTACAGATACAGACGCTCCGCTGTGCGATTTTCTGTCTCTGCTAGCTTCAGGCAGACACCCTGACATTAACAATCTGCAATTATTAGTGCTGATCTCATTCTGGTGCTGCTGCACTACTGGGCTGCATTTCCTCGTTAATTGTGGACGACTCTCCTTTTCTTGAAATGCCCCACTGAGCTATTTCAGTCACAGACCTCCACCTTCCTGAGACATAAATCCCCAGAGAATTCAGTACTGTTTTTAACTTCACCTCCTGCGTCCCAAGATTGAGCTAATCAAATACTGTGTGATGAAACATGACCCGTTTTGCTTTCGATAAGAAGTCAGAATTACAATTAGTCACTGAAATAGATTCTCCTTTGATTCCTAAAAAGCCATTTGGCTTCTATGTAACCTCCACAGATAAAACAATACTTACTGATATACTCAGGCCATAGAAAGAGGGGGTACAGAAACACAGTAATAGCAAACTTTTAAAAATGTCTGCCTTGTCTGCAGCCAGCTGACTGACTGTTAACTGAGTGCATCCAGAAAACAACCAGAGATCAAACATGACCCAACGCTGCCTGAAGTCACACCAGTGTATACTAAGGAAAAAAATTGATTTCCTTCCACTGTTAACTCTGGTATAGATGTGGGTTTTTTCCTATTGTGTTAGTAACTCAGCTGACTTACCTTCAGTAACAACCTTCTGGTCTACTCTGCACACTGCTCGTGGCAGTGGTTCTCTGGCACAAAGAATGAATTAGCCTAATGCTTCTTTTAACTTTTGCTTCTGCTACAAGCCAGGCCAGTAGACAAGAGCCCAAGTTTAAGCAAGGAGCGTGGTTTCATTGATCCCAAAATTGCCTTCATTGTTCATGCTGCAGCTTCACTTTGAGACTGAGAGACTCTGGAGGGATGTCACTACCATGTGGGGAGAAAGCACATTTTCCCTCCCCAGAAAGCAGCAATCCCAGGCACATATATAATGGAATAGATGGCAGATGGGTAGAGGGGAAGAGGAACAAAATGGGACCATGCTCAGTTCACCTTCATCATGGCCCAACAAGACCTCTGTGCTCTTCACTGTGGCACTGGGATGTGTACTAGAGCCAGTCCACTCTGAGCTGAACAAAGGATGTTCATAGTACTCCTCATCCGAATTGTAGGGCTCATCATCGGGCACAGACACTGAGATGGAGGGGGCCAGGCGTTTACGCCACTCCCTGCTGGCAGCAGGCCCGCAGCCTGGGCAGTGGGGTAGCGGTCCCACCTTATCCTCCGCCCCTGCATCTACAAATAGACACACAGACAAAAACTGCAGGACAGACAGACAGAAACAAGACAAGACAGGATGGATGCATGCACTAGCAACACTAGCCACTGTGTCACACTGCAGAGTGGATGAAATCAGCCAAGCTGCAAATCAGTGCAGGATGGAGGAAGAGGGCAGCTGTGCATTTTAACACATGGGCCACATACGTGGCACTTCCTACAGGGTCTGTGAACACTGGGAACCACCTACTGGAATAAATCAATTACAAGACCACGCTTGTTATTTAGAGGAACACATATTGCACACAAACCACATCTCACAACTGGCACTGATACTTATATATGTGTTTTATAGCTGGACTGACTGTTTTAAAACAACTTCTGAAGTATCCCAACAGTTGTATTCTTCGTAGTCATCAGGTGTAAATTGTAGTCATCAAGATATACTTTTTTCTTAAAAAATGTCCTTTAATTGAAAGTGTAAGCTAGTTTGCTTTTTGTCAATGGTGGTTTAATCTATTTCAAACTTATTCACTTCTTTCCTTTTCCTATAAATAAGTAACAGTTAAACCAAAAAAAACCCCAAACCTACCTTCCTCTAATTGCCAGCTACCTTTTTTTCCTGAAAAAGGCCATGCAGAGCTGCTCACAGCACTCCCTGTGGATCCTGTATTTTATGCTGGTGTGTCAGGTTTCTGTTGGTGAACTAGCTTCCCACCTCAGAGTTTGCCAGTTCTTCAGAATGACAGCTTTATTCACCCGTCACCGTAGCATCGCAGATACTCACACAATCGGTTCAGGACTACACCAGCTACTGACAGCTACAGGGAGGGGGAGCTCAGTTTGTTTTTCCAAGATGAAGACAAATAAGACAGCACAATAGAAATGACTGGCTTGGCATCTGACTCTTACAAACCTAAAGGGAGACCTGAGATTTTTGTAGGCTAAGGTGCGCTTTGACCACAAATTGAGCCATGAAAAGCTAAAATTCTGAATGAGAGAAAATACATTTCAAGTCCATTCTTCGTGACTTCTTGGTGCCTTTAGTAGCTGCAGCTAACCCACTGGATTTCCTAGTAGCTTCAAGAAAGAGTCCATGCCCAGTGTCCCTGGCCTCTCTCCAGGCTATTACAACCTACAGTTTCCCCAGAGCTTCCAACACTTTCTTCTCTGATCCAAAACACTGAGTCAGAAAGCAAGGCTTTAACACAGACAGCATAACTGATATTAACCAGATCTCTGTGTGCGACCCAAGACCAAGAAGGCTCATAAGTGCTGCTGTTACTGCCATTACCCAATTTCTGGAGAGCAATTTTTATCCACCTGTATCATCTGGTCACACATTGTGACAAAACCAATCCCACCCATAATAGCTCTAAGTTTCTTCCTGGCAAATAACAGCAAGTTTCAAGTTTCTTTATAAAGCACATTATAACATCTGTATCTTAATAATAACAAAAAAATTAAAAGACACCCTCTGCTTTCTGCAGCAATGTGGCAGCAAGAGTCTGGTAATGTAATATCTGTTTCTTCTGCCTCCGAAAAGGATGCTGTAATATTAACCCAGCTAGAATCAACCAATGAGAAAAAAAAAAAAAAAAAAGAAAGAAAATTATTTATCAGTTTTAATATTAGTGGCTCCAGTACATCTCACTGTGCTACAAAAGAAAGATTATCCACATTTAAGAATCTGTGACAGCCCTGAAGCTGGCCAGGAAAAAATATGTTATGTGCAGCTATGCACAGATACCACCCAAAGAACTTTAAGAAAACCATACCCACAGTTTTGTGCAGGGTACAAAGAGTGCCTTGAACTGCTGATCATTTAGAGGCTTCATATCAGTAGTGGAATCTAAACTACAGATTCAGGGGTTTATGCACACTTAAAAGCTAGGTGTGGAAAGATAAGCAACCTGCCTCTGCTGAGCAGGAAACTGCAGAGCAGAGCAACAGGAGAGGCTAAACACAGGGCTGAGCCTGGGCTCCCACCTTTCCCTAGTACTTGAAAGCTGGCAACAACGTTGCAGTGAAGCATCATCTCATCTTCATCCCCTTGCATTGCAGAACCCACAGATTTCTTCTTCATATAAACTACAAAATTCAGTGACAGATTCGAGGTGGCTGTCTGTGTGCGAAAAGTAAGTGACAGAGGGTGACAGGCCAGGAGTTAACTCTCTCCTGAGAACATTCGAGAGTACAATTCCTAGTGCTGCGCAGAGTGCCTTCACACTGGGTTATGCTCATCACTGTTTATCACTGTGGACAAGAGTGGAAGGGGGTGCAATGCACTCACCATCTCTTTTGCTGGAACCGGGACGTTGCAGAGGAGAGAACAGAAGGTTGATGTGGCCGGAGGTGCAACAGGGAAGGAGGATAAGCACTAAGGAGGAGGTGGTGCACTATGGAGATGGAGGTGCAACTAGAAAAAGGGAGGTTCTCCTCCCAGCTGTGGGTTGTATTTATCCACAGACTCTTCAGAAGTAAAATGCACCAACAGGAATGAAAATGAAACTCTGTAACTTCTCTGTGCTGATGCAAACAAGGCTGGAAATTGCTTCTTCATAGGCTTTGCATGGGTTGTGGGCAAAAAAATTACGTGCCCTGCTTTTGCTCTTTAATACTACAAGAACTGACAACATTAAAAATGCTCAGATATACTGTGATGGGCCAAAATCACTAGGAGTAAGAAGTCTAATAGAAGCCATTATGTCTGTGGCTATCACAGATTTACATCATTTATCAGTTTTAATAAAGGTCTTTTCAAACTCACTGCAGATTTCACTAACATGACAATGAAGTCTTTAAAGAAGAATATGCTTTTATTTCTGCAACAAAAGGATTCCTTTGTTATTTTAGTCCCTTCTAATAGTTTTCATCTAAAGCATAGGATAAATTCCCACTGTATTCTTAAGTCCAAGGTTAAAATCACTTCTCACAAAGGCTAATTCAGCTTTAGCTTGCAGGTATATTTCAAAAATGCCTTTCATTAAATAATTCTTAATGTACGTAGATCCTTTTTTATAGGACACATGGTTCCTTTCAGTGTGCAAAATATTCTTATTTGGTATATAAAGCATATCCTGAAATGCCTGTTTCAAAATGGAAGGCAGTCCCTCGAGGCATCCTCCTATCTTGTAACATTTAGAAGAATTTTTACATGAAGACATAGCAGACCATTGTCAAAAGGCGCAGAGCACAAAAGAAATGCCAAGTTGGCAAGAGAACACCACATCAGCCCTGCATCACCAGATACAGCAGATAAAAGGATTAGACAGTACTAGCAAAATTTTAATTTCCTGAGCAAAATTACGTTACAATAGGTGAAATAAATGAAATAAAGTCAATAGGGCAAATTAGTTATCTTACCTTCTGCAGCGGGAAAAAGGGACAGGTTCATCTGAACGTTTTCTTTGCAGCCAAATGAAAAAAAGAAACCTACATCTACTGACTCCTTTCTCTCATGAAATACACTTGACCCACAAACCTCTCTGTCTTTTCTACCTCTTTTTTTTTTTTAATAATTTGTGTTTGCTGCATGGCTGGCCACATCCACCTTTGTCATGTCTACAACAGTGATTTCCTTCCTACTGTGACTGAAGGAAGTCTCTTTAGAATTCAAAGCAATGCAACACACACTGACAAGTGCGCTAGGAAGATGTTTTGAGAGAAGAGATATGGAAGAAGCCTGAGGTACATACACACACCAAATACTTGCCTTTTTGTGCTCAACAACTTTAGAACTGAATGAAATTCATAAATTGTATTCTACAGAGTAGAAAGACAGACAATGTAAAGGTGCATGGGGATGGAGAGCCAGATGGTACAGGGAACAGGCAGTTTAAACAAATACAGTACAAATTGGGTCAAATCCTACTGAGGTTAACTCTTCCAAATGGGAGCTTTGTCTGAATTAAAATGACAGGATTGGCTCCCCCAAGTCAGCAAAAGCTCAACTTACCCACAGAAAATGAGGACCACATCTTCCAACACAGAGCAGAACACAAAATTGTGTGTTTCTTCTAGCCCACTAACTACACTGAAAATTGACAAGGTTGACATTTTGGGGAAAAGCAACAGTAAGTGCTGTTATATTAACTCAATTCTACATGCAAGGAAGAAGACAAACACCGACCTTAAGTGACGTGCTGAGTCATACGCACAGCTGGGAACAGCACTGCCCAGCAGTTGACAATAACGTCACATTATTTATCATTTTGCCACCTTCTTCTGCTAGCACGACCAGCAAGATGGTGCCCATTTCCTTAGGCGACAGTTTTTAACCTCCTGTCAACTAATCAACATGGCTGCTTTATAAAATCCTAAAATATATGCAAATGATACTGCTGATAGAGATAGTACTTAAAGCTGATCCTGAACAAAGAGTAATGGAAGGACGCTGACATCTGCCTGAAGCAGAAAAACAAGACCTTTATTATGAAAAATGAAAAAGCTTCTGTGGAACTACTCAACAAACTCTATTAAAAAAAAAAAAGAAAAAAGAAAAAAAGTGGTGGAAACCTTAAAAACAATTCTAAAAACTTTTGCTAATGCTCTACTAGCTTCCTTTTCAGTCAGTAGTTTTGATTGCTGTTACTTCTCATTGCTAAGTTGAGAATTATTACACTATTTTTTCAAAACACACACAAAATAAACAAAAAAAACCACCACCCAATGGAATCAAATTTTATATATTGGTTACTGACCACCTATCCACTAGGTATTTCCAGCACAGTGGACTGCCAAATGTTGTTGTTAACACAGGCTGTAGGCCGTAATTGCATTATCTCAAAAATGACTGGAGGGCTGAACATGCCTAACGGCAGTGCCCTGGTGAACGGAGAGTCGGACTATGCCAGCACGTGAAGCAGGAACTATCCACTTGCAAAATTAATAGAGGCGCTGTGTTAAAATACTGACCACGTTTGTTCAGCAGATGATAAAAAGTTATTTCCACACATTTACTGGGAAAAAAAAGCTTAAAAAAAAAAGAAGGAAATAGATGGACACACCAAGTCACTATTCACATGGCAGAGTTCAGCTGACAGCCCGCTGGAGATTCTGAACCCAAATCCTTTCCCACATCCACGCAACATGGCTCAGTTTTGGGTTACTGCTGTCTCCCTGTACTGATGGCCTTGAGGCAGCACTCTTTTTCTGTTGAGCAGATCACTGGCATACATGCTTACCCTTGTCACAACTTCACTGGGATTTAGACGTCTACTTAAAAATTAAGAGAATGCTTAATTTCTTTGCTGAGGAGATTTTAGCAGGAGGAAAAAGATCATGGGCTACTGAGACTGAATATTCCTTGTGCAGATAAAAGTAGAAACTTGCTTTGTGAGACTAGAATTTGACTCCTGCTCTACGTGCTCAGAACCCCCAATGCACGTAGACACTGAAGCACGAACTACGGGTTGAAGACCAGAAAAAGGATTCAACTCTCAGTCTCCTTGCTTTCATGCATTTAGGATTCCAAACACAAAGTTAATGGTGATTTAAAAAAAAGCAAAAAAAAAAAACAAACAAAACCCAGAAGCCAGCCAAACAAATCCTGAGAAAACAAAAATTACCCATACTGAACCAGTTTTGGTGAGCACATTGGGACAGCAGACGTCTGGGCTGATATTGCATGTGACAGATAAAAGGGTTAGTTAGCATCACCATCTTTTTGTCTTTAATATGGACATACTTAACACATCCTGTCAGTTACCTCAGCGCACATGTGTCTACCTCATCCATGCATTGCAGTTGGTTTGCAGATGGGGAGTTATTGCTGGGGAATGCCTTATCTTTCCACGTGAAGCTGAACAAAAGATGTCCATTTTCTGATTCCCCCTTTAGATTCATGTCTCATCCCTCTGCTGGCAGCTGTACACTGCAACGTCCAGGAGACCCTTACCTTCCTCCAGAGCTCCAGTCTGCTCGGAAGCTGGCGATGGAGGTGGGGAAGGAGGCAGGTTGGCTGACTCTTCGACTGCTGGAAATCAAACGAAAACGAGATATACAGCAATTAATTCCCAGGAGATCGATGCTTGATGCAAGCTGCAGTCAGCCTGTGCTGGCCAGCTGGGAGAATTAGTCGATGGGGACTTGCACACCAGGGATTTTCAGGAGACCCTTTCAGAAGACCTGGATCGTTAAAGCTATTTTAAGAGGATATAATTTCTCAGGTGAAATGCGTTATTTTCAGAATTCTGGTCACAGAGTACAATACAAAAGTGAAGTATGAAATTATCTTTTAGATCAGTATTGCCTCTTAGTCTTCAGTCCCCCAAGGCAACAACAATAAAACATCTGTGCAGGAGACATTTTATAAATTCAGGCTGATTGTCTGTAACAGTGAGAAACTGGCATCCAATCTCTTCAGTTTACCATTGAGTACATGAGAAGAAAAAAACACTCTGAAAGCTTTTTTTTTTTTTCCTTCTACTGAGTTCAAGGTTAAATACAGAATGCGTGCAAATATTCCTTGCCTAAATACAAAAGACATCAGCACAGGGAACTTGTGTCAGCCACGACCTATGAATGATTCAGCTGAGCGAGGCGCCGTGCAATCTTAGATTCACTTAGGTTATGTTTAAACTCATTTCCAGTCACGAGTCTGGATGCTGAAACCAGGTGATATTTCAGTACAAGTATCACAAAATCCTGAACAAGCTGCTGCTTAAATGAGCTCAGCATAATCGCTGCATTTGATTTCATCATTCTGAGATTTTTTTAGAAACCAAACTCACTGCTGAGGCTTAACTGATGTTTTGAAAGAAAAGGAGAAAAAACGTAACAAGTCTGTTTTAAGTGATCTGTGTTATATAAATGGCACCTATCAACCAGCTGGCCTCAGTTTATGATTCAGTTTCAAAGCCCCAGAAGAATTTTCCTGGTCTTCTTTCTACTGATGTCAATGTGCTTTGGAAGAGACCCCTATGTGACTTGTCCTTAAAATTGGCTTGTCCATGGACAGAATATTTCTGTCTTCACCACAGCCCACTTCAAGCTGCATTTATGTAATAGTGGCTGACCACAGGAACAGCAACACCAGCATTGGCTAGCTGAGGAAGTACCTCTTGCTATGTTTACAATGCTTTGCCTAACTACAGGTAACTGAACACTCATTGCGCCTCACATAGGCCCCAATGAAGCACTAGGTGCATAAATGCGTATGAAGTGTTCTGTGGAAATGGGGTCTTTCACGTAATATTGAGTCTCTGTAAAGAAGGGAATTACTGATCTACACGTCTCTGCTCTACTTCCAGCTCAAAATTAATCCAATGAAGCAAAATACCTTGGGAACCGAATTTATAACAAGTATTTTTAATGACTCATTGACTTTAATTCATTCCTAAGCAGAGTCCAGCCGCTGTACCAAATAAAGTGGAGTGCCTGTGGGGAGAACACCACAAGGTATTATTTTGATTTGATCACAACATACACACACTCAGCAAAACTTATCCCAGGGGCAGGCTTGCAAGACATTCACCACCCCAGGACAGCATGTGGCCTTTCTCTTGCCTTTGGCATATGCGCTCTGAGCTACCGTGGAAGTTTTCTGGCAGCGAGGAATCACTGTAGATGAATGGCTATGTACTTATATACAGATACAGTTGTATTTTGGACCATTCCCAGTCTGGAGCACTGGCATTTGCTTACATCCAGCATCACTCCCTCTGCCTCACCCTGATGACCATGGTCCCCTCTCCCACTCTGGCTGTCCTATTCCTCTCTGTTTTGTCAAGAAGCTCATCTTCTATCTTCTGGAGTAGCTACCGCCCGACCAGCAAAATCTCACTTTCTTCTTATATGCCTCTCTGGACATCAATCTTCCTCTCATGGCTGAACACAAAGAGGCTCGGAGCACCAAACAACGATGACAAAACCACCTCCACCAGCTACAGTCGTAGCTGCTCTGCTTGAGGGACGGATGCCAGGTGGAGAGCTGCTGTTACAGGCACATGGTGAATGAGACTGCCAAAGGGGCAGGAAGGACTGGGGCAACAAGGGTGACAGTGTTGTGTAGGGCTGTACTTTACCCGTGACTAGCACCTACATGAATACATAGCTGCATTTTGTTTTTTTTTAAAGACATGTACATATAACATTTGCAGATGCAAGGATACTTTCAACATTCTTCATCTCGTTTTACCTATAGGTAGTGGTCCAGGTTGGTCTTTGTGCTGGACTTCCTTCTCCTGTTCACCTTTCAGGACTGCTACAGCTTCAGCTGTTACAACTTGTACTATCCTTGCAGACACTTCTTCTGTGGCAGCAGAAAAAAGAAAAAAAAAAAAAAACAAAGAAAAGCATGCTAATAAGAAGGATTTCTTAAAAATTACAAAGATTAGCTTAAACAAAATCTAAAAAAATGGAGACTGACTTAATGCATTTTTAAAAGGTAACCTTTTCCCAAAATAAAAGCAAATCATTAAAAATAAAATAGAAGGACCAGATATTCAAAAGATCTCAGTGGAAAATGCTGAGTGTTTATAAAGAGCAGTGCCCCAGCCTCTGCAGCAAGATGCAGAGAGCATCGTTATTAAATGCTTGCTTTGGTCTGTTAGGGACAATGTGCAACAACGGCAAAATTTTAAGATGATCATTTATGAAATGTCTTGCAATTTTTTTCTGATGTACTGTTCTGCAAACCGGAGTAGATTGGTCATCTGAGTAATTGGATTTCTTGACATTTAACGTATGGAGTTAGCTGCAATCTTACTTGTACTTTGGCTGATATTTCCTCCCCATCAGCACGCAGTTAATATGCATTAAAGGCACTCCCCAGACACATCTAAGGATATGCTGATGAGGGACTTGAAACAGAAGAGCCAAATAACATTTCAATATGATTAAAATGTGTACTTTGTCCTCCTCATCCCTTTTAAGACTGCAACATACAGCTTTATTTAACCAGAAGCTCTGAATACCGCACAAACGGACTGCAGAGGATAACATCTGTGGTGTAGGGTGGGGTGCAGGCCAGGGTGTGGGACACCAGCTGGCTCCTGCTGCAGCCTCTGACAGCGCTCGTGCAGGGAAGGGGGGCACAAGGGGACCCGCTGGGGTTGCTGCATGCTCCATGGTGTCAGTGCCTCTGGACCTGCACTTTGCTTGTCCCCACCACCAGCAATGTGCAACATGTCCAGGAGGGGTGAGGAACCACCCAGCGCTGCTCCACCTCACTGCAGGCAGCAACACACCCGGCTCTGCCAGGAGGCACTCGCAGAGCCCCCATTAAACAGCATCCCTTGGGGGCCGAAATAAAAGCTCTCTGCTCGCCCATTACTGCTTCCTTCAGGCAAGGGAAGGGGAAGTGTATTTAAATCAATGCCCTACTTGTAACTTCACAGCAACCACCCTAACAAGGGACGCTGTCCGTCAGATTAATAGTGGCTTCATCTCACTATGAGCACTCTGGCAGAATTCCTCAGCATTTTTAATGTAAAGTTATTCCTCTTTGTTTGTGCTTTAGAAAAGCCGAATTTTTCCCCAAGAAGCACAGATGCAAGTTACTCAACTTTCACGGTCATGTTTGTCTAGAAACAAAACGTTGCACTAATCTCTCTTTTGCACAAACTGAGTATATAATGAGATATTAAAAACACAACCCGCTGGCGAAGAACTTCCATAACCGTTGGTATTTATATCTTACAATTCACTTCCCTCTTGACTGGTCGCCAGGAGGGCAGGGACTGCAATACAGCGTTACTGGCTGCAGCCAATACCCAGAGCTGATGGATGAATGTGTCGGAAACACCACCAAGCAATGAAAAAATAAGCTGATTTAAAAAACTGTTCACTCAAGAATAAATGAGCAAAACCAAGGATAAATTGACTAGATACACTGACCAAGGATAAATTGAACTAGAAAGCGGAGATGTTTTGCTGTTCTCAGGGGCACCAAGTTCTGGCAAAGTCGTCCCCATAGAAGGAAAAAACTCAGCTGGTTTTGAGATGGAGCTCCATACATTTATGAAGGAGACTATGTGACACAGATGCCTGTATCAGCAGGAGACCGGGCACGGCAGCTCTGCTTCTCTGTCCCTCTAGTCAACCAACATGCCCTCAGTGTACTACCTGAAACTCCACCTTGTTATGTAGATCAAATCAAGGACCATAATCAAGTCATACATGTGGCTACTCATGGACCAAAGAGCAGTGATGTTGGTTTCGAAACCCACCAATCTTCCCAGCTGCCTTTTAGGGTCCTGTACCTCATTTTGGGGTTTTTAAATTTCTCCTTCCTCCATCCTTGCTGGATGCTGGAGGTGCTCCTCTGCACCTCCTGGTTCCCCTTGTGAGGAACATGGAATAGATGACATTTCACAAACCCTCCCAGACTGTTACATGGTGCTGATATTGTGCAGCAGTGGGCTGGACACAAACAGTGCCTTGAAATCCTTACAGGTCCTGACAACTCCCCGTGCTGTGAGGCACACACAGCCTGCAAAGCATAAGCAATACAGGTGAGAAGTGGGAGGATGGACCCTACAGACTGGCCTTCCCTCTTCCCTGAGACATCTGGTGCCCTGTCCCACACTGCACCTCGCAGCCTACACCGCAGCACCTTGCGCAGGCAGGACGTGCAGGTAGGAAAAGAGCCTCCCTTGTAAAAAGCATCCTTTGACACGCATTTGCCTGTTCAGGTTCCGCTCTTTTGAGAATAGGAAGGAGCATTGCCCTGGCAGCTTTGATAATCATGGAAAAGGACACAGATTCACGGGGAATACCACAGCTCTGGAAGGCCCCACGCTGATGGGCACTACACTGTATGCCTGGAGGAGACAACGTGACCCTTCTGTCAAAACCTCCGTGCCAATCTACTAACTGTGACACCGACAGAAGTACCAACATCAAGTCTGCACTGTTAGCTCGGATGAACAAATCAAGATGTCATTGAGAAGACCTATGAAAATCAATTTTTTGAGCTTTTTTTCACATTAAAATTTCAAGAAAAGGCCCCAATTATTTTTTCAAAAATAGAATATGCACACATATACCAGATTTAGTACCTTGGAGTATATCCAGAGGAAACCCTCTTGGTCACCTGCTCTCCATCGCCCAAACTACCACAAGCCTCCTCCCAGCAAGGTATGACAAATTTCTACTTAAACCAATCCTTTTTGTTACAAATTTATACTTGTAAACACATAAATTTACACTTGTAGATTTACACTTGTAAACCAGTCTGGTTCTGGGGTGCAGATGGGCCCTCCAAGGCTGGAAGACAGTTTCTGCCCTCTCGGCTCTCTCCCTGATCTGATTTGCCCGGGACACACATTATGTTCAACACAGAGATGCGGCTGGAGGTAAAAGGTTGCTTTCTGAAAAATGGTGATTTCAGACTATGCAAAATACAGAAATAAAAATATAAATGGCCTCTGGGTTGTTGGCTTTTTGTTTTTTCTATTTTAAAATGAAGAAAGGCTCACTTTGAGCACTCTGTTGATGGATATTTTGGGTGACACGGGAGGCACAGGCAGTTCAGCAGAACAGCAGTGTTTTTGCTATACATGACTGCTGCAAAAGGACAGACATTTTTGTACTAATGGACACTATAAATAGCAGATCCAATGGGTAAGTCAAATCCTCACAGGGCAGCTATTGAGACTTTTCATAGTTTCCTTATGGTTCAGTTAAAGTTCAAGGAAGCCTAATGATAAAGAACAAAAANAGCTGGCCTGGATGCCAGGCAAATTCTTCACAGCTTAAAAGCTCTGGCTTCATTGCAGAGAGCTTTGATTGTAGTGTTTTATTTTCCCTCTCTTTAGCAGGTAGACATTCTCTGCTTTGTGCCTCAAAAACAGTGCTAAGAAATGACAATAACACCAAATGTACGTTTCTTAAAGGCAACACAGACCTTGGCTTCATGTACGACTCCAGCACAACAGAAGAGCTGCAGCAGGGCTTCCCTCCACGTTTTTACAGAGGTGAAATGCTGCTCCTTTGTACCAAGAGGCCAGCAGCTTACGGGACACAGGCTGAGCCCCCTGGTCTGGTTGCAGGCAGTGCGGTACCCAAGAGCCCAGGTGGCCCCAGATTTGATCTCCATAGTGAGAGCAGACGCTGCAAACCATCCTCAGCACGAGCTCTCCATGTTGGGCAGGCTGAGCCAAGAGGCCAGGAGCGAACAGGCACAGGGACCCCCCAGCTCTCCCCTACGGACTGTCACTTCACACCAAGCTCTGACGGGGCTGCCAGGTGACGGCTGTCCGGTCACTAACCGTACTGTGGCCGCTCTCTGGCAGGGGTGAGAGGGCACACATCCATCTTGGACGCTGTGTTAATTTAAACCAAAATTAAACCTCAAACCAGAGAGCATCCTCTGCTACTGGTCTTGGAAGCCAGCCCGATTATTCTCCTAGGTGTGACAAAGCCCAGCACCCCAAAGTGGGACGTGTGGAGTCTCCTTGCCCCACAGACAACTCAGGGGCTCAGACCTGTAAAACCATGGTTGCAGACCAGAGGATGGCTCCAGCAGTGCCGAAGATGTGGGATCAGAGCCTGTGGAAGGCCAAGATGTCATTTCAAAGCCCTCCTTCATTCCTTATTGATGCTGCTGCAGTTGTCAATGGACTGCAGATGTCTCTGCTGGCACCTGAATCCATTACCTACACCACTTTCATTTCCCAGGAAACCTTTCCAGCCCATTATGTTTTTAACACACACATTTACCAGCCCCAGTGACAGATGTAAGGATGGTCACAAAAGCCTTTTAAAAACATGTCTGAGCTTTCACCAAATATTTCCAGAAAACTGTTAGAAATATTTGGAAGCTGTAATGGCAGGAGCTGAAATTAGATCTGTGACAGATCTCCGCAGCGATGCGTGGTGTGTCTGTTCCCTTTGTGCCCTTTTAAACTGTTCTCCTTCAGCCTCAGGCGTTGTCTCCTCTTCCAACCCACCGTAACCTCAGGCTCAATGTGTTGAGGAAATGAGTCTGCTGTGAACACGAGTTCCTGTGTGAAACTGCAGAGATGCTTGCCTCCGACAGCCCCCACCCGCAGCACCTTTTTTCCACCTCCCTCCTTCCCTTGTGTGATGCTGTGTTGCTGCTCTGAGGATTGCTTTTGAGGGGAGAAATTTCTGCTGGGCAGCACTCGCAGCCCCCCCTGCCCCGCAGGAGGCAGGATTCCACCTTCCCAGGTAGGAGCAGCGCCAGCCCCTGCTCCTTCTAGCGGTGCCTTTATCTCACGCCGCTACGGCAGCAGCAGATCTCCAGCTCGTCGTAGCCACGGAGGCTGCCATCTGCTCTCCGCAAAGCAGAGCTTGTTTAGGGCATAAACAAAGTTTAACGTGCTGGAACCACACAGCACAACAAACACCGCAGGAGAAAGCTGAAGGAAAGGGGTGACAGGAAGGAGGGATGGAGAGGAGACTGAAAGTTGTGTCAAAACTGCACATGCATTCACAGCGTCACCCCTCAGACCCCGGCCAAGAAAATTAACAGTGAGCTTGTTTAAAGCAAAGGGTAATTAATGCTCATGGAGGACTGAGGCTAAAACAGGGATAAAGAAAGATGCAAAGAGATGGAAAGGATAAAATAATACGTTTCATTAATTTTGCTACATGTTAGGCGAGGACCATAGGCAGGGCACAGCGAAAGGATTATCTACATGTGTGCTTGCAGAATTGGGAAAACAAAGCAATTTCAGTCCAAACGCGCCTGTCAAAATCCTCAGCAGGGCGCAGACCGGTTTCCAAGGTAACCAGCACTAATTGTTGGCACAGCGGAATCAAGTCAACAACAATAGCACAGAGGAACCGGCGCTGCGGGGCGAGGCAAAATACCCCGGACATATTGGTGTAGAAACAGAAGATACAAAGTGGCTATTTGCTATCTCTGACAATTTGGAAAGCACCCAGGACCTATGGATTTTTTCCCCCTGGGAACTGCAGCTCTGAGCGCAGCAGGACTACAAACCAAAGAGCTATTGGATTTGTTGGGAGGCCCTGGGCAGCCCCCAGGGCAGGTCCCGGCCTCCTGCTCAGCCACCCTGGAGGCTGTGGGACTGCTGAACCAGGGTAGCGGGAGCGGGGCTGCACCCACTGATGGCGCCGATGGAAAAATAAAGACACACCTTGGGTTTTATTACTGGAATCATTAAAAACTCTAAGTACTGCCTTCTGCGCTCGGATTAAAAGAGAAATGCACAGCAGCAATCAAAGCAGTATGAATAAGTCATACAAAGCACAAATAACGGAGAAAAAAGCAGTAGCACAGCTTTGCAGAATTCAAATATTTGCTCTCAAATGGCTTTCGTAAGTGTAAATATTTTGCTGTAAGTAGGTCCTTGATCTGGATGTTGGCAATGCCAGCAGTAATTGGCAGGAGGTACAGAGGGAAATAATGGGACCATCGGCTTTTAAATTAAACGAAACCACAACAGAACTGACAAGCATCACTTCCCTAATAAACTCATTGACTCTGAGCTACTGTAGCGTCAATGGGATGGTGACAGATTAATTTAATCAGCAGGACTGACCGGTTAGTCAACTGAACGGGCCAGAAGAGGCTCATGTTTTTGGACAGAGAAACCTGTGGCTGTGTAACACACCGAAGCCCGCAGGGATGGGCACTCAGACTGCCTCTGGGGAAAGATGCACCGCAGCGATGGGTGAACAGAGCAGGCAGAGGGGAGGCACGGCTGGGTACCCCGCCTCTCCGCTGCCCTGCCTGCTTCCTCCCGGCCACCTTCTCAGCGAGAGCTGAACACAGTTCACCTCTCCAAGGCATGCAAACGGCAAAACCCAACAGGGAATTTGTGCCAGGAGTCAGGAGCAACTCTGGCAGCTCCAGTGAGCGCTCCTCCAGCTCCCAACCACACTTGCTTTAGGCAGAGGCCTCTGCCATGCTGCCTGGCTGCTGTAAAACAGACGCCGAGGGATCGGTTCCTACACGCACGTACCCTTTAAATATGAAAGGTGTTTAAAAAGGAGTCATACAAATGTCAGTGCAATAAGGCAATGCTTTAAAAATGAGCCCACATTACTGTGTATACTTGGTCCTCATGCGTCCCCTGAGTCGTATCTTCTAAAGTTTACTGTCTGGAACAAACTATTTACTACAGTCAGCATCTCTCAGCCAAGTCAGAGGTGGGAAAAATGAATTGCTTCTATTTAGTCTGGCGCATCAGCTGTGCAGCTACAGCTTAGTGCAGTACCGAGGCAGCCAACGCGAGACCCCCGGCCAGGGCAGCGCTGGGAGGCCCTGCTGCCTTTCGCAGGACTCGGTATGGCCCAAAAAGCAGCACTCACACGTAACAAGCAGCTGTATCCATCTTCCAGTAAAACGAGAACCCCTTAGGACCCATGCAGGAAGAAACCACTTCAGGTTCAAAACAAAGCAGCAGATATTTAATCTTTGAGTGTGAGTAAATACACATAACGGGCGACTCGTTTTTAAATCAGTGTTTGATTTGGACTTCAGTGCATGTGAACATTTTAAATAAGCACGCTTTTAAGAGCTAATTTGCTTTTAATATAAACGGGAGAACAACTCACAGAAGTCGATGGAGCTACAGGTACCTACAGCAGGAGGTGACACATCTCTTACAGTTCGTTTTCAGCTCTTTTTTAAAACACTTTTTACAGTGTTTCCTGTGATCTTTAAAACAACAAACAAACCAAAGAAACCACCAACAAAGTACGAACACTGCTGAACTTAAGATTAACAATAACTCACACATGTTGTGTGGGGCTTCCAGTTGTGCCTGGCTGAGCATGACTGAAGAGCACTCTGTCAATGCAACACAGTTTTGATTCACCCCATCTGGGGAGCCGGTACCACACAAAACACGGTGGCATGGTGCTCTTTTCACCCTAGGGCTCGTGGTGCTGGCTGAAACCTGCTGACCCAGCCAGCTCTGCAGTGCCCCAATGGCTGCGAGCAGGGCCAACCCCACCGGTACCCACAGCGATGTCTCTCCTTGCCGGCTGCCAGGAGTGGTGTTGTGTACTCCCAGGAGAACGCGTGCGAACCTTCCTACAGGCAGGCGGAGCACAGAAGGTCCCGTGTCACACAGACTAACCAAGTCCCGTGAAGGTCCTGCTTTGGGCGGATTGCTGGAGCAGCTCTCGGCCCTGCTCAGCAGTTCTGCACGCCCGCCCTGTCCGGCACAACCCCAGCAGAAGCAACTCCTGGCTCTGCCCAGCCACCACCTCTGACCCATCACCTCTCACACATCTTCTGCCCACCCCTGGGAACTACTGGCCCACACCAATCACTGGAGAAGGCGATGAGGAAAGAGGAAAGTGCATCTACTCTGCTCTCACAGACAGAAGTGCAAGAGATGCACATGAATGCATTCAGTGCAACTTCTGAACTAACTCCCACTTTTTCTGCCTTCTCAGGGCACTCAAAACGTGCACAAGCATCTGTGGCCATGGTGCTGTGGGGACAGGTGAGACGTGGGTCCGGGTCACTGCAGCCACCGGGAGAGGTCTGTGGGCAAAGAGCCCACGTGGGAGCCCAGGGTCAGAGAGCGGCTGCACAGGGTGGCTGTGATAAAGCTGGGAGTACAAAGAGAGAACGTGGGAATAAAATGCCAGAGGCAATGTTACTGAGAAAAGAGGAGAAGAAGAAAGAGCTGGCAGAGCAGTTGCTTGGAAGGACTACATATTCTTAAATAGAAAGGCTGGCAGAGAAAGGAAGAGAAAGCAACTCCTGGGCAGGAACAGCAAAGGCTCAGCTGCCTTCACAGCCCACCAGCAACCTGCGCAGGTCGCACTGCCCTGGATTTGGGGTAACAAGCAACAGCCCCAGCTGAAGCCATGTCCTTCTCTCATGTGCAGTGCAAGGCTAGGGAAGAAAACAGCTTTGCTAAGTCAGCAGGACTGCCACCCCCACGCAGCACCGGTACTTCTGCACCTCTGTGTTAAGGTACCTGACCCACCACCAGCGTGGGCAGCGTGGATGGAGGACCAGGCTGCAAACAGGACGCACCGAAACTGCTGCAGGCTGCACGGTGCTGGGAGCTGTGCCAAACTGGTCATGTGCTGCTATGAATTCATCTCAAGGAAAGAAATATGAACAAAAACAAAAAGGGAAATACCTGGGGCTTATTCTCCTCTCCCCAAAGTGCATGTTGTCTCTACGTGAATTTGAAGTATTCGGTCTACTCAGTCTCGAGTGAAAATGACTCTCTGGAAAGCAGTTAGCAGGTTTTCCTGCCTTGGAGATAATGATATCTCACAGTTATTTTCCATATACTGCATGCAATTAAAGTATTAATGTTTCGAGCAGGTATTTTCCATTGGCAGAAGGGCTCACACATGATCTCCTGTACACAGTCGGGGTGCCTCGAGCTTCCTGCACTTCTGCATGTCATGAGCAATGTCTCAATAACAACAAAACCCCCAAAACAATTAAGACTGCATTTCTAAACCATCACCCCAAACTGAGCTTTCCAGGCACCACTGGCTCTGCTCTGCAGTCTGTGAAACAGCCCAGGAAAATGTAAACACTGTGCTCAGTGCCTCCCAGGGAACAAGCGATAGAATCAGACCCAGCTCACAGCCCTCTCACGTCGAGTTTTGCCTTTGAATTTCCAGATGAACCTTTCCCCAGCTGCTGCAAACAGGCCATGGATTACCAGTGCTCACTTTGCCCTCTAATGCCAGCCGTGCTGGGCCGATTGCCACCCCTCCGGCTGGCAAAGGCCAACAAAACTGTACTAATTATCGTTATGATGATCTAAAGTGAGCAGTAGCAGCTGTGCAAAGCAGGAAAAACCCAAGCCAAAACACCAGCACACGCTGCTGGCTTTGCTGCCCTACCTCGGGATATGAGTGTTGCGTGAGAAGAGATGACTTTCTCCGTATTTCAGCGGCATAGCTTAAAACAGCAGGGAAGACAAAGAGGGGGGTTTATCCCTGGCTTCATTCTGGGCTTTCATTTGAGCTCCTCGCATGAACTGCAACCCAGATTGCCTTTGCCTTCTCATTTTAATACGGAGTAGCTCATTAGGATTAACTGAACTAAGAAATTTGCTTTTATATATATAGATATACACACATATATCTCACACGCCTATATCTTGTGTCATAAATACACCCCAAAGCAACGCTTCCCTTCCATCTCCATGGGAGCTGTGCCTCAGTGAGGCCCCACTGCATGGGGCTCCCAGACTCTCCCCGTCTACCCTGCATCCCTTAACCTTGAGAAGCAAATGCTGGAGGAAAAGGGAAAACAAGAAAGAAAAATGCTCCCTTCCTTTGTCAGACAGTCTGGCTGCGGCTCAGAACCGTTACAGAGAGGCTGTGCACTCCTGAATGCTAAATAAGCTCCCAGGCTACAGACTTTCTCTCAGCGGAGCTTAAAAAGAGCTCTCACTCAGCACAGGGACCAGTTGGCATGGCAACGTGGAAAAAAGAAGCCAGCGAGGCCTGGCACTCCTGCAGCAGTGGCAGCAGGCTGTATGCACGCCCCGTACTTCTGTAGTGATGCGCTGGTGCCTGCCTCCCCTCTGCCAGGGCTGGGCCCACAGCTGCTGCAGGGACAAGGATGGATGCCCAGCTGCTGGGCTGCGGGGAGCCCGGGTGGGCAGGGCACTGCACCACGCACGGGGGTTTCTGTAAAGGGAGCGTGGGAGGAAGCATGCAGGCGAGTGGGTTAGTGGTTCATGAGCATAGCTCAGGGCTCTCGTGTGCAAGACCCTGCAGGCTGACAATTCCCTGTGCAAAGGGTGAGGGGCTCGAAGTGAGGCAGCAGTGTCCACCAGCTGCCACCTGAGGACCTGCTGCTTCCCTTGCAAGGTGACTTTGAAGGGGAAGTTGTCATTTCAGCTGTCTGAAACAAGAGGGGCTGTGTGTCTGCAAAACAAGGTTCTCTTGTTTGTTCGTGAACCTTCCTCCAAATCTTCCTGCCCTTGGAGCAGAGCTGGAAAATTCTATGCTGGCACAGTCTGCAGTGATACTACCACCGACCTGTGACAGCAAGGACTGCTCACTGCCAGGCGTCACCCAGTGCTCCTGCAGGTCCCCATGCTGCCATCACGGTAACACCACTGCTGCTTTCCCCTGGACTTAGGGAAGAGCCATCGCGCTCTGCCTTCAGCTCCGTGCAGGGCAGGGCTGGGCTGAGCGCAGCAGCAGTGGCCCCAGTGCTGCACAAGGCAGTGTCACCAAGCTGCATACTGCATCTGATGGGACATTCACCTTCCCATAGCTATCCTGGCCACACAGCCCCTGAAGCACACCTACAGGTGTTTCCAAAAGGCACCTCCAATGAGCAGTGCTGGTGGCACACAGCCTGAGCCACCGGTGTGGCTGGAACGACGTGACCGCAGCTGCCTGCTCTGCTGCGCGGCTCTTCTGCTCCCGGTGCCTCTCGGAGGCTCATATCGATCGTGAGCACTGGTTGCCAGGCCAACACCGTCATGGGCGTCTGGCTCTCAGTGCTGAAGGAAGCACAGCTGCTTACGCAATTCCCTCTTACGATGCTCGTGGCATAACAACAGAGCACCAAAGCGCATCAGGAACAACAGGGAGCCCAAAGGACACAGCTAGTCAATGCTGCCTCTTAGCCAGACCCAACCCTGACGTGGCACAGGTGCAGCAGTTGACTTCAGTGGTGTTTCTATGCCTGGTTTAAAACAGTTTTCACAGGTGAATCTTAACCAGATGCTGACATTTTCAGAGGAGCTTTGGGAATACAGGAGGCTGGTGGCTGAGCTTCCCCGGGTGTCACTGCCCACAGCTGGGGACAGCCCCTCCAGCTCCTACTACTGCACTTCAGTCACTGCCTGACTGATGCCTGAAGTCCCAAGAAGAGGTGGGAGGGCAGAGCCAGCCCCTCGGAGAGGTTGTGGCTGGAGAAAATGGGATGGCCTGGTGGAGTCAGCGACCAACAGTGCCAGGCCCAGAACAGCCTGCAGAGACACGGGCAAGCACGTCTGCAGCAGCTCTTGAATATTCAGAGTCAGGGAGAAGTTAGCTGGGGGAAGCATGGCAAAGACGGAGCTCCTCTGGCCTCATTCCTGACCCTCTGTAGAGAGCAACACAACCGAGGAGGACCTCTCCAGCAAGCTTAACAGAGAGTAGCAAAAATAAAACCTTCTAAGAGTGCCCGAAAGAGCCTCTGCTGCCTCCGCCTCTGTTCTCTCCAGCAACATAACATGAACGTCTGAAATACTGCAGTAACGTGTCCCAGAAAATGACACTCGTATTACTCTTAACACAGAGGAAAAGTTTGGTGTGTTTGCTTGTCTCTAAACCGGCAAAGATGATGGTGCACAGTAATTACTGTCACATTTCCTGGGCAAAGGAAGAGTGATCAAAATACCCAATTAACAGCTTCTTTCCCATGGGAGCCATCAATGACATGGTAAGATGCATTGCATTCTTTGAGCTCTGCAAAACAAACAACTGACGTGGGACAAGCACCGCCCTTGCATTCATCCTTCGACGCCCCTGATTTTGCACCCTGCTATGCATTTTGCCTGTGGTGCTCGAGACGTGCTGGCTGCTGAGAGCGCACGCCTGACAGAGGCTGGAAGGCACTTGTGGGGACCAGGAGGTCAGGGAGCTTGCAGGGTCTCCTGTAACTCCAGGAGGGCATGGGCAGCAGCAGGACAGCCCGTGCCAACAGGCAAACAGAAAGAGCTCTGGCAAAGCAGTGCTGTTGAGAAGAAAGACTAAAAAGGCGTCGGTACAAAGAAGGTCTGTTTATATGTTTACTGGCAGCGTCATTTGAGTATTATAGCTTGTATCATAAAAAGGGAAAAAGACAGGGACAAAGGCAAAGGAGATTAAATGACAAGTCACTAGAGAGGAAGAAAAATACATGAGCACACCACAGGGCAAAGGGATGACTTGCCTGGCACGGTTCCAGCTGCTGTGCGTGCTGCCCCTGCACAGTGCTGTGATCCTGCCCCCAGCGCCGGCCACCACAGCTCCAGCCCTGCCCTGCTGGGCTCAGTGCCTTGAGCCAGCAGAACCAGGTGTCACGGGGATTTTCTGACAGCGCAGCAGTGGTGAGGACCACGAGCAAGAGCCTCTCTCCCTGGACACATGCTGCCACGAGGCCGGGCTGGGAAGGACGATGGCACACGGACTGTTTCCTTGATGCATTGCAGGTGGCTGAAATATGCACAATCCCAATTTCACCGTGACTTTTTTGCACAGCCAACCTACAGGGACTCTGCATCTCTGCTCATCTGTTCACTGACTATGACAGGGCGGTTTTTCAGGCTGACATTCCCTGCAGCTTATTTAAATATGCTCATTTAAGGAGTAGTTGGTCACAGGAACAGATTTGTTGCAGATGCTCATTTAGTCTGCTGAGCAAATGGCTGGATTTGGATAAACTACGTTGAGGGTTGGAACATGAGTTACTCCTTCCTGCTTTTCCCCTCAGTTGTTCCCTGCAGACTGTGCCATTCCCTGCTGTCTGAATCCCCTCCTCTCTGGGGCAATATCTGCCATCACGCAAAGGATGTGTTGGCTCAGGATGAACTGATAAAGCTGAACAACCTTCTGTTGCCCTTGCCTTCAACTCTTCCTTCTTTCCCTGCCACCTCCTGCCCCTGCTTTGCTCCCTCATGCCTCACATCTCACCAGCTCTCCCCACGTGGGGTCTGGGCCTTTCCTCAGCCCCCCTCAGCTCAGTACTGCCAATTTTTAATTCCTCTTCACAGGTCTGGGGCTCTCTCCTCTTCCTGTTCCACTTACAAATTAACACACACCAACCCCTGGTCTCCCCAGCCACAAAAATACCCACCTCTCTCATCTGTCTGGCCGGCCTCCCTCACATCCACCTTTCCAACGGCCCAAGGGCTCTGAAGAACAACACAGGAGCACTCTCCCTGCCATCCTCTGTGCTGTGTCATGCAGCCTGCTACAACTCTCCAGCAGTCTTTCTGCATCCCACACAGTTCGGGTACTCTGCCAGTTAATGAAGGGCTCTGCCACTCTGGCAGGACACGTTACTGTCCTTAATATTGACTGACACGAGGACAGAGTTGCTATCCTGAGGCTCTGATGATAGGATTTCAGAAAATGCTTTCCCTTAATCTGTCAAAAAAATAATCAGATAACTGTGTGGGTAATCCAAGCCCCCTCCGACCATAAGCCTGCATTTGGCACATGATGAAGAAAGCACTCAGCCAGCTGAGTCACCGTGCTTAAAGATACATTGTAGGAGATGCTGCACAACACAGCTAACTACTTCTACCTCTAACTACATTAATTTGACAGGTTGGTCATTTCATTACTGAAAATAAAAAGAAATGCATTTTAAGTAAGTGTAGAAAAACAAACCTTTGCAGCTTGATGCTCCTTGCAAGCCAGATGTGATGGGCTGTGCTGAATCCATGTTCCCAGAGACTGCTGACAGGCATCTGTGCTGCTCCTCACCGCTTCCTTCCAACTAGTTGACCACGACTTTTCAGCAAGCACAGAAAAGGCTGCCACGCTCATATTTTGTTACAGGTCAATCACATCCTGTGCTCTACTAGAGGGTCCAACCCAAAGCTTTCCACATCAGCCCACTTCAGAGTGAGTTTCAGAAGATCGCCCTATCATACCTGTGCAGCACACACCTCACGAGACAGGAAAACGCTTGGCTTGACAAGAGCTACAGCTCTGATCCTCCACCCGTAAGACCTCCAAATTGCTCACTGACGATGCCTTGTGTGTGCAGGGGACAACATGAAGAGGGAAGGGTCAGGGAGAGCACACTGAAAGCTGGTGGGGAGCTGGAGGCTGCCCAAAGGTGAGGTGTCACAGGAGCTCCTTGGGAGCAGTGTGGGACTTGTGGCTGGTGGGGGCACAGGGCTGAGCTATAGAGCCGTATATATATATATGCACGCAATAAAAAAGAATAGCTGCTTTACCACCCTTCCTTATATCAAGCCACAACAGCCTCTCATGCATTGTGCCAATAAACTGGGCCTCTTCTCTCACACACATCTGCCTTCAACTCCGGCCCTGAGGCTGCCCTGCCCCTGGTGCAGAGCACTCTCCCCATTCCCATTGGGCTGTTTGAAAGGAGGGCATTGATGTGCCCCCATAATGCAGCCATTACCATGCAGTACGGAGGCAGATCAATCACAGGCAGCACAACAGCCAGATTCAGAGGATTCCAAAATTGAGGTCAGACTCAATAACTCTTTTTCAGATGCCAAGAGTGGCACGCACACACACACACATATATACAGGAAGGCAAATTTTAACTGTGCAAACCTAAAAATGTCACTTGCAGTGAGGGATTGGATGTGTTTTGGTGAGAACTGTAATCTCCTCCCCCACTACCACCCTCGCCTCCGCACCAGGGTTGGCAGAGGGTGCCTTTGTCCTGGTGGCCCTCTCTCACCACTGCCCTCAGATTTTACAGCACAACCCTGCAGATGGGTGCTGTGCTGTGCCCCCAGGGCACTGTGGCACTGACTGTTTCATGGATGAATCCTTGCTTGTGGGTCAGCCGGTGCCGGAGAGCTTTGCTAGATGAGATGGCTCAAAGCACAACCAACCTGTCATCAGCAGGGAGCGGGCAGGTGCCCAGGGAAACGCCCTCCTTATACCTTCACTCCACTTCAGACGAGCTTGTTGTCACTGCTGGATTTATGGACTCAGACACGAAGGCTGAGAAGCCACGGAAGCCTAGGTTATAGTTCTGGACTTATGCCAGGGAAAATAAAACTCCTGTAAATCCACACAAACCCGCAGTTTGGCTTAATTATCTCAGTCGTCCTTGGCTTCCTGTGCATTTTCTCCTCAGCTGTTTGGAGTCAGTAAGCTACTAGAAATGATTACATGATTTGCATTGCTAGTAATTATGTGTATCACAGTGGCATTTAAACACCCTGTCTGACAGAGCACCCCGCTGCAGTTACCATTTACAAGCCAACGCAGCAAAGATGGCTGAAGCCTGTGGCAAATGGCAGTCCTGATTTCAAAATGTATCTTCTGTATCCTAAGATGCTTTACATCACGTTAATGGTCCTCTAAGTCAGAACTCAAGGACTTGAATTTCCAGAGAACTAGAAATGTATGCAAGCAGTTTTAGAGACTTTTCTGGTGTTCAAGGACAAACAAAGATGCCATGAAATAAGCTATAATAAGACTCCCTAGCAATAACTGTATGCATTGACAGTAAGTCCCCACTCCAGAGATCTTGTAATCTAAAGAGACGGTGAGAAAAAGCAGGGGAGGAGGAAATGAGGCCACAAAGTGGTGATCCAAGCAAACTTCACGCAGATAAAGAGCAGCCTTGCTCCCTTGGCAAGTGCATTTCTCCAGCCCTGCTGCCTCATTTCAATTTGTTCTGCTGTTTACCCCCTCACCTCAGAAACAACATGAAAATACACCAACACAGCACCTGCTGATGGCAGCACTGGGCTCCTGTCTCCTCTCACTCATTAGCTGCAACTTCTCAATTAAACCTTCAGGTCCCTCAGGCACTGCCCTCAAGCTTGAGAGCACCTGGGAAGAATATTTCTCTTCTCCTCTCACAAGAAGAGGACAAGCCTTTGTTCTGTGAAGTAATCAGCACTTCTCCATGTGTATGGGTGTGACTGGTCCAAAGTTGTGCTAAAAATCAGTGGCAAAGGAAAAAAACGCTCTCAGGTCTTCCCACAGCTCAAGCCAACCCCTGAGAACTGCAGCACCTTACCTCTGAGATCCCATATGGCTGCTCCTGCTTACTGGCTGGCTAGGCACAGTGCAAAGTTAGGTTAAAGCAAAGAAAAGACATCTTGTTATCATCCTTGCAAACAATTACCAACAATGTATTCACCTGAATGCTGACACAGGATTTCTTTTATCACTGCCTTTCTCGTTTTGGCTACCCACTAGAAGAGTCTCTTAAAATCCAAACCTATTTACTTTTAGCCGAGATATTCATTTCCAGTAGAATTGTTTATGAAATGACTTTAGGGTCTGAGAGCCTTAAAATTCTCCAACTGCTGAGAAATTATGGATAGTATCTCAAAGTGCTGACAACAGCCAACAAACATTGCTAGAAAGAACTCTTTAGCATGCATGGATGGATGCATCGAGGGCACTAGTGTCTGTACAAGAGACGTTCCCCATGCACTGTGCATTTGGGGTTTAAAGAAGGAACTCAGCACTGAGTGAATTAGCATTAACTTCTAAAACAGGAAACTTGCTTTGCATATTTCATTTTGACACAGTCACACTTCTTCCCCAAACAACAAGCTGCATGCTAAAATCCTAATGTAGTTTACAAATAGACAAAACCCCAGCAAGCAGCCTGTGAAATGTGCCTAGGCGATGGCGAGTAAGTGCTGATGCTGAATTGTATTCCTGGTCAGACCGAGCAATGCGTTAATCTGCAAATAGCTGGCGGGTTTCCAGAGGTGCTGTTACCTGTGAGCAGTAACAGCAGAGCCCATCCCTTGTGTGCACACACACGAGAGCAGGGTGCTATTGGTGCACTACAGCTGAGTGGTTTTCTGCTCCCAGCCCCAAGCAGCTTCCCCACCCCATCCCACTCCCTCATGCCAGTGGATGTCCTCCCGCTGCCAGCAGAGCCCTGTGCTGAGCTGCAGAGCATCAAGGCACGGTACCTGCAGTCTCCCTGTCCCCCGCCGACAGCTCTCCGTTGATGCCGTTCTCTTTGCTCCGAGCGTACGTCCCCGGCTGCTCCCGGCCGCCCAGCCCTGGCTCCTCATCCTCTTGGTAGGGAAACCCATTGGCACTTCTGGCCAGTCCGGCACCCGCACCACCCTGCTCCTTAATTTCAGGTGAATGCGGGTGTGAAGAAGCCTCTGTTAGCTGACCCGAAGTCCAGTGCGGTGCCTTGGCTTCATCTTTCCTCTCCTCCGCCATTTCTGCTCTCCTTCACCACCTGTCCTGTAACGACATCAGCAGGAGAGATCAGCGCGGGCGGGCAGCCGTGCCCCAGCCAGCACCGGGCACAGCACCGGGGTGTTGCCAGAAAGTCACATCCTGCACAGGAGGGAGGGCTTCAACCAACAGTGCCTGCCTGCCTGGCCACGAGTGAACCAGCTTGGAAACCAGAAGAAACCCCAAGCGATCCAAGCTATGGCTCAAAGCCTCCCCAGCTGCCAGGTGCCTTGCAGTTAGCAGCACTGGTTTCTTGAGGGCTGCTCTTCTGTTAATCTGACTTTAACTCATTAATTACAGTGAAATGTGGGCCCACATAACGAGACGTGAATCAACATCGGAATGCAATGACATCTTCTAGGGTGACAGGGAGAGCACCTGCACGCTGCTGGGAGCCCTGACAGAGGCAGCACCTGGGGCACTCCCTGGGCTCCCCAACCCACGCGCTGCCGGAGCGTGCCGCAGCCCTCCTGCCTGCTGCTCTGCAGGCAATGCACTCATTCCCTTTTGTCCAGGCAGCGTGTGGGAAACATTTGTTTCCCATAGAGGCACTTGCATTCCTCAGTGACTATCAGTATTTATACATAAACAGAACTAATCATTATTTGCTACTTCACATGTGTTTTGCTTCCATTAATTAGCTCGTAGTTGCCCAAGCCAGGAAAAGCAGCGTGAGCCACAGGCTGGGGCCGTGCCTCATGGCAAACAGAGCAGCAGCTCCTTTGCAGGGAAGCCTAAAGGGAGCACACTGATCTGTGCTTTGGTGGTAACTGCAGGGAGAGACAGGCTTGACCTAAGCCAGCAACATGGAAGGGGAACCTAGCAGGCCTCATCCAACAGCACTTGCCATCTTTCTTTTTTCCTGGGACAAAGAAAAACACCTAAGAGGAACCAGCTGAATGCAGCCAAGCAGCCATGTGCCACAAAGGCTGAGCAGCCCAGAAAAGAAGGCAGAGAACTGCGTGGTGCACGTGCTCTGCAGGCACTGAATTAAGAAACCTGCCACAACAGGATGACGGCTTCCACAGGGCCAGGTCAGTTTGCAGAAAGCATCTAAACATGATGAAAGACTATTATTGCTTGTCTGGTAATTACTCACAATTAATAACTCCTTTCTGATCAGATATTGTTTAATAACAATGGCTTTCAGAGCTGCTTTAAATTAAAAAATCATGGCGAACCGTGAATATGAGATTTCATTCACAATACATGTGAGACACGAGCAGCAACTGCACCCCAGACAGGAGCAGTAACCCCTCCTGCCCCTGGAGGAACCCTGGTGTGCTGGGAGGTGCAGCCCCGCTCCCAGCACCGTTCCCTGGGGATAACTGTCTGCACAGAGGCTGCAGCAGTGGGTGGAAGTTCCTGCCCAGCATTTCTCTGAGCTGTGATGAAAGCGGTGGGCTGAGCAGTGCCATGGAGCTCAGTGGCCCTGAGATGAATTTCCATAGGCCACAGCCACTGTAAATATGCTCTGGGGGCAGAAAGGAGCCTGCTCCAGGAAAACAGGGCAAGTTCTCATCTACACCCCTTGAAGAAGCTCAAAAAATCAGCCACCCAAGCCAAACCCTAGCTCAGCTTCCCCCCCAACCAGTTCAGTGCATTTGGCACCCCAGGAGCAGTATGAAGCTGCCCACCGACATCAGCAGCTCAGCCCGGGGTCATGCAGGAGAGGAGCCCACAGCCTCTGAGGGGAGTGAGGCATGAGCATGGGGAAATGCATTTCTGAAAACCATTTGGATGGAGGTAATGGTTGTTATCATCCCCCGCAGCTCGGAGGCTGTCATCTCTCAAGTGCCCCGTTGCAGGCAGACGCTCCCCGCTAAACTGTGAGCTCTTGAGGAAGGATATTCACATCCTTACAATGGACTGTGCCACAGAAGTCCTCTGTGAGACTAACAGAAGTGCTTTTATCTTTAAAAATAAATACAGTGGGCAGGCTTCAATGGGAGCTGTGTGTATCTGGAGGCAGAATTTGGCTCAGTGTTTATAATAGATGGTTACAGAGTGAAACATGGATGAACTCATTCTTGACTCTCTGCTGTTCATCAAGTGCTCTCGGAGTTTATAATGGCAGTAGGAACGCTGCGAGTGAGTCACACAGTGCATCTCTGTGCTCAGCAATCCTGCAATGACTCTGCTGCACGGCCCAGGCTGGCAGCCAGCGCACACAGGTGTGCCTCTTACCATCAGGTTCGTTGGTTTTCTGCCATTTAATTAGCTTACCATGGGCTTAAATTAATCAGAAATACCAAGAGCGGGCAAATACGATGTCAGTATGTAAGTAGCATTATGTGTATAAAGGGAAGAAAACTGGAGTAGTTTGGGCGATCTAGGGAAGCACGGTACTCAGGGAAGCATAGTTCCCCCTTCAGTATGATTTTATTATTCTCTGCAGCAGCTGCAATGAAGGTTTTCAAGAACTATCAGAAATGAAGGAGCCGCCAGTCCTCTCAAAGCGTCACATTGCCTTAGCTACAGTGATCTGGAGACGGCAGGCTGCAGGAGGGCTGGCTGCGTGTGGGCTGCACCAAAGCCTCCGCATGGCCCCTGGCCCCCTGAAGCCTAACCTAGCAGGGTGCTGCTGAGACCTCAGCCATTCTCCTTCTGGAGGCATCGTGCCCACTGCAGCCACCAGCGGCAGCAGGGACAAGACAAAACACAGCCCTCCAGCTCACACGGTGCCTAGGGACAGCACTACGGCCCTGAACTGGACATCCTGCCTCCTAAACTAATAGTGCGCAGCACAAATGATGGTAAAAACTGATTCCCTCATCCTTTTCAGACATTTGGGAGCTGCAGAGAGAAAGAAAATACTTAACTTTGAATTAAGGCAGAGGGACAAACCTCATGGGGAATGTGCAGTGCAGCTTTGCAGTTACCTCCTCCTTTTGCAAACGCTGTGTGTGTGTTTCTTTACCCAAGCACTCCTCCGTGTGACGCTCCTCCAGCTGCTGGGCTGAGCCCTGCCCGAGTGCTTTGAACTCAACGCACAGCAAATCACCCACGGTAACACGGCATGAGAGCGCGGCGTGCACAGCCCGAGATAGTGCTGATCTAGACATCCTGGTGTGCTAGCTGTCCTTCTGCGTATGTTGGGAGTTCATCTGGTAGAATCATCTTAGCGTTATACTAACATTGCCTTTGCATGTAAGTGGATGAATTTGCTATGAATTGCACTTGTTAAGAGAACAGAATGAGGCCAATGTTGAAGGATTTTGTGAAGTCCTTGCTCTCCTGCAGGGTGCAATCCAGCTCATACTGACAAATATCTTAATGGAGAAAACCTTTAATTCACGTCCGTGTGCCAGCAGGCTGTTGGGATGAAGTGTCTGAATACCACGTATCGGTCACTATGGATTAAAAGTCCCCCCAGGAGTCTGCCAGCACACTTACCTCACCACCAGCTCCGCCCCGAGACACCGAGGAGAACGGCTGGGTACCAGCAGGCAGCAGCAAGAATGAGAGCCAGGAGAATCTGGGTGGGCAAACTGCAGGAGCCTCCTGCCACATCAAAAGCTCAGCCTGTGCGTGTAGCACACAAACACTGCCAGTGCTACCGTTTTAAGTGGAATCCCCAAATAATTAGAAAATAAGAGAGCTGATTTTGCAGACGAAGAGATCTGTCCCCAGATTTCCCCTTTCATTTCGGTTAACACGCATCCTTTCTCAAGCTGCTTTAATTCTTTTGGAGGTGAGCGGCGTGCCTCACACAGGGATGCCAGCACATGGATCCCGGGCGGGACAAAGCTCGGTGGCACCTGACAGCTGCACGCCAGCTTCCCTCATCCTTACAGTGCTTGGCCACGGCCTGAGGGCCAACAAGTGATTACCGAAGTCACCAGCTGATCCTAGGTGTCTGGGTACCACAGCTCTGGTAATGGAACGCATTAATAGACAGAACAACACATTTCTCTCAATGGGAGTCACTCGACCTCTCAAGCCTAATAAAGGACAGACAGGTTTCTCTGGTAATTTATAACAAATATGATTTATTTCTTCCTTGTCCACTGCCTGAGTTATTAGCTTGCAGCCAGATCCTTCTCTCTAGACAAGACAAGCAAGACAATCCTCTTAAATGCCACCTTTGTGTCTGTTAGAAATGCAGGCAGTGCTCATCCACTCACGCTTGCATTAGCATTTGGGGCTTTAAAGGCTTTTCCATTCCTATGCTGCAAACCATTAATCAACAGCCACGTATACTTTGTAGAAAATCCTTTAACTCATTCTTCTGATCATACCTTGAGTTACAAAACTGATGAGAAATAACGGAGGGTGCCTGGATCACAGGCAGAACAAAGGCAGCTCGCTGCAGAAAGAGCAGGAAAATGTGCCGCAATCTGCATCCTTGCCAGTGCTGCAATGAGGGATGCTCCAGTCTGCAGAGCAGCCAAGCAGACCTCCAGTACTGCAGAGAGCTAGCAGGGAGCCAGAGAGCTGCTGCCCACGCTTCTCCGCTCCTCCTTGCCCGTGTCCTTCCTGGGGATATGGGGACTTGTCTGGGCTTCCATTGTGGGGTGGGAGCAGCATGGGCAGGGAGTGGGCTCTGGGCAGTCGCATTCCGCTCTGGCTGCGTGTCAGGGCCTCCCCATGGATGGGAATGTCCAAAGGGCCTGATTTAAGATCCATTAACTCAGTGAAAATATCTTAATGTGCACCAGAGCAGGCACAGCTAAGTTTCATCCAGCCAAGACCAAACAATTAAAATCAGTTGAAGTCTGTGGAAAGTTCTCCAAAAACACGAAATTCAAGACACAACAGAGAAATCACTTCTGAAATGTTTCCTCATTTGAGAAGTTCCCTCAGACCTTGTAACTGGTCTCCCACTGATTTTACAATTGAGGAATCACTCTAAGAGTTCCTTCGTTCACATTTCAGAGCTTTTGTTTTGATGGTGCCATGAAACAAAAACACCGAAATCCATCATTCAAAGCAAAAGATAACATGACGATGGTGACACGAGGGGCACAAATGGATCCATACAAGAGGCAAGCACCATCCAAGTCAAGCATGGGCCCTGTTAGTCAAAAAGGTGAATGGAGCTCTAGAAAAAGCAGGAAAGCAGAGCTGCCTAGCCAGCCTGCCGTCGGGCGCTGCTCCCACAGCAGCACCCAACTGCCCTCACCCCCATGCCCAGGGGCTGCACAAACCTGTTCCAACACCAGGAACCTAAAACCAGGCATCTTGCAGTTGTGAAACATTACGAGCAGATTCTGCCTTCCCAAACGTTGTCTACCACAGGGCTCAGTTCTAGTTAAAAACTCCGTGAATCCCTGCCCACCCCTTCCTGTTCCAAGGCAACCCCTTTCCCACAGTTTCCATCCACAGTGCTGTATTTTTTCACCATTTATCATTCATCAAATACACTCACACGCACACATCTACCACTAGGCGTAATTGCTTCCTGCAGGAGAGAGGAGAGGCATTTCAGCTGGCGAAGGAGATGTAACCATAACAACAGCACCATGACAACTCTAAGTGATATCTGCTACAAGAAATAAAGCAAAAAGTTACTCCCAAGAAATCTGCTCCAGGCTAAGGATGGCAAAAACACTAAAGCAGCATGAGCAGTCAGTAGAGATGCCAGCACCAAGGAGTATAAGTCTCTCTGGATTAAATCATGCACAATGCCAAAGTTTCTAAGATGGGAGTCAGTGAAATTAACACATGCCTCAGCAGCTTAAGTCCTTACTTGTATCTTGATAGTCCTTTCCACCTGAACTAGTTATAAAAGACTTGCCATACTTAATGCAGGTTTCCAGCTGAAACCTTTAGTTCAAGGAGATGATGAGAACACTCAGGAAGAACCATCTCCAACAGAAACCATGTCTGTGCTTTTCCTATTTCCCTCTTCACACAGTGGTCACTTCAAAACTCAGCCAAAAGAAAGTGTAAAATGCGTAACACCAGCACAGTTGAGCTGGAGGATGGGCTGTACAAGACAAGTGATGCTCAAAATAGTACCCTAGAGGGAAAAATTCTCCATCAATCACAAGTGTATATAGCTCGCTATAGCCATCGCAGCCTGGGAGTGAGTCTGGGGAAAAACGGCAGAAGCGTCACAACACAAACACATCACATTGCGCTGTGGCCTCCAGGATTTCACAGCTTTCACCAGCTGAGATCTTGTCAGAAACAAACACTGGCTTGCTAATAAAAAAACGAACACTGAACGATGGCCCACTGCCACTATAATTCCCAGAGCCCATCAAGGGCTGCAGCCTGAGAGCCCAGAAACAAAGCAGTGCTCTGCGTGTTTATCACACAGGTGCAGGAGGCAGCACACGCTCCCCAGGTCTCTGTCTCCTGGCCCTCCGACAGGGTTTCAGCCTGTCCTTTGAAGCACTGCCCACCAACCACTGACTTGTCGTGGCTCCTGCAGGCAGGCTCCACAGGTATGTGCCTCCCTGCCTCCCAGCTCACACCACAGTGCCTGCATTTGGCTGGGCGCTGCCAAAGGCAGCCCACAAACAGGCTGGAGTGCAGTTTTGAAAGATTTCTTTCTTCCCCGCACTGACCTTGCTAAGATACGTTGATTTGATGTTGCATCTCAAGAGACTCCGTGATGGATGACAGCTCAAATTAGGTAGCGAGGAATGTAATTAATTATGCTGAGATGTGACGTGCATACTCTGCATGCAGGACAGCTCTGTGATCTGCGAGGAGCTGGATGCTTCAGCAGGGAGGTGCTGCAGGGAGAACTGCTGAGCAGGAACTCGCAGAGCCACAACCTCACGCACCCAGAACAAGCACCTCACCTGTGCTCGTGGCTCTCCTCCTTCTCCACGTACACGAATTACTCTCACATCCCTCAGTTGGCTCGGTTGCACCAAATCTCATTGAATGTGACAGGTTTTCATACTATCTTAACTTTACTCTGCAAGCTTTTAATTAGAAAAAGAAACACTGCCTCTACAAACGTGCCCACCTTTTTGGTTTGTCACAGCTCTTACCTAACTTCCCAAGCTAATTCCACCCCCACTACAGCACAACCTTTGAAAAAACCCGGATGCTATCTTTGGGAGCTCTGTCACGTCAGCTACTAGAAATGGTAAGAGGGATGGCTTGGGCTAATTTCAGGCAGGCTCTTCCCCAAAAATATATGCAGGAGAAGCAGCCCACGGGCAGCATTCAGGATGGCAGCTTTCATTTTTTCCTCCAGGGCCCCAGGCGAGGGGCAGTGCAGTATCCCCGGGGCGGATTTCCCAACCCAGTCACCACCCCTGCTTATTTCTGCCCTTCCACATGCTGGGGTAAAGGAACGCTGTCAACTCTTCCCCCAGTGAACAAGCAGCACAAGGACACTGACATGAAAGTGAAATATGGAAGTGGTGAGAGGGAAGGGTCCTGCAGGCCACGTGCTGCCCCAGTTTGGGAACTCTTGCTCACACGAAGAGGCTTTCTCCCCAGGTCAGGGCAGCAGGTTGCTGTCCTGCTGAGAGTGCTGCCAGCTTCCCTCCCACCGCTCAGACACAGCAGGCAATCACGCCAGGCACGCAGTGGAAGAGGAAACATCTTCTTGTCTAGCAGTGGCATTGTTTATTCATGCTGAAAAAGAGCAGCGGACAGAAGCGAGCTTGTGCTGAGGTCCCTCCACCCAGCCTCCTGTAAGCATCTTTCCTTCTCAGTTTCATGGTTAGAAAACCTTAGAGGCAGAGGCCCAGCAGCCCATGACAGAAGCCGGGCCTTTAATTGCAGCACAGAACAGCTAAGCGTAAGTAAAGAAACAGAAATGGGGGACAAAGGCTTGTAAAACCGATGGGGAAAAGGTTATTTGCAAAGTCTACTTGCCATTGCATTGACAGCAATTCTGGCACGTGGCAGCCAGCGCGAGAATTTTCCTTCCTAGGGAATACCTGAGCAGTGACTGTTGTGCTGCAAAACCCCGGTCCCACCAAGGTGGTAGGATTATTTCATCTCTTCCTACTGTTTTCTAACTAACAATCTGACAAACAAAAGACTTCTATTAACTGAAATATACCCTCATGCTTGCGTGACTTAAAGACTCGCTGTCCACCCACGTACAGCCACCCACCCGTATGACCACGCCTGCACAGCCAGGCAAACAAAGCGCTCTCCCTACGTGGCAATGAGAATACCCAGAAATCTTTTGTGCTCTTAAACACTCTGGAGGGTGAAATCACAATATTTGGGATACAATGTTACCATGTGATAGCTTTTCCCTGCCAAAGCCTAGCTCAACCAGCCCTTCTGCCTACAGAAGAAATGAAGCAGCCACTCCCCGCTCGTCTCAGGGCCAGGGATGGAGGGTAGGGAGAACAGCCAGTGAGGAGGGAACCTGGGAGCACAGAGGCTGGCTTTGCAGCCCTTGCTTTCAAAGGTATTTTTTTCCCTTGGAAAGACCTCAGGTAAGAGCTTGGGATGTGCATTAAAACAGAAATGGGAGTTTATACGCCCTGGCTTGTTTTTAGCTATGATTTCTTTAATTCTCAGCTCCTTTTTCCATTTGTTTTTTTCTGGGGAGTTAAGAAAATTAAAGTATTAACGTGTAAGGAGGAACCAACTCACTGAGTCATTCAGCCTTTCTGAAATCTTAATTGTAGGACTTGCTGTCACAGCAAAGCCTATTTCAGAGTCTGGTTTCCTCCCCCAGCTCCCACGGGTGCACGCAATTACCTGATTCTCGCTACGGGTTGGCTTTAACCCTGTTCTGCTGCCACCCATTTCTTCCCACCCCGTGCCGAGGGGCTGACGTATGTGTGTGGAGTCAGCAGTGCTCCCCTGGGATAAGAGGAGGAATGAATGAGCTCTGTGGGAGGCAAGGAGCAAGCGCAGGGCCGGGAGTGGGGAGGAACAAGAAAGTTGTGTTGGATGAAGAACGCGCGTGTCAAGAACGATAAGATGTGACTGATGAACAAACATAGTAACTGAGGAAAAAGTCTGGAAAAAACAAAGCCATGGGGCTGACTGTGTGCTGTTTGAATAGAAAGAGACAGCTGGGGGAAGGAGGGATGCCAGGGTTTGCCATCTCCAATGAGAACTCCCAGCCCAGGCTCCTGCCATGAGCAGTGGCCAGCACGAGCTGTGCCACCCCGAGAGGCAAGAAGCTCTGCTGAGTGTCAGGGTCACGTCGCCGTGTTCTCAACACACACGGTCTCCACCTGGTAACACAGACCTGCTGGCTTCCAGCAGAGCAAGGTGCCTGCATGTCTATGAGGATGCAGATCATGTCCTTTAGGTGGTGCACGCAGAAGACCCCCTCGAGGTCACTTTCTGGACACAGCAGTAACCTCTCTGTGAGGCAGCTCTCCCCCAGACTGCAGTCAGAAATTTCCATTAGAACTTCACCAAGACACAAAAAGCGCAATGGGATATAGGGCATGCAGAGCACACACTGACACAGAAAATTCACAAAAGCATTTATGTGTTCAGGCACTTTGGATGTCTTCTTTGACAGGTGCCCAGGATCTAACATAACCATTCAGGCCACTTTGGAATTTCTCTGGATTTTTCCTTTTGCAGCCTTTCAGCAGCGCTAGTACTGATGTTGGTTTACAGTGTCTGAAAGCATTAATACTTAATCACCAACAAAACACAAGCGACCTGGAAAAGGTGCAGCGTGTGCAACAGGGATGATTAAAGATCCAGAGGAGCCTCTGTGCAAGGAATGACTAAACAGGCAAGGGCTCCTCATCCTGAGAAATGGGATGAGGAACTGGGTGGGAGTCTATGGGAACTGGAGGGGAACTGGATGGGGGTCTACGAAACCCATGCAGCACAGAGAAGGTGAGGAAACAAACAAGACCTCTCTCCACAAACAGCAATAGTGCATCAGACAGGAGGAGCTGGTGGCAGGCACCATGCAGGTGAATGGAGGTGATCCTTCCTGCTCCAGGGAGCTGCACGCTGGGAATTAGCTGCTGCAGGAGGCTGTGTATGATAGAAGTGTGTGGCGGTTCAAAAGGCAACTGCTGAATTTTTCTTCCATTAATTTGCACACACTTTCTTAATATGAGAGCCTTTTCTGGGACAGGACTGTTTTTACCATGTAAATGAAATTTAGATCTAACGTGGCTTAGAGCCTTTACTTGCTAATATAACATTAATGTTAAATAATTGTGTGGTTTCTTGTCACTGCCTTTGAAAGGCATCTCCTTCCCCATCGAGTGTGATGGAATGTTGCAGCTCCCTGCTGAGCACCACAATGTTTAACCAACTATAAAGGAAAATACACTGCATGACACAGACTGTATTACACTGCAAATGAAAAACACCTCTTGCACAGCCAGGAGCTAGCAAATGAACAGCTTTGTTGGCCTTATAAGTTTCAAGCAGAAACACGAGATTCCAGCCCAGACACATGTTCTTCCATGTGTTCAGCCCTCTGCTGATGCAGCAAAACCAAGCTCTGCAGACTACGCCCTGCCACTTGCAGGGGGCTGGTTCACCAGCTGAGGAAAGGGGGTGCTCATTTGCAACCTGTCCTGCAGGATCAGCTTGGCCTCCTTATGCTACAGATCTGCAGCCAGCACACAGTGACACTGAGCTCACGGTTAGGTTGGAGACAAACAGGAAGATGAGCTGAGGAATGTGTCTGGGGCTAGGGGTGCCCGATGAAGGAAAAAAGGACACGAGGAGATGAGAAGACAGATGGCTCTTCCAGAAGGACCTGGCGATGTATCCTGAGCTGCCACTTATAAGAGGTCTCATGAGATACTAAATGTAAATGTTTTATAGATGAGATGCTCGGAGCTGCAACAGCATAAGCAGTCTTGTATGTTTTCTTTTTCATTTAGGGCAAGCAGTCTGAAACACATGCCCCAGCGCCGACCTCAGCTCTGACCCAGAGGGGCTGTCTCTGGCTGAAAGGATGATTCATTCACTCTGCTAGAAGGGCTGAATGAAAAGGCAGCGTTCAGTCTGCAGGACGCTTATCGCTTGGGATTCCCTCAAAATTCAGGTCTGACATGACTGGGTCAGTAACCACGCGCCTTTGTTCCTATCTCCTTGAACAGAAACGTCTCTTTGCATCCTTCAGTGGTTCCAACAAATCAGGTCGATTTTTATGGCTTGCTAATTATTACTGCTAGACTTCTGCCAGGCTTCAGGAGGAAAAGAAGAGAATTGGTGAAAGCTCAGGGCACAAAACTTACAGAATAAATCACTGTCTATCTGGCAGCAATGACATCCAGCCATGGCAGCTGCTTAAATACAGACATCTGTATAGCGCTCAACTTTATTTGTTTAGGAATGGAAAGTTTTGCTCTGCTTTTGTTGACAAAGAATATTACGGACAGCCAAAGATGCTAAAAAGCCTAAGTGTCACAAACCAGACTTTGTCTAGAGTTGCATCTACACATATCACATGCACAAAGCTATCTGACAGGACACTAAGGGTGCAAGGTTACACCTGAAGAGTTTGGCTGTGAAAGACATCAGAGATGACAGCACAATCATAACTGGGTCCCTTGTGCATATGTCCAAGCGACTGCTAGTTCAGTAAACTTACTTTTCCCATCCCCTCTGCCTACCCTATCCCAGCCTCCACCACTTCAGCTCCCACCCCAGCCTGGCACCATCCTTCACCCATGAACCTCATCCATGGCTGCTCTCCAGACCACAGCTTTCACCACTGCAAACCTTGAAAGTTTTATCCTTTTTACACCAGAGTGCACTTTGAAATCCTTTCCTGCAGCTTTCATCCCAATAAGCATTTTCCTTGTTCCTGTTAATTAACTTCCAGTTTTCCTCCCGGAACTTGTCATCCTGTTCACTCCCTGCAATTTGCCTCCATCTCGTTGCTTTCACCTTTCCCCATGCATCCACGTACACACCTACCCCCACCCATGCAGATACCTAGTTATCCAGCCCAAGAGTCAGGCTGAGGTTCCTGACTGCCCAGGGGACAGTGCTACTCAGAGGGCAGATTACATACAGAACAGCTGGGCACCTCGCTTCTCAGTCCAAACATCTCCCTACCTCCAAAAATACTCTGAGGCGAGAAGTAGCCATTGCCTGCTCTGCAGTGAGCCAGAACAAGCAGTACTGTACAGAACAGCACCCTTGTCAAATGCCAAGCACCCTCACCAAGCTGTGAAGACATAACCACAAAGAAACAGATGCTGAGTTTGGGAAGAGACAGAACAACTGGTCCAACAGCAGGCTTCCCTCTTTGGTCTCATTCCTCTCCCACCCCCTGTGAGGTGCAGATGGAGCAGGCCTAGCCCCACGTGGTTCTTGAGCAGCCCTGCCACCGCTGTTAAATGCTGATGGAAACCTTGGGGCAGGCACTGAGGTTCCCTCATTAGCTTACAGACCCTGGAAGTCTGCTCTTACCCCATACATGCTCTCTGCACCCCATCTGGCTGAGCTGGGGGCCTTTTCCAAGAGTACAGCATTGAGGTACTTTCCAGTGTTGCTGGTACCCTACATCTGCACTGTCAGCAACAGAGAAATGATGAAAATCCTCCCCTGTCCCACTTTTTTTTTAAACACAATACCTATATATTATATAAAGGAGGATTCTTCTGCTGCCCCTATAGCCGTTTCCAATTTGAAAGCATTTACATGAATGAGGCTGCAGCACAAACTAGAAGAAAGAATAAAATCCTAAAGCTCCTTTTCCTGAAGCTCTGCTAAGATCAAACCCCACTGTGTGCACGCCAATCAGCAGAGATTTCCAGAAAGGATTTACTCGGGTGCTTTGTCAGTGTTCTCTGGGAATATTACAGAAGTCAGGAGATTTTTCTTGAAGCAAATTCCTACTTGTCCTTCGAAAAGGCACCTTATTTGAGACAGAAGGATTTGGTATGGGAGGAGACTCCTAAACTGCAATCCTCATTATTTCAGTTGCCTTTGCATTTCTGAGCATTTTAGAGGGGTTTTACTCGGTGAGATGGGAATTGTTAACATCAGGCTAATAAAGACTACAATACCCACATCATTATATTTGACACAGTCCCATGATCAAGCGCAAAAAATTACCATTTAAAAGATCCAGTTGATATTTCAACCGCCAACCATCCAACTGACACGCTGCTTTGAAGAGCGCGTTGCGCTTGCCTTTGCTGTACGGCTTCCAAGGAGCATTGCTCATCACCATTTGCAGCTTCTGAAACGAGGGTGGCATTCTTCCTCTTTCCACGCAAGAAATGACTATTGAGACAACATGTTTTTAAATAGAAGGCTTCTTTCTATCAATACCAAATGCAACGGTGATAGGAGTCTCTAAGTAACCCGTTCTCTCCATATAGCAAGCAGTTCATTGCTGTCTCTGTTTCCTATCATTAAAAAAAGGACATGGCTATATTTTCTTTGGCTCTTGACCTTTCTCTACTGCTTTACCTGTTCGGAGCCCCAGGAGGAGCAGAAGGAAAGGTGCAGGAGGAGTTTGCATTAGGGTGGATCAGGACAGTGCTTACAGTCTCCTGCTCAAATTCCCTGACCAGTTCCCAGTCAGTGGTATGGAAAATGGCCAGGGAAAATATTCTGATGACTCAACATGAAGACACTTTTCACTCCAGGTCTTCATCAAAATCCAGATAAAAAATTCCTTCTGATTCAATTCGTAATGTTGTTCTTTCCATTTCAGCAGTTGCTGAACAAGGAAGCTACAGGATCATGAAAACAGAGAGCCCAGAGATGCTAGAAATACACTGTGGGCCCAGGACTGTCCCCTCTCTGCAAAGCATTGCAATGCATTTATGCATGGCCACAATAGACATGAAAGGGCAAAACAGAACTATTATACACCAAAACAACAAGTTCCTCTGCAGCAAAAAGCCTGAACAGCTGACGTGTTCTTGAGGAAGAAGAGCAGCCTCCCTGCACAGCAGACAAACAACTGTGTCAGTCTCAGGAGACACCGAGAGCTTTCTTCCCCTAGCTGAGGTGCTGCTGTCCTTTCCCAAACCCTAACTGCGCCGTTCTGTCCTAGTGGTGATCCTGTGAGCTCTGTGAATTTTGCTTTCAACATCTCTCGGAAAGAGGTGGGTTTGCCCTGGCTGACAAAGCCAGAAATGTCCACGCTGGAAGGTCACCAACGTGCATCAGCCATCCCCAGCACAGCTCGCCACACAGGGCTGTGCTTCTCCTGCAGGCAAGCTAGGCAAAGACATTTGGGGATGCAGTGCTCACCTCCTGTAGGCAAGCTGTAGTTAAAACAAAACAAAACAACCCAAAACTTCATTCCCACAAGTATTTAACAGCAGGAAATAGCCAAAACGTTTTTGAGTGAGCACTAGCTTAGGTTTTCCAACACCCCACAGAACTCCTGGCTCACATTCCCTCTTTCACTGCGTATCTGCAGGCCTACAAGCACGCTGCAGTACACATCCATCATACACAGAAGGCATCAGATGCAATTGGAGCGCTTACAGCACACGTGGCAAAGAAGCAGAGCACCTAGAGACCAGACAAGTGCCTCATTTCCATAGGTTAGCATGTTTTAACCATGCAGAGCTTTCAAGACAGATTCATTAACAGAAAGCGAAGCATTGGATTCAGATCCTCTGATCCTCCCTGATTTCATTTTAACCCCTTCCTGCTGCTCCTCTCCGCAGCTATCAATGCATACTGCCATAAAGGACAGCCCCAGACACAATCTCCAATTTCTTGGGTATTTACATGTGTGTTTTGATAGGGGGTCATGCTCTCGGTAGTGAAACAAAACACCTGCCAATAAAGCTGTCTCTTTCAGGAAATACAAACACGGTGGAAATGTGATGCCAGAACACGTCCGAAAGAATGAAAAAGCAACATAAGGAGTGCATTACACATTACTTTAATTGCACCTTCTTTACAGAAAGGACCACAATAGAACCTGGTAAAAAGAACACGATTTTCTGCATTCAGCAACACTTCCTTCCATTTTCCTTCCCCTGTCATCTCTGCACCAGAAGCACTGAAATAACCAGCATCACTGCAGTTGTAATGACTTAACACCCACCTCGAGCACATACAGAAAAAGACTAATTTTGTAGGCTTCAGTGCTTTTAAATTATGTTTGTTACCATGAGAACTTGATTAAAATGCCACCCACAAGCTTGCAGAAAAGGGGAAAAACAACAACAACAACAACAACAAAATCTACTTTTCATCAGTGGTAGTACACTTGCTGCATTGCAGCATTTTCATCAGCTCCACAGCCTTCTGCAGTAAGAGGCAGCAGAGATGCACAGATACATTTCGCTGAATACTTTATTCTGGAAAAAATGCAGCTGCCAGCAAGGTTGTCACCCACTACTATTACAAAATATTCCATTCAAGGAAGATAAAGCACATGTATATGTTCTACTCTGCGTCAGAGATTTGAAAACCAGAAAATTATGTGCAAGGCAATGGCAACCCTGACTGTCACCTGGGACAAAAATTCATTTTTTGTGTGATCTGAGACAAATCAAAGCTATGTAATAATCTGGTTTCTTCTCCATTTTATCCTTTTGATAGCTGCATAAATCTTGGCTGTTTTTATGCCTATATACTTTTCTGGACATTCAAATGATAGCATTGCATTTTTCAGGCTTTGTTTTGTTTTTTTAACAAAATCCCAGTCCCGTCACCTTTGGATTAATAGCTCTGGAGGCTCCCTGAGCCTGCAGCCACTTCAGAGCAGATGATTGGTACCACGGCTGAACCAAGAGCCAGTAACTAACAACAGAAATTAGCCTGTTCAGTGGTCTGCTGTGAATGCAGGAACCATTGCAGGCTTCAAGAACAGTGTGTAGTGGTGGGGGGCTAGGGAAGGGGAAGAGTAATTCCTCAGAATAATTTACTAGCCCCTTCATAAAGGCTAGCAGATGGCTCATAAAGGAGTCACCTCATGCAACCCTTTTAAAAAGACGACACATTTACTTATCCATGGGAGAGAAACTATCATTATTCTAACGAAGAGAAGAGATAGACTGAGTCCATTTTAAATGGGACAAGAATTAATTTTCCCATAAAAGACCGATCATCGTCTCAAGGACACCATCCATGTTAGAGCACAAGGCATCCTCTACAGGATTTCACACAAATCAGCCCTAAGAGAAATATCTATCGCCAGAGAGGTGACATGCCCCAAACCAGAGACCCTGGCTACCATCTTCTAAGGAGGGAAACGGAAAGTGAGATAAAAGAAAGGGGAAAAATGGTCCTGTGCTCCACCTTCAGTGGAGCAGGTAGTTCTGTCCTTTCCTCACCTGTATTTTCACACTGTTATAAACTGTTCTAGTCACTTTAAGCACTGCAGAAAACAAGGCATTCTTCACCAAAGGTAACAAATCTCTGACCTGGCAGCATGGGACAACAGATGATGGCAGTGCTCCATATGAGTTACTCAGGGTACGAGTAGAAATGGTACCACGTGGGCCAGGGAAGGTAGAAGGGTCTTCCAGTGCCACTGGAGGCTCTCAGACATGCAGCAAAACACACACAGAGGCCAACGGACAAATCAGAGGAACATGGAACGTGGTGCAAAGAGACCTGAGAGAAAAGGGCCAAGGCAGGGCACGCAGAGCAACCAGAATGCTGGCAGCTCTGGCTGAGCTCTGCACAGCCTGCTTTCACATCTGGGATGCACAGCACTGGATCTGCTGGCTGAGGCCAGCAGGACCAGCTCAGACAGTCCCCGAGCTCACAGGCCTCACTTCCATGGTTTGCCCCTCCTCTCCTTCTCTCTTTCTTCCTACTAATTGCAGTGAATCCAGGATTCTGCTCCCATAGGGTTAAAAGAAGAGGGAGATGAATGTCATGATTATCCAGACCTCCTGGTGATGGAAATAAAATTTCTCTACTTTGTGTTCAAGGAAAAGCTTGGCTTATTTTTCATAGACACGGATTTTCCAGGAGATTAATAACATTAGCAATTAAAAGGTACTTTGAATAAAGAGATTTCCCTTTTATTATCTATGAACAGCTGAGATTATGATTGTCTCACCTCTTCTCTGGATTAATGTAATTTGTTCTTTGTTGGCAATTTGTCCTCTTCCATTAGGCACTAGCTGCATGCAGTTCGCTAAAATTGACCAAAGACAGAAGAAATCTGCGCACTGATTTAAGTGCCTTCCAGATTACCTCAAAGAGTTTTTCTTCCTCCTACCACTATGGCATAATACAGGTAGGTCAATCTGAAAGTAATGCTTCCTATTTATTTCCATGGAAACTACAACAAAGAGCACAATAACGCCATTTGACAGAGCAAAGTCTCAGCTACAAAACACTATTTTTCAACAGAGTCACCACCATCAGCTGTGTCTTTTCACCAGCCACGAACAAGAGCCTGCATGACGTGCTTGTAAACATCTGCACCAGTGGAGGTGACCACTGTCACTGTCCTCACTGCTGAAACACACCACCACCACCCCACTGTGCTGACATGCACTGTTTGGTCTCCATCAACGTTCAGCAAGTGTCGATGAACGTCAGTGGGTGCCAATTTTTGGAGGAATTCAATTCCACACTTTTGCTTCATCTGCATTCCCATGTCAGACCCCATTTGGTCAGAGTGCCCCTCTGCTGCCATCTGTCACACGGCAACAAAATGCAATGGAAAATTGGTAGGAAGGTTCAACCTCTGCTGCCATCCCACGAACATCCACCTCTGATATTATGGGCCAACAGAATAAAACAGGAGGCATTACTTCCAGAGCAACCCTTGTATATTTTCCTATAATCATGAGGATCTTCCCAAGGGCAGAACAGCTCTGTGCTTAAGGCACTGAACTGCAAGATCAGAGTTCAGCTGAGGGCACTGCTCTTCACCTGCCCCGTGGCCTCGAACTCATGGCTAAACAAGCCCGTGCCTCAGTTCTCCCGTCTGTAAGACATGGGTTATGATGTTCACACTGTCTGTAACTCGCCTGTTTGTGCTGCAGGCCCTTCAGGGCAACGGCTGTCTCTTTGCATCTGTGTGAGGATGCGCTGGCTCCCAACCAATGTCTTCATATCCAGATTTCAGAAAGTTTTGTTCAAGGAAGGACATTGACCAGACACAGCATCTGCCTGGCAGCAGCATGGCAAACTTCTTCATGCAGTAACTCAAAAAGAGAGGATTGCAACACCGGCCTCTGACATTGGAGCTTGCATTGCTTCCTGGCACGCTGGGGAAGCAGAGGGTCCAGGATGCAACATGCCTCCCTGGATCTGGGGAAAGAGGCAGCCCTGAGCTCTGGTTTTCCAACAGCTCTGGTCCCTGGGAGCCCAGAAATTCTGCTCTGGGACCCGATCCTGCTGAAAGGAACCCTTAAAACCCTTGACAATCATCAGGATTGTCAAGAATAACCACAGTTTAAAACGTGTATGCAAAGTCTCTGACGAAGGATGCAGCCCAACACCACGTTAAGGAGCTCCTGTCATTGATGGTAGCATAAAAATGAAATGAAAATGCAAATTGTTATTTTCATCTCTGCAGGGCTGCTGGCCTGACCAACTGGATTGTCACTAAGTGACTTAATACCTTCACAGACTCTCCATAACACTTTCCCCCTCTTTCCTCCAGTGATCTATATAAAGCTTTCTGCATTTCTCCTTCTGATGGCTGCTCATTTCTAAAAATACTTTTACAAACAACTGCCTTTGGTAGCAATTAAAAATGTGACACGTCGTAGTGCCAGAATCCACTTAAGAAAACAAAAATCACAAGGTATGCATAAAGTCCCTGACAGCAACCTCTCTCCACAACTACATAACAGGTCCTTAAAATGTCTCCCTGGCATTAAGGCAGCACTGCCAACCCCCGGCTTCATTCCGCTGGTTAGCTCAGCCGAAGATGTGTGAATGTATAAGCAACCCAAAAATACTTGCTCCCTAATTCTCTCATTATGTCTGAGCTCTGGCTGCCTGTCTCTGCTGTGTCTATCCACATGCGTAATTGTGAGTCACACTGGCCAATTCCTATCACATTAGACAGAAGATACTAAGCTCCTACCTGCCACCTTAGGAAATTCACAGATGGGTGGAGGAGATTGAAGACATTAACGCCTCTGTGGAGGGAAATATAAGGACAGGAGCTCAGCCCTCCTGTTTGGCAGTGTCCTGGTGGTCTGCTCAGCACATGCAGAGCTCACCTGCAGCCACGTCTTGTGCTACTTGTGGCTGCATTATTTCCCTAAGCAACGACAGGCAGAGGACGAGCCAGGTGCTGGTTAAGCTACAGTGGGATGACACTGTGGAGTGGACTGAGAAAGGTGCTGAGGAAACGCTGTGTGGGACTGAAATTTGTTCCCAGGTCTCTGATGATCCAAGGAGTAAATGGAGATAGTTTGCTGAAGAAGCAGAAAACAACATGGCGGAAAAGAGATGGGGGTGAAGGGAAGAACCAAGTGTTGTGGATTTAAGGAGAAGGCGACTCTCCCACAGGGAATCAAAGGGATGAGGAAAGGAGTGGTAGCACGGGGAAGGAACACCGGGGCTGCAGAGCAAAGGGTAGGCTACAGGCAGGGTGGTGGTCACAAGCTGTGAGACCTGGCACTGGACACAAACCCACACTACCAAATACCATCATTTTAGCTTACAAAATGATTTAATTCACAAGAACAAGCTGAACTCAAACCAACATGAAGACCTGACTTCAGGCACTTCAAAGAAGATTTGCTCTAAAAGGGATAGAACCATTCCAGTTTCAGAAGGAAGGCTTTTCCAGATCTTCCTCACTTTTTGTTGAGGCCTGAAAAAAACATTTTCTTGTGCCTTAATTTGGTATGTTTACTGCTAGCTGAGGTCCAATATCTAAGCATTCTGCACTTGGGGAAAAAGAGGAGATGGCATCTGATTCCATTTTGGGGCAAACCTTCAGATTAGCTTTTGGTGGAGCTGAACTACTTTCTCCATTTCTGTTACTTGCTACACTAGTCAACGCATAGAATACAGAGCTGCATTAGTAACTGGACTGTCACTCTATTAGAAAAACGTATTCATAACAGAAAACATGCTGAACAGCAGAGACAGACTAGAGATGAAGCTGGAGTCGTGTGTTTTGCAGCTCATAACACACTGGATCTTGAGAAAAAAATCCAACAAAACCACAAGTGAAACAGAATTACATCCCTTGATAGCTGCACAATGTATGTGTTTTCATGCTGATGTGTCCCAGGTGATCTGCATCACATGAGCATTGATTTCCATCTATGATTTCCCTGCATGAACTACAGGGCCTCTAAGCTGGTAATTACACTGGCAAACACAGTCTTACCAGCACGTCGTCTGCTTCTCACATCTCCATGTCTCTTCGTAGATCTGACTTGGCAGTTACAGCAGCGAATCACAGACAGAGGCAGGGGTAACGTTATGAACTAACTGTTGAGAAAGGGACGGTGATCAGAGCGCCTTGAAATCTGCCCCGGGTACTCCACACAAACATGGCAAAAAACAGAACAGGCAAACTTCCAGTTTTATTGCAGAGATGTCCTGAAGCCTTCTGATAAAGAATTTGAGGATGATTTGGAAAACGAAGAAGGGAACAAGCTGTCTCTAATGTCAGGGTCTCCCTTTCCACGTGAAGACCCCAGTGGTGCATGAACCATGCACTGTTATCCCCTCCCAGTGCAACTCTCCCAGCTGCCCAACGTGTCAGAGCCAGAGGCCGGACTGAGTTATAACTTCCTGCTTCAGAAGGAACCAAAGTTACAGAGGGATTAGAAATGAGAGAAAAAAAATGACTCATCTTAAGGATGACAACTAGAATAGTTTTTGGTCACGATTATGAAGAGTTTTCTTTCATCAGCTGTGCTGGAAAGAACATTATGATTCAAACATCTGTTCTTCTCATAAGCTTCACCCTCAATACAAATGAATCTGTGCCTCTCATGCCAGAACGCTCACAGCACTCCCATTACTCCCACTATCTGCTTCAAAAGCATGTTTACTAACATCACCGCTTGCATCCAGTAACACAGGCTTGGAGCATCAGGTTTTCTAGCACGGAACCTAGAGGGGCCAGTATTGCTTGAGCAGTCGGTGACCTGCACTACAAAGCCACTCAGTTGTCACCTTGGGGTGGGATCATTTTTCCCATGGTGACAGGGCGGGTAGCAGTGCCTTCCAGCCCCCAGCACTGATGTGCAAGCAGATCCCTGTGCCCTGACAGCAGCCAGAGCCTGATGCTCCACAGGAGAGCTCAAGGGAACTCAGCACTGGGAAGCTACGGGTAAAGCCAGGTTTTGGCAGCAGCAGGGTTTGCTGTGGAAGATAAACAAGGGATATCTGGCAGGTCCACAAGTAACACAGGGCCACCTTCATCAAGTCACCGCCCCGGCTGCACCGTGACAGAGGACCTTACCCAGCTGCAGGGCTGCTTCGGTTCCCATGGAGGAAGGGCTGCCTCCTGCACCACGCAGCGTGGACTGTGCACCTATCAAAGCTCTAATCCGTCAGGACCAAACTATCATCATTTTTATAACTCTCTTTTTCACGCAGACACAAAGCTATAATCCTTAGGAAAATTACATATTTTTAAAAGGAAGCCCATGGGAAAACATCAGCTGACTTTAGGAGCTCTGAGCCCCTACTCCCTGGTGTTGAGTTTTCTTTCCAGGTGTGAGCCAGGAGACAAGGTTTTCAGCTGTGAAAATTCAACATCAGCATACTGGACTGCTTCTTGAGCTGCAGGAAGCATCATGTTGACTTTACTGCCAGAGATGCAAAAGAAAATATGCTTCTCAATTGCTGTAAGTTTTCACATGAGCAGGAAACAGATCACCAGCTCATCTTGCTGATTTTTGCTCCTCTGAAGCATGGCACAGGAGAGGAAAGGCCTAGTGCTGGTGTCAGCTGCTGATCACAACAAAAGCATCGAGCATGAGATGCAATGCACGGAATGGTCCAGCTTCCCTTCCTTACCAACCTTCTCCTGCAGCCAAATCTGCCATTGCTCAGCATTACGCAGGGGAAAGGAAGGAAGCCATTTCCTCCTTCCCCTCCTCTCCTGGGCTCTCTGCACCCAAGGAGCCGGCAAGGTGCTTACCAAAAAGCTGCAGCAAGTCATGTCATCTCTGCCTGTCAGTTCCTGCTTGAACAACCTTGCTTCTTGGCTGTAAACAGGTTTGAAGCAGCTACTGGTGACTCAGCCTGATAGGTAGGATTATTACTAACACCAGCACCATCAGCATCATGATTTACTCGTGACAGGGGACATTCTCCTTCCTTTCCAGTGCTTAACAACCACACCAGAGGCCTTTCAAAATGCAGCAAATGCTGATAATCATGGATAAATACAAGTAACACCCAGTTCTGCTCTTATGGCTTGTGTTCAAAACAGGTGTTTTCAAAGGAGAGTGCAGAAAATGGCTATTAAGATGATGAAAAGAAGGGAGGAAAGAGGCAGGCTGATTATACAGTCAATAGCAGTGCTCCCTTCAAAGGAAGAAACAGGTAGATTGATGACAAGGGATAAACAGAGGGGAGGAAAAAACAAAGGCTAGCTTGGTGCAAGAGCACTACGACCATTGATAAATTTTAGCTGGATGACAGAGAGAGGTTCCTAGCTCACAGTGAGGCTGCAGAACAGCCCAGCAGTCAGCAGGAGACTATTTTTAAGAAGTTGGTTGCTGAAGGAGGGCTGGGTGCCATGTTGGCAGTGAGACCAAGAGCTGTTACTCACCCCCCGCTCCAAGCCCAGCCTTGGGGCTGCTCTCACACATACACTGGGACAGGCTGCTCTCCCTGAGCCCCAGCCTCCTTAACCAAAACTCTCCCCATCACTCACTAGCAGCACATTAGTTTCACTGCTAGCTTTCACTGTTGCTTTTCGCCACAACAGGGACAAAGGACAACTAATGCTCATGAGATGTTACTGCTTCATCACAGATGCAGTGATGCTGTATAGGAAATGCTAGCTCTGTTGAATGAGCCTTTCCCTCTCTTCACATTTCAAACCAATTTGCCCACTTAAACCACCCGTGGCACTGAGCAGCACTGAGAGGTTACGGGGAGCTCCATGGTCTACTCTGTATTCCAGGAGCAATAATTCAGGCTGGTCACGTAAAGGTGGGAGCTGCAGAGACCACTCAAGCTCTGCACAGCAGATAGATGTCTGAGGATTTATTTTATCACCAGTGGAACACGATCAGCAGAGAAGTGGAGAACCCAATAAAACTGCCCGTTACTTTAAGGCTACAAAGCTAATTTAATCCTCCATTTAGTACTTGCACACGGCTGCAAGGGTACTTCAGGGCCATGGGAAAATTCCTGAAGCGTGCAGGATTGCTGCGAGCAGCCCTGTGCTGCCCTGGGGACACGCCTGGAGCTGAGTGCTCCCTCCCTAATTGCTGGCACATTGTCAGGCACATGGCTGCCACCAGACACCCCCTGTATGGTTTAGGTTAAAATGTGTCTAGCAAGTGCAAATGCATCTAGGGTTGGAGAAGCCTGCGTCCCCTCGCCAGCAGCACATCCCCTGCGGACAGGAGAGGCTGGGACGTGTGGCCCTCGTCTGGCTTTCAGTCTGTGTTGGCGTGGATTGCCAGAGAGACCTGCCTGATACTCGTGCATGTGACTTATACACCCTCAGAACTCAGAGGGACAAATCTGATCCTTGATCCATTTCCTTCAGACTCATAGGGCCAGGAGAGACTGCAGGCAGACATAAACAAGGAGCTTGTTTGGGAAATGAGTAGATTTATGGGTTTGTAAAAGCTGAAAGAGTCCAAAGCCAGCCTTGTACCCAACATATAGACTTACACATACAAGTGCACATGTGCACAGATGCCAGATCTTACACTATTAAAGTTTTTTCATCCTATAGTATCAGCTTGCCTTCCTTTCAAGTTGTGTTGGATGTTTCTGTTTTTTCCATCTGATTGGCAGCCTCAGGAGCATGGCACAGACTACCCAGTGGGAACAGGGGAAATTCTTTTTGGTCACAAAAAAACAGAATAAACATCAGAAATTTAAAAATACTCGATGACTCCATAGTACATTCTTTGTAAACAAAATCATTGTCATGCTTTTCCAACATCAAAAAACAGCAGCTTGCAAAATTGAAGTAGAAAAGTATCGAGAATGGACTGCCCACTGGCTGATGGATATCACTCATTATTAATTGCTTCTTTCCCCACACCTCAAGTACCACCTCACAGAAGGAACATGTCCTAAACTGGTATAATCCAGCACCATTTTATTAACAGCACAGAGGAAATAACTTCACTAGCTGAATAAAATGTTTGTTTCCACATTCCTCAAAATATGAGGAGCCTGAACCTTCTTTAACTTGCGGAGCTGAGAGAAGATCCTGCAAAGGTGACCACCATCCCCGTGTGCCTGACATCTTGCATTTTAATACACCTCCATGAGCTTTTACAGGCATCTCCTGAGCTTGCTGGAACCCTTGTTTTGCTTGTGTCATGAGGACAGAATGAACAAAACACTTCACCCTAAAAACAACAGCATTATTTCACCCTGCCCTGCCCAAGTGTAGTGAGGACAGCAGAAATTTGGGCTCTTTGCCACCCTACTCACTCTGTCCTACTGTATTTCTTCCTTAAGTTTCATAGGAAGTCTTTCAAATCAAATCCATTCCAACATCCTGACATTCAATATTCCGTCTTCAGCATTTAAAACTGGTGCTTTAGTGAAAAATAAACATGTCTACCTGTAAATTAAACTGAAATGAATAAATATCTATAAGGAAATAGTGGTAAAACAAGCATCTGCTCATCAATACGCTAGAGACAGCACAGGTTTGCTATAAAACATAGCTTCAAGTGTTATACAGAGTTTTCAAGTGTCTGAGATGGGAGTCTCATGAAAAATTCCTTTTTCTCAAAGAAGAAAAAAGTTAATTTCTTCTAACCCAATCATTTTCCATTCTGGAGATAGGACAGTACTGTACTCGTCATTACTCTGCCAAACTCTCCCCAAGGTTCCTGTGGCACAGCTCACCACGGCGCAGGGCATGCCAAACCGGAGCTGCGTGCAGCAGCACTGTTGCCTCTTTCAGATGCCCTCCTTCAGTATCAGCACCATCTTAATGCTCGTTCCACCCTGAGCTGTAGACAGCTCCTTGCTAAGCCAAGTAAGGAAGACAGCTGCATAGGCAATGGGCACGGTGGCCCCCCATTAGACACAAGAGGTTTTTAAAATGAAAAACAAGGAGGCAACTAATGAAAACCACAAGTGGGAACTAATCCCAGAAAAATAAAGGGTTCCAGGAGTTAGAGTAGTTTTCTTCTTGCTCTTTTCTCAAGTCTCCCTGGTCTAGTGAGGCAATCTCTTTGTGAAATTATGCCAGCAAGAAAAAAGGTCATACCTGCTCAAGCGGATGATAGGGCTCTGCGTCTGGTTGTCAGACAAGGAAATCTCTCTGTTCCTATAAAGAAATAGAGAGAGATACATGCTCTGTTTAGTCTTTATTCAGTTAGTTTAGCATAAAGTCAACACTATGAGGACTGAGATGCTGCATACATGCTGTTCCAGCTTTATTTCCCAAAGCTTGCTTGAGACTCATTAACCCAGATGCTCTGTTGTGTCCAGCTTGCTTTGGGACCACCAAGGAGCTGCTTAATCCCTAGGCCTGCCCTAGGGACAGGCAGCTGGAGATGGCTCCAAGAAGCATCCCAGAAGGGAAGGAGGATGGATGGGGCACAAACCCACCCTGTTCCAGGCCCCCTCCAGTTGAGATCTGGCAGTGTGCCCCATACACAGCCCTGTGCAGGAAGACTGCAAACTGGAAGGCAAGTGGTTGCAAAGATGCTCAGGAAGTAATGGAAAAAGAGTAAGGCCCTGGAGTTCAGGGCCTGAGCCTGAGTGGTATTTTCCACTGCCTTGTACTTGCCTTTACCAATAACTGCCACAGCTCAGGCCTAAAGCAGTGCTGCACTGCAGGCTCCCACAGCCCAGCAGGCCTTTGGGGGAGGGCAAGCTCAAGTGCTTGGGTCTGCATTTCCCTCTGCACGTCCCCCAGCAAAGTTCTCTCCACTTTGCACCTTCTGATAATGAAATCCACAGAAACAGCCCCCATGAGGCCCCGGCATGTTATTGCAGAGCAGCTGAAGATGCTAATGCAGGAAACTACGCTGCAATTTCTTCTTAAAACTGTTTTTCTGGTCTAACTTCTACAGCAGAGGGTCTGAAGTCTTCTCCCGCTGATAGGGGACAAATAGCAGAGGTTACACCACAGACACTACCGTCCCCTTTTGCAATGCCTTTCATGCAATGAGAAATGCTTGGGAAGCAAAAGTAATCAGCCTAAGCAGCCTCTTCTGTGTGCCTTGCTCCCACACCCTCCCTCCCTATCCCAAGTCTTTGATCAGAGCACACTGCGCAAACATTACGGATGCAGACAGCAGCCAGACACTCCAATAGTGATGATCAGGGAGAAAGGAGCCTCCTTGCTACGTGTCCCTTTGAGTATCCTCAAAGGTGTGTGATGGGGACAGCTGGCACTATTGCCTGTGTTTAAGGCTGCCTCTCATTTGCTTTTAACTTCATTGATTCTAATTAGACTCTCATTCTTCATGCAGAGTACACCTCCTTGCCTGCACCGCAACGCTGTGCAGAGCCGTGCTAGCTGCAGCTTTTCACCCGTTAGCCCAGGCAACACCCAGCAAGACCAGAACGATTTTGCTGCCTTGAAGGGAAAGGTTTCAGACAATTCTGACAGCAAATAAAGGGAGAGCGACTGCTCTGTGGTACTGCAGAGGCTGTCAGCAGAACGTACCATCCCTTACACGCAGTAATTAGCGACATGAAACGAGCTATACAGAGACACAGCTCCAGCCACCATCAGCTCTAACCCCTGCAGGATGGGGAGGAACGTTAAAATAAGTTAATTAAGTTTGCTCGGCTCAGCAGAAAGATCGATGTGCTCGACAGCCGAGCGTTCAGCGCTCCGTGTCCTAGCAGCCACTTGATGTGTCACCCGTCCAAACAACGCCGCGCAGCCCGCGCCCGGGGAGGTGCCTGCACGCCTCCTGGGAGGGTGAAACACAGCAGGCAGCACCAGCACGGCAGAAGGATGGACACACCTGCACCATGCAGCCCAGGTGGCCAGATGGCATTTTAAGGATTAAAAAGAAAAGAATTAGCTCTGTTCTGTCACATTGTCTTTTATCACCAGCATTGAACATGCGCTGTAACAGCCTGAACAGGAACCTCAATTGGCTCTCTGCTAAGGTCTACCGCAATAAATGCAGTTTTAGCCTGCAGCTGAATACCAAAAATACCAGACAATCAAAATACAGCATGCCAGAAGTGAGAAGCATTTTTCTGCCCCAGGAGCTTGCTGGGGACAGGCTGTAATCAGCAATCCCAACTCTTCCTGACCAGGACAAAGATCAGACATTTCAGAGAGTCTTCCCCCCCAAAATCAGGAGGGACATCTGCCCACGGAGCACAGCCGGCAGCTCCAGGCTTGGGGCAGTTAACTAGAAAGCAAGAAGTCAGTGTTTAAATGCCTGGGCAGAATCTGGCCCCAAAACCATGGAGTTTTCGTATGAGCATCTCCTAGTAATCACAGTGCAGAACACAGTAAGAAAGATTTTGTGTATTGTTTTTCTTGTTTTGTTTCCCTGTCCCTCTTGCTTCAGACAGAAAGCCACAAAGAACCTGTCCCAGTGAGGAATTCACTGGAACTGGCAGGCTTTGCACAAGTTCTGTGCTAGGATGAAGGGACACGCTGCCCAGCAGTTCCCCAGCACTGCAGGGATTGGCGCCTGGGCTGCTTGGGGTGTCACCTTTCCCGAGGGACATGGAGCAAAACAGATGAGCTGCTTTTCACTGCTTATGGGAAGCTGCCATAGAGACCATTTGTACTTATTTTTCAATAGGAAAAAGCACCTGTCTTCTGCAGGAGCTACTCCTCCTCCTTTCAGTTCGGGGGGCTTTTCCAAAGAGTGCCGTACGACCCACGGTGCAGTTGCTGTGATTACATGACAAGGACTAAGCGCACGCTTTCCTGTGCCATTCCACCTCTGCCCCTTGGGAACGCACGGTGCTGTCACTCCAGAGCAGCCCCTCCAGCCAAGGCCTGCCCCTGCCTCAGAGTCATTGCCTTCACCCAGTTGCCTGCAGAACTGCGCTCCGAAAGCTATTAGCTCTCCCATCTGGAGAGATGTCTTCTGCTACACGTTCCCCCAGAGCAGTGTGCAAGCAACGATAAAACCTAAATTGCCACAAATTACTTTTAAGCATTTAGTGTTTTGCGCAATAATGCATTATACACAATAGTCTGCAAACACTAAGGCTGCAAATGGATCCAATCCATTAGCACCAAAGGTTTCCACATAGCTTTTTCCTTTTAGAGTACTCTCTCCTCCTCCTTTCCATGCCCCCATCATTGTTTTCCCCTCAGCAGCAGAGCCTTAAAATAAGATAATAAATATTTTTCAAAGGGATGCGAAAAAAATCTGGTTTTTGGAGGGTGGAATTCACTACACATTTACCATTCACTTTCCCAAGTGCTAGGAAATGAAGGACAAATATGTCTGAATTTCTGCTGGTGGTGATGTGGCTAACAGAGAGCTTCAGCACGCTCCCGCTGCAGGAGGCAGTGCAGAGGCCAACCTATGTGGGTGAAGTGCTGGCAGGCAGCAGGAGTCTGTGGCTCACCCTGCCTGGGGACACGGACCAGAATTCAGGAAGGATGGCAGCAGGATGGGGCCTGAGCATGAGAACGCAGTGTCATCCACAGCCGGACTCACATCCCAGGTTTGCCACAAAGCTGGGTTTGGACAGGCTATAGGAAGCCCAGAGTTCTCCTCTCACTTCTCAAGACTCCTGCCTCTGAAAGCTGACGTGGCTGTACTATTAAGAAACGTTCCTCTTCCACCCAGCTGATCTGTAAAAAGTTGTAATGCTGCAGAAATAAGCAATGCTCATCTTGCCATCACAAATTCATTTATTCTAAATTGCTTCTGTGTTACAAATAACTGGATTACTCTTAACACTTTTTAATTCCCACAGTATAAGTAGCACTGTTGTCTGGTGACCGCAGAAATCTCCTTTCCACTATACTAATCCACATCAAATTTTTCAGTAAGTTAAAATAAATGTAAAAACCCTACAACTTGGAAAAAGTCTTTATGCAGGGAAAAGCATCCTGGGACTGCTACTGCTAGAGGAGCAGGCAGTCAGAACCAAGGCTGATGTGAAGGCGGAGATGGGAAGGATTAAAAGCTCTCTCAGCATCCAAGAATCTTGGGTAAATGAAGCCTGAAATATGCTGCAGACAGGAGACACTGTTCAATCATTTATGGAAACCAAGGTTAGCAGTGTCAGCATAGCTGGCTTGGGAGGAAAGTTTCCTCATGTTGGCACAGAAGTAACTTGGCTACGCTGGTGGCTGCCAGTAGGGAATAAAGGAAGGAAAGAGAAGGACAAGGATAAAATGAGTGCAGCGTTATTTTCACAGCTTGCATCCAGCAGCCCAGCTAGGACCCCGAGGGGGTTTATGTTTCAGGAACCTCAGAGGCAGAGACAATTGCTACATTTGATGAAAATACATGGTGCCTGGGTTTTACAAATGGTGTCTCTAATAGTGCATCTGATTTTATAACTAGCAGGAAAGAAATCATTCTGCTGGCAATCACTGTGGAGGTATTTTGCCCTGTTCACTGGTGTAGACCTGTCATTAGCACTGCATTTCTCTTAACTACAACTTACTTGCTTTATAGTTGCTCAGTGGAGATAGGTCTGGGGGCTGTTTTCCTGATCTTGTCGACAGGAATTTCCATGCATACTGCTTGAAAGATGTGCCACCTGCTATTTTGTATCTATAATTTGTTGTATAATGAGTTCCCATAAATTCTTACGATAGCTTAAGAGACCTGTAAAACAAATCGCTAGCCTATTTTTTCTCAGTTCATCAGCAAAGCAGGAAGAGCTCAGGTCACTGAGTTCCCCCAGACTGTGCTGTCTCGGTCCCAGATGCCCCTTTTGCCCTAACTCTAACTGGCTCCCTCCAGCGAAGAATTTGGCCTCCAGGAGAAGAGCAGCAGAAGACTCTCCCTGCTAACTGAGAGATGCTGGCATAGCAACGTCCCACAGCTTTTGCCATTTGCTTTGAGAAACCTCAGCTCTTTCAGACACCCATTAAACTGCTGTGTAGACACAAGATACCTCTTCACAGGCTGGAGAGGAAAAGCCCACTAGCCTCCCTGCCAGACAAGGACTGTTTGCTGCAGTCATTTAGCAAAACAGGACCTAACAACCCCCCAAGCTGGGAGCCAAGAACAAGTATTTAAGATCTGAGACTGATCTTCAGTCTTTCCCCTAATAGGGACAACGCTGTGCCCACCTCTGTGTTGTACAACAGCTGATGGTGGCTTCCACACTCAGCCTAGCACCTCACACACACACCCCTCCCATATTAGGAAGCTGGAGACCTTTCCTTTTGGGACATGACTTTGAAATAACCCTACACCTCAGGGCCTAGATCTTGCCACACACCAATACGTTTGTAAGCCACAATCACGACTCTTTCCTTTTTTTGTTTTTCCTAAAGGAACAGCAGAAAAAAAGCAACATACTTTGCAATAACATACAGTACTACATGTACCTTGTCAAACACGGCATTTAATCTGCCTTTGGACTAACAGCACTTTCTAAAACAAGCCCATAGCTTTCAGTAAGCTCATGGATGCAAAACCAGAAGTGTGTGTTGAGATGAGACTGTTCCCAGGCAGAGCTCTTGCAGTGCAGGAAGCCAGGATGTGTCAAGATTGTAGGGGGCTTTCTGTCTCAGTCCTGGGTGACAGACACCATCAACAGAGAAAATCAGCCGTTGCCTTCCATGTACTTACAAAGCCTTGACAGCCAAGCTGCTGCAAGCCAACAGCACAGGAGTCTTTTCCTTAGATAACGTGCTAATCTGGGGGGAGGCATGGGGAGGGAGGGAAGGAAGGAGGGAAGAAGAGGGCTGAGGAGCACAGCACAGGAGTCTTCCCCCATTACTGCAGCTCTTAAGCAGGCAGGAAAGGATCTTTCTTTGACTGAGAAATGAGGGAGGACCTAAGAGAGGGGTTAGAAAGTAAAAGGTACTGCACTGCTTGGCTCCATCCTCCCAACTGAGGATCCTTTTCTATCACACCGGTTTTATTCATGCTATAGACTTTCCTGTGTTCCACAAGGTAAGCAGAAACATTTCTCAGTACATCTTATACCCGTAAGTCAACAGCATTTCCGAGGTGTGATGGAAATGTCAAGACAGACACAATAAAAATATGTCACTTCTTTTTCGGCTTGGCTTGGTTTACTTTTCTTGCCAGTGTGATATTACACAATGTGAGGGTGTCATTTATACTTCAGAAGATGACTCTGATGGAAAAGCAATAAAATCCCATTTTACACGTTTTCAGACTGCGAGAATGCCCTGTGGGTCACCGAGTGAGTTAATTACTGTCTGAGACGGGGCAAAAACCAAGGTTACTCAGCTCCTGCTGCCCTCCTCCAGTAAGAAGGCCCAATGTACAATTCCCAGCATTACTCTGATGCCACACGATGCATAATTCCGTCCTCCTGCAATAACCAGGCACAGCCTTTTCCCTGTGTGCATGTTACCATGAGCTGTAATACACTGGGAAAAGAGCAACAGCTCGGGAATCAGTGCTGCTCCAGGGCTGTAGGGGGAAGCCACCTTAGCTTATGGCTGGTCCTTGGGTTCCTGCAGTCAGCTGGCTGCATGTTATCCAGTCTTAAACCCTCAGAAGTTAACTTTATGGAGCACAGAGCAGGCTGTACAAATCGGGCAGTATCCATGGCAACTGAATTTGAGCTGAGGTTTTGCACTGAGATGGATATATTTGAGAGAATGAGCCTCAAAGCACCAAATTAGATAAGGGACATAGAAGACATTAGCCAGAATGTATTCTCTACAGTATTGCTCAAGAGTTGTGGTTATACATGCCACCAGAGATGCCCAAGATAAATACAAATGGCATAAAACCATTGCCAGAAAACCTGTACCTGTGCAGGCAGCTTGGGAACAAATGTGGCAAGGGAAACAGTACAGGCCAGCAGGCATTCCCAGTCTTTTTTGGGAGAAACTTTGCTACTGCACTTTTCTGCTTCTTCTTTCACCCCATTTCAAAGCACCTTAGCAGAGCGCAGACCACATCCCATGGCCCCTTATGGAAGCTTTCCTGGCACGTTTGGAAGGAGCCACGTTGCTTTGCTGATGACTGTACTGCCAGTCCCCTTTTGCACGCATCCCAGTAGTACACACACTCCCACAACTGCAGAGCAAAAGGTCCCAGAGCTTTAAGCCTTTCATCTTCTAAATCACCTCTAAACTGCTTATCTCCATTAGCAATCTGGACTGCACAAGTCACCTGTCACAGGGTGAAGGGGAATTAAGTAAAGCAAAGTCGTTCAGTAGTTGAGAACTGGGAGCTTTCTGCTTCATTGCCAGGGTTTCAGGCACATCACCTGCCATCCCTGTCTCCAGGCCTGTGGGGAGATGCCTGAGGGCTGCCCACACAGCCCACCCAGCATCCTGGGGAGCCTCTGTGAGCTGCCAGCAGCCTTATGGGGCCATGTCACAGCAGCTCGGGAATGGGGAGCGGGACAGACCAGCAGGCAATGCCGTCCTTCAGCTTCAGAAGCTGTGGGGAAGCTTTGAGGTGCCCCCAACAACTCAAGCAAGGCAGCTGTCATGGTTAAGATGTAGCTGTCCTAGGCCATCTGCTTAACCCTGCTGCAGGAGTGCCCTGCTAGCAGCCAGAGCGATGAGGAGCACACCTACATGTGCCCTGCCTGTTTGAGGTCACACTGTCTGGAGGGCTGTGCATGGGAGAACCAGCACACAAACAGCTGAACTCAGCCCCGAGGAGCTGTGCACCCCATGAAGCCATGAAGTGGTGGAAGGAGATGAGCTCACATGCATGCCTTCCTCCCATACGGTAAGAAGCAAGGAAGTAAGAAGTAAAAATCTTTGATAAAACCCACCTCCTTCTCACTCAGACATAATCTATCTCCAAATTAGAGATGCGCCATCACTTTATTTTCTGCTTGATCAGTGTCAATGCTCATAAAAACTGGCCGTCTCCCCCAGCCCAGGGACTGCTCTGGCTCCACACCGCTTAAGCAACCACATCTGCAATGAAATTCCTCTTCATGTGCATCTGGTTCCCAGCACGTAGAAAAGCTAGTGACCTGCTGGTGACTTAAGTAAATGTCAGAGAGAAACCGATACCAGGACCAGCCAGGGAGAGATGCTCCCACCATGGGACAGGACTTGTGACAACAGCACATTCACACCCAGTTGCACCCCCTTCTCCATTTTTCCCTCATTCTATCTGCCCATGACTGCCCTCCTCCTTGCTAAACTCCCAAGAGCAGCAAGCTGAAATGTTTTTTGCCTAACAACAGGCATTTAGTGAGAAATGCCAACCGGTGGAGGGCTCAGCGATGCTTAGGAGAGATGGGTCCCATGAGCACCACAACTGCATCATCCCCAGAGGTGAGAAAGTAGGAAAAACTGTCTGAGGAGACTGAAGAATGATAGCTCTTCAGACCCTCAGCCCCTAAAACAAACAGCTCTTACCTTCGTATTTAATAAGTAAAGATAATCTTGGCCAAAACTCTTCTCCTGCACTGCCTGCTATAGGAAAGCCCTTGCCTGTTTGCAGTAGGGTGCAGGAGGGTTTGGCTGCTGCGATTTTGGGCACAGCCCAGTCTCACTGCATGCAGATGACAAATCCATAAGTGTGCTGTTGGAATCGGACAGAGGCTGCCACAAAGCAGAATTCTGAGCTGGGGTGAAGGCTACAAAGCAGACTGCAAGGCTGCCAAGACGGGGTCCACATCTCCCCAAAATGAACTTGTAACCAATTTCTGGTCACCAGGTATCACCCTGTTATACTCAGCAAGCCTGTCGCCCTTCACTACAAGCCTGGAGCCAGGCTGGCAGCAGATAGCTGCAGCTCCTCCATTCCCTCGGGGCCCCCAGCACCCACTCCCCAGCTCCCCCACCCTCCTGGGCCCAGGGGATGCACCCCCCAGCCTCCTGCCAAGTCCCCACGTCCCCAGCCAGGCTCAGCACCAACCAGCAGCAACGGTGCCATCTCCATCACAAGCAGCACAGAGAGCAGTTTCACAGCTGGGAGTAGCAATCGTGCTTCCCAGCTGTGTTTAGGCTCCGTGGGCACTTGGAAGTGCATCCTGTCATTAATTCACTCTGCCTGTCTGCTGGGCTCTTGGGAGAAATCCTCCTTCTTTTCCAGGGCTTTCTGCTTAGGCCGTGGGCAGCAGGAGTGGAACAAAACAATGTGTCCATAAATAAAGGCAACAACAAGTCTTGCTGCTGCCCACTTGAACAGTAACATTTTTTCCTGTCTCTCTCCCCTTTTTCTCTATACCTCATAGCCTGAGCCCAAGAGCCTTGCTGGCACACAAAGCATTTCAGCTGAGGAGTTTGCTGCGAGGACTCTCTCATGTCGTGTATATATTCCAACCTGTTGTTTATTTGAAAATTCTGTAGTTCCTGTGAAACCAAATGTTCTGTATTTAATAGCTTAAGCTATAAGTCATAAAAGCCAAATTCAGCAGACTATATATTATTAAGAAATAGGGATCCAGATGGCTAGCTGAGGTCAAGCTGAGGGCAGCCTGCCCATAAAGAGCACACTCGTGTGTGCTTGCTGAAGTTTAGGGATTTAATAAAAAGAAGAATGTTTTCTTTTGAGCACTCATTTCAGATAATTCTGTTTACTTTAATAAAAAAAAAAAACCCTACATATTTCCCAAAGTTTAAAACAACTGGAAGCTGCCAGAAGCAGGAGACCACTATCCTGTGGTTTCACAAGCAACTGCTGCACCATTTTCTCACTTAATTAAAAAATAAGGCTAACATGTAACTACTTTTGTTTTAAACTCAAAACTGTGCAGAGGTTCTGCAGTTTTGGGCAAACTTCCTGCGGCTTAGGGTCTGGAAATCCTATAGAAAGCGATGCCGCCTCCTCTCGTTGACAGCCATCTGCTGAGGCAGGCAGCCCCTCGCTGCAGGAGGTCTGGCATCACTCACTGCTGTGCAAAGCTCCAGTGGTCAACACCGGGGCTGAAGCTGCCCAGCCATGGCAGGTACCACACAAGGACCCCCCGCTGAAGTAACCCCCACTGTTACTGCCCACCACCAGCTTGCCACTGACCTGACACAGGGCCAGGAACACGCAAATCCAAAGGCATCTTGTTGTGAATTGTGGGGGTTTGGAGCACCAGCTGAGATCTGGTTATTGCTGAAAGCTGCACCAGGTCAGGCTGCATCCTCATGCAGCTACACGGGTGTAGGAGGATTCGCCTCAGATCCTGCTTGGTGTCAACATTAGGTAACAGAGAACTAATTAACAGCTGATGATGTTGTGACATGAGGCAGTGAAGACGAAGCAGTGAAACAACTGGGAGGAAATTCAGATGGCTCTGGGGTCTCCACTCCCCCTGTGAACTCTCCTCCCTCCGAAAGCCCGAGTCCCGTGGACAACTTGAGCTCCCCAGGAACACCGGCAGCCAGCTGCAGGAGGTACAGGCAGTACCAGCAGTGAGCCAGAATGCTCAACGTTCCTCTTCTCCAGCTTCTATCCCCCTTTCTCTGATAATTCCCTTTATTTATAAGCAGTTCAAAAGCGTGCTCCCTTATTATACCTTAATTAGCTTACAATTAAGCAAGCAGGCAGTGCTATGGAGATGAGAAACCATGGTGCACCACAGCAGAAAGCATTAGCTGTCCCATTTCCTCCCTCAAAAAGAACTGTACGGTGCATCTGAAAACACTTAGCGAGTGGCAAGCCAACAAGAAAACCAGGGTAAATACAGATTTCTAACCTCTTGAAACTAAATCCCTGTAAAGAAAATTATTATTCTCCCTCAGCACCACATGCTTCTGATTGTACTGAAATGCATTAAAATAACAACGTTTTTTCCAAAGCTGACCAAATCTCAGGAAATGGTTTGCAGGCTGAAAGCTGCACTTCACTTGCCTGGGACTACGTAAGTGCCAGGCTGCACTGTTTATTCACAGTGCCATGCTTTTTCCAACAATAAGCAACACTGATTGCAATACTTTTATGAAGATGGAACAAGTCAAAAATAGTGCTTTGACCTTCAGATTATGGTTTTCATGGGTCACAGCAAAGCCATTAACACCAAATGCCTCCTTGAACAACTTTAAGAACAAGTATTTTTGTACTTCACCTAGCAAACCTGCCTCTTTTTTTGAGCTACCATGTAAATCCCACAGCACTCACAAAACAGAAACACATTACTCAGAAGTGCATACTAGCTTCCTAAAAACATCATTTTGTTATAGAAATACCTTAAAAGAGATTAAAAAAATAACTGAAAACCAAATATTACCGATCCATTTGACCACAAAGGCTGCAGCCTCCTGTAGCAGAGTATTTCAGGTACTTGAGCACAATTCAAACCTGAGGCCAAGTGAGACACACGTAGTATGGAAAGTCCTGAAGAGAACTCAGTTACCCAGAGACCAGCACTTCTGCCCACTTGCCAGATACTTCTTTTTAAATTCCTGATCCACTTTCAATTCACACGCTTGAAAATAGATCGATAGAGGACGTGGCAATGCTTGCGGTCCGTGGTTCGAAGCTCAGGGCTTGCTCCTGTTTGAGCATCCATCATGCGACGTGCTCTGCTGTGAGCAAACATCCGTGCTAGCAAAGCACAAGCGAGGTGAGTGATGCACCAAGCACCTCCCCAGCTGAGCAGAACAGCCAAGGTGCACGGTTGGTGTGCAACACACGGAGGTGCTGAGCATACCTGTAACATACGCAGGCTTTCCCTGAGAACCATTACCACGGGCTCTGAGAAAAGGGGTTGGCCCTTGAAGAGTTTATAGTGCAATACAGACAGATGGAAAACAGACAAGAAAAACCCACTTATTGCCATGTACTTATTGCCATGAGGCTCTCTGCAATTAAATAAATAAATGTAACTCAGCATCAGTGCAGGCTATCTTCCTACAAAGAAATACGACAGCAAAGAGATCTGCCTTTGGTCGTCCACAGCCTGCCTCTGTTCCCCAGCTGCTGAGCTATCTCCTGTTCCATGCCTCAGATTTTTGAGGGTTATCTGTGGATTCATTTTCAAGGAAAATACTTCTAAAAAATGTGCTGCATTGTGCCTTTTTTTTTTTTATTCTTAAAAGACTGTGAATTGAGGCCAAGGAAGATAAAATGCCTTCACTAAAACCACAGCCAGGCTCTACAGCAGGGAAGTGCACGCAGATTTTCTGACTTTCAATCCGAGCTGTAATGACAGCATCTCCACTCCTCTGAGCAAAGGGCTGCAGCCTCTGGATGCAGTAAACAGATCATACAGGCCATAGGCCTGAAGTTTATCTTAAGCTCCTTTAAAAGCACCGCTCATCACTCAAAGGAAAACGTGTGACCTTTTGTGACATCTCTCTGGAAGGAGCTTTCAAGTCTGTTGCTTTGAGATGATTAGGAGACATGGTATTTTGAATGCAAACGAAGAAATCCCATGGCTTCTTATTCTCAGGCATTAAGCAGCAGATTTCTCTGGGTTTTGCATGAATTGGGGAAATGCATCAAAACAGGAACTGAGCAGTGGAGTAGCAGGGAGCTTTGTCTGGCCTCTCCTCCCTCTCGCAGGTGCAAGTCTCTTCTGTTGGGTGCAGAAGGGCACCCTCCAGCTGCATGCTGCATATTCCCATCTGCCTGACTCAGAGTAGCTCAAGGGACCTAAATGGAACAACTGCAGACATCAGTTGAGGCAGAGCTCAAAGTCTGATCTTTGTCCAATGGTCATGGCAGAACCGTCAGTGCTCCTGGAAACCGTGTGGCACCCGAACTGAGCCCCCGTGAGGTTATCCAGATAGGAGCAGCCTTGATTAAGCTTTCATTCCTTCAAGCTCCTTGCAACCACGTGTTTAGTGCCAATTTTCTTGTGGCCTCTTATTACTGGGCTGGCCCATTTCCCAGAAAACATATGCCATGGGAAGTAGCTCAGCCCAAATTACTATAAACCAGTTAAAACAGTTTTCAAAATGAATTGCCTCTTGGCTGAGCGTGCTTTCCTGAAGCTGCATTCTGCTCTCCTTACTGACTGGATCACGGTCTTCCAGGCCCCTGCTATACCTCAGTCAGGGACCAACAGCAAAGGCGTTAGCCCAGAATGACTCGAGGGAAGCTACAGCCTTCTGTGGCCAAAAGGCCCAGCAGAAGGTGAGTGTTGTAGGTGACCACCATGCCACCTCCCAGCTTAATGATGGAGACAGCAGGAGACAGGAATTACAGGTGAGACAGAAGTTCCAAGGCCTCCTGCTAGCAGCTGCTAAGTCCAGTCCCACTTACAAGAGCAGACCTACACCACAGTGCTCTCTGCTCAGGAGGTACAAAGGCATAGAAGGGAGGAGAAGCTGCCACCAGAATAACACCACCAGAAGTTTGGGTCTGAATTCTGCAGAGACATATGGTGTCCCAGTAAGAGGCTCCACCCAGCAGTAAATATGGACACAGCTCATCCTGAATGTGTCTGGCAGCAGGGCCATAACGTCTGGGCAGCAGAAGACAGCACATCTCCTGTAACCCAGTACACGTGCTCGGTGCCACAAGGCTGGAGATAAATAACTGATCTGCCTTAATGGGGCTGCATCCTCCTGCTGTCACGCAGCCCCCACTTGACAACTGCACAACCAACCCCTCATGCATGAGGAATTATGGGATGCAATCTTCATTTTGCTGTATTCCTGCATCACAGGGGCTCACTCTGCAAAGTCAGCCACAGTATGTTTAATTCAGGTGTGGATAAGCAACGGTGTACTTTTTTCATTGCTTTACAAGCAACAACTTGACTAGAACAGGTGGAGAGGATCTAATCCATCAGCACAAACAGCACTCCAAGTAAACTGAAACAAAGAAATGCTCAGGTAAAGGCTGAGTACACACTTCATACCAAAGCAACCATTTAAAGCAAGAAAATGCTGCTACTTCTAAAGACAAAATGACTTGCCATATTTACGTGTGCACTTGCAATAAATTTGCATCCGACATCTTCAGTTGTTGATTAATAATCAATGAAGGAACACCACAACACTGCTCAATGCAGCTCTTTTAATTCTAAGGGATTGACTAATGGGAGCTCACGTCTCAGGAGGTTGGAAGAGGGGCCTTACTCTTTTGTATTAATTGCATGTTGTGAATCACTTATTTTTCTTAGAAATAAGAAGATAGAAACAGGTAGCTGGTTAGAAGAAACATTCTGCGCTAGTCTTGCTGCCTACAGAAAAGGTATTGCAAAGGCTGCTTTATCACCTGAACTAAGACTTGAACTATGCTGTATGCAATGAGAGAACGAGGCTGCATTAGGTCCTCTTGCCCCAGCACACCCGAGTGCCACAAGACAGCCAAGTCCCAGCCCCCCTCAGAGCACACAGCTGCTACCCACAGGCACTGCAGCAGGAAGATGTAGCTCCCTGCCCACCGCCCAAGCTGCTCGCAGCCATCCCACCTGTAGCAGCCACAGGACAGCCCTGATGAGAACAGTATATTGCCCACCCAATACCATCACATCAGTCACAAAGGAAAGAGGTGATTGACTGTAACTGAGCCAAAAAACCCAACCCACCTGCTACAAGCTACCACTGAGTCTTAATAAACCCAACTGACAGAAAAAAATTTCTCATTCCCATGAATACCATGAGTTCAAAGCTTGCATCCAGCTTCCACCCTGCTCCAAGAGCTGAGAAGGTGCCCAGATGGGAATTAACCATCCCTTACATGGTCTGAAATCCAGAAATGTGTGCAAGAAAGCTAAAAGCCACTCAAAAGCTCGTGCCATTTTCACATTGTTAATGAGCCCTGTTCTGTATGAAACATGCATCCTCAGTGGGTTTATGGAGAACATATGCAGGGACTGCTGCCACTGGGATTTCCATAGACAGAAAGAGTAAATAACACGCAGTAAGGAACTACATGGTAGGAAACACTGCCCTAATTTTGATGGCATATGCTTTAATGTGCTGTTTGCAACCAGTCAATAAAACCACACAAATCTGTTTGAATATGGAAATGAAAGCATTTCGACGTGAGTTTAATTTTTAAGGTTGTGCCCACACAGCCACGTGTGCTGTTATTAAACCATCCAGAAGAAATACAATTTATTTTAAACAGCCTTTTCAGTATTTTCCCCCCACCGTCCTTACCCTTGAACATTCAGCTAAGTCCGTCACAATTACTGCCTACATATTCATTAAAACTATGTAGATGTGAAATAAAACACGTCCATTTGTGTAAACAAAACAGGCATCTGAACACCTCCACACTCACACCACGACGACACCTTAACCAGCGACGTATGGGTGTCATCATATCGATTTACTCTACTAAAGATCAGCCAAGAAACAGACACCACTAGCCAAATGCGGATGTGGTTTAGAGCTTTTTAGATGCAAAGTTTGTATCACAAGTGTGTCTCTAGCAGCCATTAGCATTGTAGAGGAAATGGAAATTTGGAAACCAAGGCAAGTTGAAGTTTTACCAGCGCAACGTGAGTGAATAACTAGAAGGTGAATTTTAGTAGTTAATATTTAACAATAAATTGTCCTGTTATGCCAACTTTGTTAATGTCACTTTTCAGCATAATGACAGCCTCTGGCAAGAAACTCCACGGTGACAATTCCAATTAACTTCCCTCATCTTTATCTCACAGGTCGCCTGCTAGAAACGCATGTTCGCTACCGCTTCTCTCAGAACAAGACTGACTGCAGCGGAGGCAAAGTGCCTTCTCACACGGGTATTGAGATCAGCCAAATGCACTCTCTTTACTCATTACAGCCATTTTTAGGAGCCCAATGCAAAGTACATTGATGCCAAAAAGTCTTTATTTTCCTTTCAGTAGGCTCTAACTTTGCCTCTCCACTGCCATAGAAACAAGTGGCAGGTGCCGTGCTGCAGACCGCGGTGCGTTGCTTGCTCCAAAAACAAAGCGCTGTCAGCTCTTTGCACTCCTCCCACCAGCAGCACCTTGGCACAGCAATGCCTGCAGATCCCTTGGGAGGGCTGCACGCCTCTAGCGAGCCCTAGGTCCGATCCTGGCAAGGCGACTGATCTAGTCACCCTAGTTTCAAGCCAATATAGGGCATGCATGGGCTTTAGATAACTATATGAACACACATATTTTAGGTAGCTACCTCATAGTATCCAAATATGCAAAGGTTTTGGGGTTCTCCACACATTCTCTAGGCAAAAAAGTCAATTAGTCAGGTGTGAGGGTAGGAATTAAATGACTTGACCCAAGTTACAGAGCAATGAGTAGAAACCCGGGGAAGAACTGCTTTCATGCAACCAATTTTCTGCAATAGCATCTAGAAAAATCTGCTAAGCACTGTAGGCTTGTGGCATCACATAAGCTACTTGAGATTTGTAGATCACTCCTTCGTCCCCATCCTCCTTTTTCCTCTTTACCAAGAACTGCAGGTGATACCAGGTAAGCAGGGTTTGCAAAGGATCACCAGTTACATGACTGAGGCCTAAAAAGACAAAACTAGACATGAAATGCTAAAACAGGGAAATCATTAAGGCCAGGCAACCTGAGCAAGACTCCATAAACACTCATTTGGACAAACCCCGTTCAGGGCCAGCCAGAGAAGGCCCAGCAAAACACATTGTACCCATTTCTGCAGGCACTCAGGGTCTTTTTACCTGCATACGTTTGATCTTTTTAGTCCATTCTGCACCTTCTAAAAGCATCAATGTTCCATTAGTTTGAATTTAAAATCACAAGTGTACTTTGTACCTAAGAACAGATTTTCATCCATTCAATCGTGTTGTGTCCAAATGTCCCCACACCAGCTTCACAACTCTCAAGCTGTTTTATCCAGTGTGCCTAACTATCTACAATTACTCACATTTTCTTTACAGTGGCCATTCTGTTTCCAATCACTTCCTAGTCTTGTTTAAGCAAGCCCACAGCAGTCACATAGCTCTTCTGCATCCTGAATGGGAGTGAAGCACAGGGAGGTTGATGCAGGAAGGACAAAGGCCCTTTTTCTGTGTACTGTTACTGACTGCAGCAGAATAATGCCAAAGCCATGCTAAAAGCTGGCCTTTCCTCCACCTACTAGAATTGTCATAGCCTGGACAGTTTGTCAAAGAAAAGAATTCCACTTGGGCATTTCAGTGTTTGCAGCTCTTTAAAAGTCTTCATTATTGATGTTGAGAACATCTGGGTAAAACACATCAATAAAACATGAACTGCGGACCGAGTGCTCGCGCTGCTCACATTCATGCGCTGCTGCAGCCCTCCTGCAGCTGCTGCAGCCCTCCTGCAGCTGCTGCACACTGCCAGCACTGGACTCGGGCCAGAGCTGCAAAGAACTTCAGCCTGCTCAGCACCACCTGGCAGACAGCAAACCCAGCCACCACCTTCTGAATCAGAACCATCTCGTGACAGCAGGTGAGCAGAACAACTGATGCAAACAGGCACACCGAACAGGCTCCGCAATGCGCTGCATATTTGCCTTTACATTTTTCTTACTGGTAGTCCCTTAAAGCTCCTTCAATCTTCCTAATGCTTGCAAGCAAAATTTTTAAAGTGTTCCCTGAAGCATCTTGCATGTCCAGCTCTCGTCTTCTCCAAACTCTGGATTTATTTCCCTGCGAATATATTAAATTGTAAAACGTATTTTGGCTTTCGATGCCCAACACTACAGCTGTTGTGGATACAGCTAGTGGTTTCTGTTCAGAGCAAAGCACCCCATTAATGCACACAGATTAATCAGGACGATAAACGCTGTGATAAGGTCCCTGCTATCAATCACATTTCTCCTGCAGAAAGCCACTCATTCCAAAAGGAAGGGGGAAGGCTGATTTACTATTACCATGAGACATTATTTTCTGTTAAGAAAAGCAGCGGCTCCTTTATCCAGCAATGAATGCAGACTGACCAGTGGTTTAGAGACCTAGTAAGACGGGGTTAAAGATAGTAACAAAGCGAAGTTATGCTGTGTGAAAGAGGACAGATGGCAGCCACACAATAGCCATCAAGTCTATTTAAACAGCTAAGTGGTCTTCCTACGCCCATGGCGGCTCCAGACGTGCTGATTCAAAGCCTGGCTCCCATCGTGTGGAGCCCTCTAACCTGCAGCAGGTGCAGAGGTCACGGTTTTCCCTTCCACACACCATCATTTACAGATTTGCCCATTCTCCCCAACAAGAGCAAAATAAGCAAAGCTGGGACAGATGCTCCTGCCCGGCAGCGATAAGCTGTGCCTCTGTGACTTGCAAATATGTGGGCAGGAGCCCGGGACAAAGCAGCAGCTCTGGGGAAGGCAGGGGAGCACCATGTTGGAAACACAGTGCCCAACCACTGTACCGAGACAGGGAAAAGGGAACAAAAAAGCACTGCTGGTGTGTTCAGAGCAGGCTGCAGTGAGTTTGCAATGATATGGATCAGCAAAAACTTAATTTCACTAAGCACCAAGGGCTCAGATCCAAGGCTGGTTTCTTCATGGGCAGCACTTTACTAGAAGTGCAAGGTGCTGATGAGCATCTCAGCCAGTCTCTGAGGGGCCACACACACCCTAGGATGGGGCTTTAATGCTGCAAGGAGTGCTCCAGCCCGTGGGCTCAGCCTTCCCCGCATGAGCCCGCAGAGTGCTGGGCTGCGGGGCTGTGAGATGTCACCCAGGCCAGGCTGGCACGTCAGCGTGCTGTCAGCAGACACGCTGCAGTGCTGCTGCTTCGTGCATGGCATGTCCCCCGTGTGATCATCTCTGCAGACAGCATCACTGGGAAACGGAAGGGCTCTGGGTTCAGCTCGCATAAACACTCCCAGCTGTAAATCCTCACAAGCCCTTTTAAGCCTCTGTTACAACATCTGACTTCCCTTCCCCAGAGATACTTTATCATACAACTAGTTCTTTCCCTCGTTTTGAGAGGAAAGAAGGCATCACTGCAAGGAAGCATATTAGCACCATAATCTGAATCCAATCCAAAGGTGCTAACACTTGTTTTGGCAGAACACAGGAACAGTTGGGGCATCTTGTTGCATTGAGTGAACTCTGCAGACAGCGGTACAGGTGGAAGGGAGATGCACACACCTGCAGCTGCCACTCACTGCAAGCCTAGCCTGAGGCTTCTCCAGGCAGTTGCCTGCTCAACAGGAGCTGGATTCAGCCCAGGAAGAGATTGCTTGGTTGTTTTTTAATGATTTTATCAATGTTTCTTCAGTAGCAGTGTTTCAGAACATCTAGCTAGTCCCTAAAGAGACAGAAACAAATGTCTCACCTTTGACAGATGTCAGAAAGTTTTAAAAAAAAAAAAAAAAAAGCTGAAAGATTGGGTTTTGTAAATTTTCAGGTGAATGAAGGAAGGTACATTCTTTTTCCCTAACATTATGGATTTAAAGTCTACTTCTCTTTATCCTTCACTCCACACACATATACACAGACCAAATTCATAAACGCATTTGTGAAAGAAGCTGATGTGCTCCAGGAATTGCTTTACCCACAGTACTTCATCCCAACAGAGCTCGTAAAAATACTGCAAGCTCCAGCACTCCTTGATGTGATATCTCCCTGGCTCACTTGGACACTGCTGAAAGGCATTTTACGGGTCAAAACAGTGTTATTACAGGGTTCCTTGTAATAAGGCAAGCTCTGGGGAACCTAAATGCAAACACTAGCAAAATGGAAGTGAACACACAGGTACAGACGCAATGATTTGACTGCACCCCCTTCCCTCAGGTTTCAGTGCTTTTCTCCATGTTCAGATAGAGGCTGGTACGTTGGGAGGAAAAATGACAAATATTTTGCAAAGCTGAATCCGTTGCCAGATACTGATGTTCGCACAGCATAAACTTTGCTTAATAGATGAGAATAAAAATTAAGTTTTGAGTTCCACAGCAAAGAAGTATGCTGTAGGACAATCGTGATGGTGTCCATGTGCTACCCAGTTGTCACTGCAGCAGCCCCAGTGCTCAAGGAGCCCCTGAAGCAGAACCACAAGAACCTGCCAAGCTGTCTATAGGGGGTCTACAGCAATTGCACAAAGTCTCCAGGAGCCCTGTGTTAAATATAATTTGCAGAAGGCAGAAACATTTTCTACATAGATCACCTTGCAAATGAGAGAGAAAAAGAAGAAGAAAAAAAAAATAGAACATGTTGCTTCAAGCTCTCAAATTCGTGAAGGCACACATTGCTGTCAGCAGCATTGCATGATTGTAAGCAAAAAGCTCCCCACAGGCGAACGCTGCCCTTCAGGAGCCGTGCTTGGGCAAAGCCCTGCCCCACGCATCCCCACGGCATCCCATCCTGGCTGGTGCTGCGCTGGAGGGCTCCAGACACCTCCCACTGACTTCCTCACCAGAAATAGCTGTAGCATCTCCGTGTGGCAGATCGCCGTGGGCTGGCACCAGCAGCCGTGCCAGGCTGCAATGAGCTGCCACATCCACATCAGGTCGGGGTTACCCCTACTGTGTGCCCAAGGTCTCAAAATGCATCTTTTTGGCATGGCACCTTTTCTCCACAGCTGCCTTTCATCACTGCCAGCCAAGGCACAGCACAACGGAGCTGGTCCATGGCGATGCTGGTGGCTCCTCCAAAGGCACTGCTCTCATGGAGAGCCTAAGCATTGCTCTTTGGCAGGGCTGCTGCAGGTACCTCAGCTACTGACCTGTCTGTGGAGAGAGACCCTGACACACGTGGAATATAATGAAACAACTGCCACCACCACAAGCTGCATTTAAGCACTGCTAGGTCTGTTAAATATTGCCAAGGTGAAACAGAGTTAGAGGACAAGAACACAGGATATAACTGGATTCCACCATGATAACACACTCACTCAGAGACTCCCAAGAACACACCCTGGCCAGCCCTGCTGCACTCAGCACCTGACAGGGCAGCACACAAAAACCTCTCTGAAGCTTGAGGCCTCTGACTCTCTGGTGCCTGGAGCCCTCCTTGGCAAACACAACAATACAGCACACAGCAGACTGAGCAGGGACTGGGGAGAAGTGCCACAATCCAGAACAGACACCTTTTCATTTTCTTTGTTGTTTGTAAATATTCTTTGGTGAGTTCTTTCAGTGAATTACTCTTGGTTTGTAAATTGGATGTGCTGCTTGTATCACAGAGCAGGGTCTCCACCCTCTGTGTTCTATAATTTATCACTGAAGTGCTCAGGTTTCCTGCTTGTGTGTAAGACACAGAAGAGTATTTCTGGTTTGTACAGAGGCTCGTTAGTGATACGATTGCAGAGCTACATTTAGTAGTCGTATACATGAGTCTTGAATTTACCTTTTCGTAATTGCTTCCACAAGGATTTGGTACAAAGAAAGACATCTCTGCTAATGAACATTAAATACGACAAACCTAAGGGCAAGCACATTCATTTAAATACTTGAGGGCATTCACAGTTTTTTGCAGGAAATGTTGCTGAAGTCAGCAGATCTGTCCGTTTCTCACAGTTGCTGCTACAAATACCATTGTTCTCCTTATTAATTACATAATATCACCACTAAATATAATAGCTTCAACTCTCCTTCTAATGATTATGAATATGCTTGGTTGTACTGCAGGAGCACTTTGTGGCAGCTTCCCAAGGAAGAGGATTCAGTTCTCCCAGGCACTGCGCACTCATCCAAGGAGAAATGAAGCTCCTGCTGATGTTCCGTTAGTTTTACCATCATGTTGCTAAGCCTGAGAGTTCTCAGCCATTGCCTCGTCCTTGTAGAGACGCAGAGCACCCCATGAAGGAGCAGCCCACTGGTCCCAGTGCACGTTTGGAGTGAGAAGCCCCACTGCACAGCGCTGCCAGCTACACTGTGCTCTGCCTAAAAGTAAAGCATACATGCTTCTGGTTTTTAGAGCACACAGGAGTGACAGTCAGACCCCACTGGAGCTGTACATCCTTGTGGCAGGGACCTGTCCTCACTGGCAGGAAAAATCACACTGGCAAGAGAAGCTTCTTCTTCCAAATCAGCTCCAATGACATCTCTTGCAAACGACCAGCACAGAACTGCTAAGATGCCAACATTCTACCTGATGCCTGCAGAGGATGCAGGACACAGCTGCAGGAGCCTGTGCACTGCTGCCAGCAGCACCCCAGCCTGAGACCCGGTGACTGACAGTGCTGCTCAGCAGGACCAGGCCACACCGGGGTGACAGGGCTCCCTGCTGCAGGACACAGCCAGAAGCTCTCCCTTGTGCCAGAATCAGGTGCTGGGTGAGCACAATTTCCTTTCTGCTGTGCTACATGAACAGGGGACCATGCTGTCCCATACACAAAGGTGTCAGTGATTTGCTGAGGAAAATTTCACAGCAACGTGTTGTGGATTTGTTTCATAACTGCCTGCAGGCCATGGCCATAACTCAAACACCTACATGGGGAAGGGAGGACGTGTTGCACACAGGTCCCCAAGCCGTCACACGTGCCTTCCCCAGCCAAATGCAGGTCTATGGTTTCCACCATGTGATGATGTTTGTCAGCACCAAATGCTACAGTGCCGAGCAGGACAGTGCTCAGGGCCCTTTGGACACGTGGATGGAAATGGCTCAGGATCAGCAGACACAGGCTGCTGGGGCAGCTGGACGAGAGCAGAGCTCTGTACTGGCATTTCCATACACAGCCCTGTGGTCTCACTCCTGCTGCTCTCTATTCCTGTCTCCAGCACCCATGAACCTCTTCCCCTTGGTGATGAAGAGGCTAAAGAAAGGCACTTTCCTAAATGTGATTCATTTTCTTTTAGCCAATTAAGCAATGCATTTGCCTTTTTAAGAGCAAATACAAGAAGTAAGAAAAGGAAAAACTGAATCCAATTTACTAACCACACACACCAAAAAATCACCTTATCACAAGAACCAGGATGACTCAGAAAACAAATGTAAATAGCTTCTGTGATTTAGCACTGACTGACACTCAATGTATTAAAATAAATTGCCCATGATTTCTCACAAGCTCCATGCTAATGCACTCCACAAAATGTCAGTGGAAAAGCAGCAGTGCATAACTATCTGGAGGCTTCAGTCGGTGGCGAATAATGTAATGAATTGTCCTCCGGCCACGCCAGGAAAAGGAAGTTAATCTGCATCTCCAGCCTTTCAGGGAATGTTCCAGGTTTGCAAAGCGTGAGTCAGCAGTGCTGCTGCTCTGTAGGTTTTTTCCTACCACGCTACCAGCAAGGCAGTCTCTCCTGGCTTCCCCAGCTCTGGCATGCTGGCTCACGTCTCCACCAGGGAAGAGCATCTTTTGCATAAAATGGGGCAGGCGAACTGATTGCCTTTTGTTCATCACATTAAAAGTCATCGCAGACCTGTATGATCACAACATGATTGCATACAGCAAAGAGCTCCACAGGAAGAAAGAGTTAAGCTGATGAGTGAAGGCAAGGGAAATTAGTACTTCACTCAATGTAAAACCTTTTTGTTGTTCCTGCTGCTACATTAACACCAAAACCACGTTAGTTATCACAGCCAAGGCAGAAGCCACCAGTGTAAGTCCCATGGAGCCAATGAATATAACCCTACCGAGGAGTACTTTGGAATCCTACTTTATACAGACAAAGAAAAATACACAAGAGGAAGACACAAGCTTCCAAACCGAGTCTGGCAGCTTCCAGCCCTTTACATCAACTGCAGGCCTGCACCTAATCACTTCTTTCTCCAACTGGAGCCATGTAAGCTGAGCTCATGATGAGTTTCTTTCTCCACTGGATTTCTGTGCTTTGCCAGTTATTTTCCTGACAAGTTATACAGGGCATCCTTCCTAAAGTTACTAAACCAAAATTCTACTATCACAATCAACTCTCCCCAACTCTTACTATTTAAACAGCTTGACAGAGTTAAGAGCGGAAATGTATTTCCTCCTAAAAATGGAGAACAAAGCTGAGATGAGTCCTCCCTTTCCTCAAATGGTGAGAACACTGACCCTGCCTCTGACCTTCCAGGCAGGCAATGCACACAGCCAGCCAGCAGCCAGAGCAGCTCCAGCATTTGCTCGGCCTTGCCCAGAGGACAGCAAATGGCCGCAGAGAAACTGGGATGCTCTGGTGCAAAGGTAATGGAAGATGTGGCAGGGGAGGAGAGGCACAAAATATGTAAACTCACATGAAACCAACCTTCATCATCAGGACCACGATCCATTAGCTCCACTCTATCCCACATAAACAAGTTTTACGTGGATTGCCTTCTCTCCGGCTAATAATCTTTGAGTCAATTGGCCAACTTCAGCCTGTTTTGGTGCAGAAGCAGAGGTAGCTGGACTCCTACAAGTCACGTGAAAATAGATGTCCAAGTAGATGAGACAGACCCTGCAAGGGACCCCTAACTCAAATGAAAGCCATGACATAGGGTCCTTATTTGCCACGGAAAACTTTGCCTAGGAGACAGCCTTTCTAATCAGTAAAATCTCCACTGAGAATTCATCATCAAGTACAAGACATAAATTAACAGGAAGGTCAGTGCAACTAATTCTGATGCTCAAAAAAAAAATACTTGTTCCATGTAATCACAAAAAATCCCAACAATAGTACTAGTGGTCTAAACTCAACCCTGGTGAGAAAATCAAAAATGTAAAGAACCTGCCTAAACCAGCCATAAAGCAAAACTCCTCCTTACCTCCATCGCATACGCTGAGAACAGGGCCGTCCGCTGAGCACAGTTAAAATCCAGACGACAGTCTCAGGATGGAGGCAGACAGGGGGGCCCCAGCTCGCCCCTGATGCCGCTCCCCACAAGAAGCCCTGGGGATGGACTAACACCACGCACTGCTGCTGGCTGCCTTTGGCGCATTTGGTCACCGTGTCATTCGTTTAATGAAGGAGAGTGCCAAACATCACGTCATTCTGGGCACGTGCCCCAGAGCCCACAAACTAATCTAACACACCTCATTGCCACTGCAAGCTCTGGCTGCCGTTCCCTTTTTGTATCAGCTAACAAAACATTTTTCTTCTGATATTCCAAGATGTCTTATTCTGCCCCTGCAGCCACAGGATTTTTAAATCTTGTTAATTCACATTTAATGCTCGTCTTACAAACTAAGTGCCTTTTACCTCTACTTCAAGAAAATAGTGGTGTTTGAAATTATTTCCACTTTCGTCAGCATAGCATCTCATTTTCTTCTCTTCAGACAGAAGGAGCAATTGGTAATATGGATCTCAAAAGCCTCGGCCAAGGAAGGAGGTTAAAATGACTGATAAACCAGCAGTGTAAGAACTGTATATATATTGCTTATTTAAAAAACAAACAGATGTGCAAAAAAATCTCCACGACAACCGTGATTTATGAACATATAGCCAAGACATCCTTTCTTTGTTTTCAGGAGACCGCAGAGGTCTGATAAGATGTTGCGGATAGGAAATAAAAAGTATTTCCATAGGAGACAACGACTATTCAACCAAGGGGATCTCACTGTCAACAATCTTGACTCATTATCCAGTGATACCGTAAAGACTAGGCAGTTCTACTTGTCTGCTGACAAAGCCATTGCTTCTCTTTGTCAGAGATCCTTCCTTTTCCCTCCCCAGTGCTGCAGTAAAACCTTGGGTTTTGACATCAAGCCCAGCAAGCAGCGTTAGTCCTTGAGACAGAGTTTGCAAAACATTAATGAAATCAGAATGAGACTGCAGTTTGGCTTGTTGCCCCTGGATAATGGAAGTGAAATTAAAAGTAGAGGGAAGAGAAGGGACCTGCTCCTAGCTAAAAACAGATTGCTGAATACATTTTTCGAGAATTAAAGCATTTTATACACTATTTACTTCAGGTTTTTCTATTTCAATGAGTCCAGTGATAATCAATACCAGGAGGAAACAGTATTAAAAGCAACTAAGGAAAACTTATAAGTAACACATTCCTTTGAAAGATTTTATTTAGCCAGGAAAGCCTGTTAGGCAAGAAGACTTCTGCCAAGGACAGAAAGAATGCAAGGGCCAAGAGAACAGAAAGATGCGCAGAAAAGGAGGAACAGAACGGTATGTAAGACAACCAGGAGGGAAAACATTCTGAAAAATTCAGTAATGCTTTCCTCCAGAGAGAGCACTATCAGTCAGCCTCAGCAGTTTATTGCAATGAAGTTGAGTGTTCATAACATTTCAGGGATGCATTGCTGCTACCTGTGCCTGCACCTGTGCCCATGCTGGAGTTCTGGCTCACGGCTCCTGCTTGTCTGCAGACTCACAGAGGGCATCACATGAAACCAGGCTTTCTCACTGAGTTAACATTATTCCCAGTTTTACTCACACTAGAAATGCAGATGCCTTTCCTACAAACTAAAGCCACACACTGATTTTGCTTCCTGGCCTACAAACACACATATTACCTTCAGGTCTACGCGCAGAGCTAAGATGTACGATGAGCTGTACGACACCTGAGAACAAAGCAGGTCTTCTTGGGAAGGTATTGGGTGAGAACTGGCATCTAAGAAGTTAATACAAGATGAATGTTATGAATATTACCCTTCCCTCTCTCCATCAAGGTAGAAGAAGTAGTTTTTTTTTTTTTTCCCCCAAATCCTTTCTTCTCTAAGAGTACAGTCCTCACTGCAAATCAATGAGATCGATATTCTTTAACCACATGACACATCTGACAGTTCAACCCATGGACAGTTGCTTAAATGTGTTTTATTCTGCAGGGGTTTATCCTACCATTTCCTTTACAGCCTCAAAGGGTTAAAGAGACCAAAGCCAAAAGGTATTAGGGGAAAGAGGATAATAATATTCCCTTGAGAACTAGCAATGACACTGTCAAAAAATCCTGGTCCATCTGCTTTATTTTGGTATATAGAAATGATTTCTGAAGGTCTGCTGTCTCAAAAAGCCATCAGATAGAGGCTGTGCCAGCACTGCCCCGCCCTGCCAAGCTGCTGAGATGCTGTTCATAAAGCTCAGAGCTGAGCAGCACGCATCCCATGGCAGCAGTGAACAGGTTAAAAGAAGTTTCCCTCCTCCAAGAAAGCGATACAGCGTGAAGCCAGCACTATGCTTTCTGCCGGCTGTGATAGATCGTACCTGCTCTGAGCGAGGCACTGAGCTTAACCCTGTTCTTGCAAGGCTGCAAGCATTGCGTGGATGCTGAAACCAACCCTAGCAAGCCCAGTACGGATGGCGATGGCTCCGCACCCTGGCTACACAGAACCAAGGCAAGTGTCAGGTTTCTATTTCACCCTTCGATAGCTGCAGCTGAAAGGACTAATTAAGCAGCCAGAGCATATGCATACATAGCAAAAATAATTTCAGAGTGCCTGACAAAACAATGCAAAAATCTATACAAAGCTGCAACACAGCATGGTTCGGTAAAATGAAGAAAAATCTAAGTATTGTTTTAAACAAAACAGAAAAAAAGCCTCAGAAAACAAAGAGCAACCCACACCCTATATCACATTCAATCCCACATTCTCAAAATCACATCCAAGCATAGAAGTGCCCTACCTTTCCAAGCTGTGAACAAGCAGGTTCCAGTCAGTGTGTCACGTCCAAGCCGATGTGCTGGAGAATCTGTTCAAATAAAGCAAAGGTAGGGGGAAAACGATGAAAATATTTCTGATAAAGAACAGTTTCCAGCTATGAGAAAAGTTTGTTGTTTTTTCTCTATTCCATTATACCAAAAGCTAGATGCATACGTAGAAATATCCATACCAGTATCTGTGCCTGAAGGTGTGCCTGCTTCTAACATATACTATGTACACATTGAATAAATTTATAAGCAAAATTGCCAATTATTACCTACATATTTTAATTCATTCAGTGTGCACTGCTGCAGAATTCAATCTACAGCAGACTAAACCCAGAAAGCTACAGCATAAAGGTGTAACTCTTGCAAATCCTCAAAAAGCAAACAAAGCTGACATTTTGAAAAGAAAATCATTACCAGCTCATGTGCTGCCATACCACAAAAGCCTATCCTTAAATAACTGCTGCATGATCATTCTCCTGGAGTGCTGTTATCCATCGGCTCGCTGCCTATCTCCAGACAGACACAGTCTGCAAGCCACCAGCTTGTATCTACCATGTGTACGTCAGGAAAAGGAAAACTGCAAATTAGAAGTCGTCCCCGCAGTGGTGAAAAGGAAAAGAGGGTGAGTGGGAGAGGAAGAGGGAGTTCACTGGCCACAGAAATTTCCAGAACGATGACAAACCCGCCAGCTCCGCCATCATCCACTTACAATAGGATGCTGCACCTCGCGGCTGCCTAAGCAGTTCGTCAAGGGGTTTCTGGTATCAACTGCCTGACAGGCATTTTAATTGCATCCAACCAAGTGTGTCCCCAGGAACCGGGCCTTTACGCCCATGAATACCATCAGCCGGTCCCTTTTGTGCTGCTGCCAAGCGCACACCAGCCCCCGCCGCACACAGGCAGCAGCGCACAGGGTTTCCATTGCGCTGCCGATCCAAATCCTAAACAGATTTTACGGACGGTACACGCTGAAAAGGAGGTCTGGAGGGATTTAGCATTTTCTGCATTATGGATTAGGAGGGTGATTCGCTCTCCCTTTTCCTTTTTCTGCCCAGCGCTTCAGTTCACGTGTTGCAAGCAGCTCGTTTACGCTGTCATTTGAGCCTTGCATTTGTTTATCCACACCCATGGAAAATAAAAACGGGTAAAACTCTGAAGTGCTGCAGGGAGGAGCAAGGACCCTTCAGGACTAGTAAGGCAGAGCAGCAGTGCTCCCTGCACAGCTGTGCTCACACACAAGCTGCTGGGAGGGGTCCAGGCTTACTGCCCTGACCTCACCTCAGTGTGCAAGGCTTCCTTTTGGACAGCATCAACGTGAGCAGGACACGGGACGCTGAGCTGTGAAGCCATCCAGTGTTTGGGGAGGAGACACGGCCCAGCTGGGGAGGGGCAGGACAGAAGGGGCAGGGATGAAGGAATTAAAAACAAAGAGTTGAAAGATGAATTCATTTCTTTCTGAGCTTTGTAATTCTGTAATGAAACATCGGCATAAGCACATAAAGGCTTTCAGCAATGGAGCAGTCCCGAGAACCCGGTGAGATCAACCCTAGCGGTAAGGGCTGGAGATGAGCTGAGAACTCCCTGCAGTGAGGGGCACAAGCCAACCGGACCCGCTCCCCAACGGGCTGATGCTGGTGCTTCTCTGTCCCCGTGCCAGCTGACCCCTTGAGAGGGGAGGATGCCCATAGCAGGAGGACACATCTCACCGCCACAAAGTTTGGGAGAGGTCCAACAAACCCCATTTAGCTTTGAGATGGACGTGAGGCTTGCAGGAAGGAGCAACAAATCTGATGTGGATTCCCAGGGCTTCTCTCTTCCCCAAAATTTTGAGGGGAGAGGGCTGCAAAGGGAACCAATCCCCTCCTGCCTTCCCTCACAGCCACGACAAGATGACTCTTCAGACATCCATCAAACTTCATGTCAACAAGAAATCCCACCCTCATCACTATGAACAGATCCTGGTGCCTCAAAGTGCCTGCCCTGCCTGCTTCCCTTCCTTCCCACCCCCACCTCCACCCCCCCTCCCCAAGCACCACAGCACTGAGGAGTGAGGAGGAAGAAGAAGTGGAGGAAGGTAACAACCTGTATGGGACAAGGATGAGGATGGAGCAGGCACCGCACGGCAGCAAAAAGGCCTTCAGAAGGAATGGAAAACTGAGCCAGAGCAGCACTAGCGCAATTCTTAGACCTCTCCTCTGAGAAAGCCTCTGTGACTCACCAGAGGGGTGCCTGCTGCTGCCAAACCTCCCACTGCAGAGCTCATCCTCTGCAGAAACCAAGGAAACTCTGCTCCTGCCCTCGTCCTGCTCAGCTCCCCCATTTGCCAGCTGGTGCTGGCTCCCAGCCATGCTGCCAGCCCTCCTGCGTTCCCATGGCCCCCTTCCACCCACTGCTCTTCCCCAAAGCAATCCACAGCTCAGGAGGGTCCCAAAACCAGCACCGTGGGGCTAGGATGGTCAAGGGGTTACAAGAAGTACTGAAAACGTCCAGAAATTTCTTTGAGATGTTCCAGACAGGCCTTGCATGGTTCACGAGGGACTGACACACACTGCCAGGCTGTGCCCTACACCCCAGAGCCCACAGCTCCCCTCCACCCAGGCCACCTTCCCTCTGCCCATGCAGGCACTCCTAATCTGCCAAAACAGCCCACACCAAAATGATTTGGTAAGACACTGCAAACAAGAGGCAATCTGAATAACCCAGTTTGTCCTGGCTGCTCTGCCATATATCTTTTTGTATTCCTATAGAGCTTGGTAAAGCATTCCCCACGTTTCTGACAAGACAAAGGCACAGGAGGAGGCAGTACTGAAGGCTGATCCAGGAGGTGCAGGAGCACAGAGGATGCTCAGCCCTGGCTGTGTTTCAACCCCAGGTTGTCCTGGTCCAGCCAGGAAAGCAGGGGCAACCACAAAGCAAACTCATCCCATAAAATGCTTGTACTCAACACATTGAAACAGAAACACATCTGAGCAAAAAGAAAACACAAACATGGGTACACTGATAACCCAGGGTGCTGGAAGTGTTTAAACTATGAACCCAGTGCCACATAGCACGCATTTTTTTCACCTTGCCCTCAAAGAGGAATAAAAACATATCTCAGTAATTTACATCTCAGTAAAGGAGCTGGTGAGACTGACCAAAGCCAGGAGCAAACTCTAAAAGTTCCTGCATGTTCAGGTGGGTTTTTCTCTTTAATTTGGGTGTTCATGTAGGACAGGGCACTCATTACCATACTTTAGAATGCTTATAAGACCTGGCTGCATGCAGGGTCATGCTGTGCAAGGTGCTGGGCACAACAAGACACAGATTCTATTACAACTCGTTATTTACAAGAACCAAAACACAAATGGGCATACTGGAAGCATTCACCTCATTTTAAAGATGAAGAAAAAAAGAGCAGTTAAGGGGCTTGGGCATGCCCAAGGTCACACACAACCTCTGTGGCCAAGCCAAGGTGGAAGACCCTCCCAGAACCTCAACCTCAGCTCTTTGCACCCAAAGCCCTGCTGAAATTGTGCAGCCTGCCTTAAAGTACTTGGGGCTTGGTTGCTTCTTTTTTAGCAAAAGGTTGGGTGAACATTTTATGCAATGCCTGAAATAGCATCTAATATGATCAGTGATGTAGATTAAGAGGAATAAGCCTGCTGAACAGAAATTGCACCACTCTGGTAAAAATAGCCCTGGAACAGGGAATTTTCTTTTCATGCCTTATTGTTTTAGCATTTACAATGGTGCTGGGGATGGCTGCCTGCTGGAGAGGCTGAGAGGAGACAGGGGCTTTTCTAGAAAAAGTGTTGCCTGCTCTTCTGCTGTAGTAATAAACATCGGAGCATCTATTTCACCAGCTGTTTGATGGAGAGCCTTGCTTTTCTTTTTTCCCCTTCCTTGAACAGGAAAAAACAAGATAGAAGGACAGTAATTAATTCCAGAAAATCAGATGCAGCATGCCACACCAGCTCCTTCATGGGGACTCCATGGTGAGGAAGCTGGGGCTGGAGGCACCGTCTGCATCTCTATGGTTACTGGTGCAGAGAGGATGAAGGCTGGGGAGGAGACAGCAAAAGGCTGCAGGCTGAGGGAGCAGCTTCTGTGGGTACAAGGTGCAAAGGATTTTGAGGCAGGGTGGAAAGAATCAGGATGTAGGGTTAGGTTTAGTCTAATTGTTGTTTCTCCCCACCCTCCCCAGCCCCAAAGAACAAGTATGCAACAGCTGACCTACCCACCTCGTGCAGTCAGTCCCTCCAGAGCCTCTTCAGCTGGGATAATTCCTTCCCATCAGCAGTGCCCTCTGGCTTTGCACCAGGGCAGGTTGCACCACCTTCACAGGACCGACCTGTCCTTCTTCACAGGCCACCCAGACACGTCCTGGTGACACTGCCTTCCCCAGCAGCCATGCAGGGGCCCTCCACACCGCACAGCAGGGCCAGCTGCCACCACGGTGGCTCCTGTGCTGCACTGGCACATAAACGAGCCTTCAGAACCCAGGGAACCCACGTCCACTCTTCCCCCTTGTCATCTCAGCTTGTTACTTCTTTTAAAAATGTCAGACGGGTCTTTTCAGGCACAATCTCTCCTTGGTGAATCCAAGCTGACTCTCCTCAACTAAATAATAGATTTGAAGAATACCTAGAAAGGGATCTCTCATTTCCATTTCGTTCCATGCCAGCATGTCACTGAAATCATGCTGAAAGATGTGGGATATTCAAATCCTTTCAGGCCTGCTTTTCAGAAATGCCAACGCTGCACAGAACCCTTTGAAGCTGTCACATAAATATGTTCCCAGATTTTCTTAGAAAATCCTTGGTTTTCAGCTACGTGATCAATGAGAGCAAAAGAGTAAGAAAACAAAATTCATGGCAGGTGTTGGTTAGCCCCCAGATCTTGCATGGAGATGCGGTATAGTTGCTAATAACTGCTGCAGTGCAAGGTTTTGTATAGCTTTCTACAAAAACAAGCCCCTGAACTGTGCACACATACATGCACATCCTCTTTGGGGGCTGCATGGTCAGCACTGCATTACATGGAGGCTCAGAGGTCACAGGAGCTAACACAAGGCTTCTGCCACACAGTCCTGAGACCCTGTCGGCAGATAGATACTGTCTACAAGAGTCACTACTGTTTTAAACATGGAGGTGAAAGAGGTGAGTGTATTCTTCTTTTATATTTTTGTCTTTAATTCCATCTCCTACAGGGAGATAAATGGCATGCATTGCCATGTAAAAATGCCAGTTCTCCCCATCTCCCTTTGCTGCCTGGCTGTTGTCTGCAGAGCTCCCTCCCGGCTCTCTTCACAGCGCTGCTTCGCTCTCACTCCTCCTGTTCCAGATGTTTCCTGTTCCCTCCCATCACTGCACCCTCCTTTCCCTCGCCCTTTCTGACACCTCCCTCACAATCCCTGCCTCCCCCAACAGGTGAAGGACGCAGAAGTCAGAAGCCTGAACGGCACGTGCTGCATGACGTCTGTGGAGCCCTGTGTTACTTATTGCACTTGGCTGCGTTACTCTTCCTCCACATCCTCATCCTGTCTTAGAGGCAGCTCTGCCCTTCCTTCTCTGCCTGCAGAGGAAAGGAGCACGACCATTCACTACACTTCCATAAAGTACTGATTCATTGATGCTGAAACCAGGCTCCTAAGGCTGCAGTTTCCCACCCCACCAGTTATTGCTGAAAATCGTGGTCATTCCCATCACACCTGTGCCTAGAGTGAGATGCTGCTGTGAGCTCCTAAGGCTTGGCCCCACCAGGCGCAGCCCCCAGCATCAGTGGCCCCCAGGGCTCTGGCAGCACAGTCCTGCTCCCAGCACACAGCCACGTGAGAGCACGGCTCGGCGTGCCCATCTCAGAGCTGGCTGCGCGTGTCTCCCTGCCATCGTGAGGATTATGACTAAGGCAATACTGCAGATGCAAACCCTACCATTTCTTCTCATCACTTCTTCCCCCTGGCCCACCAGTGGGGTGATGAATCAAAAACTTGCTTCCAGTAAAATATCACAGCTACTGTGATGGATTTTATTCAAATGTCAGTTTGTACTTCTCTTAACCATGTAACTTAATGGTTTTCATTTAACTGTCATGTCATACCTTCTCACAAAAACTCGGGTTAATGTTTTGTATTAAATTCATAAATGAAATATTTCAAATTCATGATTCATTTGTTGAATCAGATTTTGCATGACATGCAATTAAAATACAACCTCTGAGCTGGCATGCCCTGATATACATATAAAGCAATAACTGTAATGCAAAATACATATAAGCTTATCTGTTTTGCCTAACCATGGGCATTGGAGATCATTCCAACTTAAATTCCATGTATATTTAGGGGAATGTGTAAGCAAATGCCCAAGTTGTGTTCAGTTCAGCGGGATGCTGACATGCAGTGAAAGGCAGTACTGAAGGCAGAGGTTTTCCTGCAGTGGGTCTCTATCTGTGAGTCCCTTTAGAGAAAACGCATTTGCTCCATCATTTTCGTGATGCTGATAAAGCACTTGGAAGATCTACCTTTCTTCAGAGATGCCCCTCCCAGCAGCTAAATACAGCCTTCCTAAAATCAGCCAACTAGTTATTTTCTCCCCGGTCATGCGTTCGTTAAAGAACCCTAAAAAAAATTTGTTTAGCCCTAATAGCTCAGTGCTTTTCCTCGACAGCAAAACCAATGAGACCGGCAATAGAAATCGCAGCAACATGTAGTAACGTGTAGCAGAATTGGGTTGAACAGCTTCTCACTTAGCAGTACTTTATGTAACAGAGGCAGTGAGGCAGAAACCCAGGCAGGAGCTACCAGCAGTCCAGCCGTGCTGGGAGGAAGCTGCTCTGTGCTCACTATACAGGAGATGACAAAAGTTGCCTTATGAGAACGCTGCTGACCCGCATGGACACTGACACGACACCGGGCTGCTCTGATGTGACAGCTTATTCCCTCCCTGCATGGGCACCCTGGCCCTTCGCATGGAGAGAAGCTTCTCCCATGGCTGTCCTTTGCCAACTGTAGGCTTCCAACAAAAGCAGCCATAACTAAGAGCCACTTTGACCTCTAAGACAAACCCAGCTAAAACAACCCAAAGCCCTTCCCTGATGGGCATGCATGCAGACCAGAGCTTGTATTTCTCAGATAAAGGGAAGGCAATGGGTGCTCTGCGCGTAGCAGACATCCTCTTCACAGAGGACCCCTTCACAAAGGGCTTCTTAATGGATTTTGACTGTTGCATTTACTGTGAAATGAACAGCGCAGATACTGCCGGCTAATTCATTAGCTACTTGTGATTGATTCTTGCTTTCATCACCATAAAAGCAGATTTCCTGTGGTTAACATAATGATCTTGATTCCCCCTTTGCTTACACACATTAAATCAGCTACAGCTCCACTGAGCCCACAGCAGTTGCTACATCAAGACCAAGATGGGTTTAATGACTGCAGACTTGGAGTGGGTAGCTCAGGGGTAGGTTTCATTCCCCCTGGCCCCACGGTGCTGTCCAGAACCATTTTAAAGCCCTGCACACGAGAATTGCTCCCCTCCTCTCTACCAGGGAGCTGCCTCGAGGATGAGAAGCAGCAGCCATTTAACGGGGCTCAGTCACAATGCCCAAGAGCTCGGGATGCAGAGCGAACTCTGCCACATCCCACTGCCATTAGCAGGACCTCTGGGGAGGTTAACACAGTCATAGTCAAGCTGGTTTATCGGTGGGCTGGAAGATAAAGTCGCTTGGCAAAATGGAATTTCAGGTAAACAAAGGAGCTTGGAACTTATTTGATGCACCTTAAGGAGCATGGCAATGAGATCAATTACAATTATCAGGGAGCATAAAGGGCAACAAAAAAGATTCAATAAGAACTGAAAAGCAGAGGGGGCAAGTCATGGTTCAACAGAAGCATTGTGAAGATGATGCACAAAAGAGGAGGACACAACATATTCAACATTTGCCTCAATTTTCACAAATAAAATCAACTGTGAGCAAACATTGCATGCAATTAATCTTAGGAAAAAGCAGAGCATTGGGTCAGAATGGGTAAGAGCAGTGTATGAAGCACCCAAAACAAGATAGACATAGTCCAGCAAATGTTGCAAGCCCTTCCTGACTTGAGAAGAGCATTTTTAGAGAAGATCAGACACGGCATCCTCTCTTGAAAAAAAGCTGTGGGAAATTATAAAGCAGTCAGCTTAACCTCATCCTCGCAAAGATTTTGGCACAAATACACAAACAAGCGATTTATAAGTGTCTACAGGACAGGTGCAGGGTAATTGAAAAATTACTGCTGGCACTATTCGTTTGTCAATAACAATTCCCAGCAAACGGATCCCATTTTCTCCCTAGTTTGCATTTATTAAATTTGGTTTTGACCCCAAGTTGGGCTGAACTTTTCACACTTAGGAAAGCGTGTTCAAAAACCAAGATGATCACAACAACTGCAAAACATCTCCCAAATCTACAAGTGGGAAATAAAGATAGAAAGACAGAACAGCAAAGGGAGAGATGGGGTCTCAAACACGTAACTAGACAAATAGGGAGCAAGCAGCTAGGCGGTAGCTTGGCAGGAAAAGGATTTCTCCGGGCAAAGAAAGACAAATAGGTTTTATTTATCTTAACAAGGATACTTTCGCTAAAACACTGGGATAATTATTCCTTTTTCTTTGTCAGTGATGATGTCTCAGCTGGAGAAGTGCCAACACTTGGGTTTTGCACAGAGAGAAAGATATCGGCCAAGTAGGGACAGTCCAGATAGAAGGAGAGTTTGGGAAAGCATTCTTCCAACCTTTTCTTGTAAAGCACAAGTTTCCAAGTATATTGCACTAAAGCTCAGGAAACCAAATTAATAATAATCTTACGAAGTATAAGTTGTGAAGACAACGTGAGCAAGCAATTTCATTCCAAATCAATAGGGGCAGAGGGGGGCAGTGTAAAAGAAGAATTCACTTCGCTAACAAAAACCAAATATGATTTTTTGGGGGAAATATCTAAAAAGTTTTCTACAAATTTTATACACATTTTATACAAAACTTACACAAGAGCAGCAGGGACAGGATGCCTGGTGCTGAGACTGCTCCCACAACAGTACCGTGGTCTCCCCAGGGACCTTGCAGGTGTCACAAGCCCTGCAGCTCTTTCACGTGAGCACCACCCACTGCTGCCTGCCTTGCTGCAGCAGGAGCACCTTGGCTGGGCTGGGAGCAAGAAGCTGGGCTGGGCAGGTGAGCTGCCATCCTCCAGGCTCCCGGCTGGTCCCCAGGGTGGGCCAGATCCAGGGGAAGCTGCATGTCCACATGTTAGCACCAGAACAGAGACCTGAGAATGCAGATGCTCCCAGAATTTGCAGTGAGGCTCCCCATCTCTTTCTGTAAAGGTCTGGAACCAAAGTCAGTCTTTGGGACCTGACAACACTTACGTTTGAGCAAAAACCCCAAGCAATGATGTGGAACCTGCAAGTGAAAAACCCAGAGCACAATGCTATTAAAAAAGAGCTCAGAAGTAAAGGAGAGAATAAGTGGAATAACTAATACATTTGCTCCAAGGTTCTCTCTGCACCAATTGGCAAAAAGAATACAACTGAATCATTAATAATTGAAGGAACTTGAAGACAAAGGCATTTTCAGCCAACGTTAGACAAAGGGATGAAAGAGGGCTGTAATGAGAATTCTGATGACGGTATCATTTGCGGGGGGCGCTGGGAAGGAGGGTGTTATATTTAAAAGAAATGGTTCCTTTGTAAAACGAGAGCAAGCATTCTCATTGCTAATGCAGACAGACACATCTGAAAGGCCTTATTCAGCTGATGGTGTCACTGAACACCCTTTTGGGCACAAGCTCTCCACTAACAATATTAAACAAGGATACGAGGCTGTTGTAGCAAATATAAAGTGTCACTTGTTTATATTTTTTAGCCTCATAAATCATTAAGGGATGAATATTAACAAGCATCCTGCGCTCTGTGCTGTTTCTTAACTCTGCTGATTCTCCGCACGTAGCTGATGGATGATTTAGGCCAGCTTGAGCTTTCAGAGCTCTTAGAATCCAGCCCTGCAGCCCAAGTCAGGTCCAACACCACAGCACAGCACTGGGCAGCACTTCCCAGAGCCGCCTCTCAGACAAAGGAACTCCCACGGTACTCCTACGTGCCAGCAGCAGGGCCTTCACATCTGCCTCTGCTTTGCACAGGGCATTTTCTGAGGAACCCAATCATGCAAAGATGCAAATGAGGAACGTTAATTTCACTGCCTCACTGTTTCATGAAAGATGGTCACTCAGGAATGAAATGCATTGCTTGCATCAAAAAGAGTGAAACATATAACTTTAAAAACACTGCAGGCACAACTGGATTCGATACACTTCCTAGGAGAAGGGAAGGAAGAGCACTCTCCATCATCTGCATAAAGGATGATTGCAACTTGTCACAAACCACAAGCTCACACTGTCAGGCTAACCATGTCCAAAATAACTGGCTATGCTCATCCAAAAAAGCTATTGCAAGCCTTTCCAAGCCCGAGGGATATGGCAGCACAAGCCACAAAGGCAGTTCCAGAATTACAGTATCTATCCTCACTCACCACAGCTGAAGTCAATGAGAGATGACCAGCCAGGCCCACACCACTACTCTGCAAGAAGCTGAGACAGAAAATACCACAGAGCACCACCACCTGCAATCCCACACAAACCAAAGCAACTGTTCACACCCAGAGGAGTTCTTCCCAGCTCTACATGAAGACTGTATTTGCTGGAGCCCCCTTTCCTCCTCGGGATAGCCTCTCTCCCTCAGGCTACCGGGGTTTGCTAACATGCAGAGCTACCTTCTCTCCCCCTGCCTTCTGGGCACAATGTTACTTTACTGTGTCTCCCTGGGCTGTCTCCCCTTCCTGAAGCTGCTGTGATTCCAGGAACACCTCAGTGGCCACAACAGTGCTGCACAGCTCCACAGGGACCAGCCAGCCCACATGGCCTCAGCAGGACGCGCTACCCCGAGGCACACACCAACCACATTAGCCCAGACGGGACACCTAAACCTTATTTAATAGCAGCCCTGATTCATACCCCTCACAAATTGCCTAATATTTGGTACTGCCCTCATTAATCTTTTTTAATTGCTTTCCAGTCAATGCAAAACAAAAACCTCGGAGCTTGGACAGCTGGCAACACCCTCCTTCAACTTTTCATTGCTTGCGCTCAGATATAAACCTGCCTGGCAGAGCTGTCACAGGACAACAGCTCAGTGGAAAAGCAATGGGCTTTCATTATAGGATTTACTCTCTGTTCGTCACATGTGAGGTTTTGAAAGCACTAAATCAGCCTATGTTCATTTGAAAACTACCAATCTGCTCCCCAACTTAATTTCTTATTCCTTCCCATTTAGAGACTAAGTTTTGAAGAGCAGAGACAGAAATAGCTATTGTAGTTCTTAATAAAGGGGAACTATAAAAAGTTATTAACAAACCACAAACATTTGTAATGATCAAAAAAATACAGGACAATGACAAAATAACCAGCTTCATGTTAAAAAAAAAACAACAAAAAACAGTATGTAAACAAAATGCAAGAAACCTATACCTGCTGCAGAAAGTTGCTAGGTCAAGAAACAGAAAAATCATATCTGTAAGGCTGCCTGGGCCTCTGTGAGCACACGGTATTCCTCCAGAACGTGTCAGTCCCTTGCTGCAAGATGCTGGCTGTGGAGGCATCAAAGGACTGAGAGTTCTAGGAAAACTCAGGCTAAGTGTTTCTCCAACAGCATCCACTGGCTGTGCCCAAGTACTGCAAGTCACCTGAGCTTTAAACGCTACAGCACTTCTTCCAGCTCCTTCTGTTCCCTCGGCAGATTGCATTTGCTGATCCTTTTTGCTGGATTTAGGCCTCCTCCTGTTGCTGAGCCCTCAGTCCATCAGGAGTGGCCCTAATGAAACCTGCCTGCTCAAAGCATGTCCTCCTCCTGCTGCTGCTCCCCACTGCAACATTCAGTGGTCTCTGCTCTGCTCTTCTCTTGCTGCTCCTGTGGGCAGAGGTCAACATTACACAGGCAGACCACGTAAGAAGCATATGTCAAGGTTCAGTGAAAGACACTGGAGGACGAAAGGGCTTTCTCTCCCTTCAGATATTTCAAATCTCTCCAGGTTCTAAACCTCTCCAGGTTAAGAATATCTTCTCAGAAAAACGACATCTCTTCATACATCCCATCTGCAGACCACTGGGCAGACCAGCTGATTCTTGCCTCCCACCTTTCACAAATTCCCAAATACTCTGTCACTCCAGAGGAGTTTAACAGGATTTTTGGCCATTTAAGCACACTTAAAAGCCCCTCCTAAGGCCAGGGCTCCACAGCCCCATTACAGCTCCCTCAGCTCAGTCACCCGCACAGCAGCCCTGGGGCATCCTTCTCTGTGCTGCTCTGACTTCTGGCTCTCGTTTCCTCTCATCCCCTGCCCCAGAAGTACAGGTAACCATCGCTCTGCAACACGTGCCCCAGCCCTCTAGTGAAAGCTGCTAAGTGCAGGTGCAGGGCCCTGCGGTCAGACCGCTATCACAACTCCGCTGGGAGTTGGACAACCAAAAGGGAGCAGTGCTTTCCCTCTGCTTTCCCCACCTAACCTCAAAGCCTCTTCCCTGTCTCTTCCCATCCCCTTGAACAGGAGAGAAGCCACATGTAAGAGCCTTCTCTATAAAAGGTTATATTTTATTAACCAGCAGACACTCATACATATGTTCAGATTGACTCCAGCGTACAGCCAAGACGGAAATAACTGAACACTATTTTATTTTTTATGGTTTGGTAAAAATAATTTTACACTTCAGCAAGTTCAAAAACATGTCGCTATGACCGGCAAATGCCTTCTGCCCTGCAACTTGCAATCTGATGAGTGGAAGGCAGAGTGCAGGAGGCAGGTATCACCTGGGGACAGCAGCCTGCCAGCATGTCCCTAATAGCCACGCACTGAGCAGGTGAACAAGGCAAGCCAAAAAGATGAAGGGATTTTTTTTCTTGCTGGTTCATTTTGTTTTCATTCAACTACTCCACACGCTGCTGTTTAATTTGTGTGACTCAAGGTTTTGCCACTTTAAAAGACCAAAAAACTCTCCCTGTCCTGGACTAATCTTCCCTTGCTGCAAGACACTGGGCTCAGCCTCCTCTTTCCCCCAGATACACCAGCTGACGCTTGTCTGCACCGCCCAGTCAGTCTATTATTTTCCTTCAAAGCCCACAAAGACTCTTGAGGAGTGAAAGCCCTTTTGGTGTGAGGCTCTGCACAAACACCTGCTAAGAAACAAAGGAGTGAGAGGAGGCTGCGTGTGGCAGGAGAGAGGCTGGAAGGGACAAAACAGCCCTCTGGACCAGAGGTGAGAGCCCAGCTCCTGCAGCTCTGCCCTGACTTCCAGGAACAGGCTGAGGAAAGATTTCCTGCAACCCAGCCTCTTTCTGCCAACTTTGGTTGACCTTTCTTACTAGGTAAGACCACACTCGCAAATGTACATAGCCCCAGTGCACTAGGTACTGCCCCTGCCTGCAGCAAGCTTATCAGCTGCGCAGCAAACAGATGATAACAGAGATGCTGACGGACAACATCTGCCAGCAGAGCAATGGGGCAGCCTCTCAGCTAGGACCTGTTGGTGCACTTGCAGCTGGCACATGACATGGGAATCCTCTGGGGACAGTGAGGTGGCTCGGCTGCCACAAGACCGCTCCTCATACCGCCCTGTCTGCATTCAGCAGGAAAGAAAGCAAAAAGGATGCAGCTGGAAACTCTGCAGCAAGTGGCCCTCCAGGCAAGGCTCTCCCCCAGCGAGCTCCCAGCAGGAGCAGAGGCTCCACAGGCAAGGCCCAGCATCCACCAGCACAGGCTAGCCGGTGCAGAGCAAAGCCCAAGCTGACAAACAGGCTTATTCATTCGCTGGCTGTTTATTGTGTATAAGCACTGTGCCATCTGCTTTACTCGGTCCTTTAAAAGGCTGTAGCAGCGAGCAAAGGCAGCCTGCTTGTTGTCCTGCCTCCTGCTGCTGCACGCCGGGTGCCATGCACCAGTGGGAGGCTGATGGAGCCAGGAAAGGGAAGCAGAGAGCTCATCACGCGGCCTGGTGACTCGAGGTCCCATCCCAGCCCTACACCACTGGCAGGGAGCCAGACACTGCAGAGCCACGAGTGACGTGGGACTCCAGCCTATGGATCAGGAAATGGCAGTTACCTGAGCGCAGCTCCGCTTGAGCTGCTCACCAGCATGCAGCCCTTGGCTGTCCAGCTGCTCCAGGAGCCTGGGCAAGAGCAGGGAACCCGCAGTCCTGCAGCTCTGCATGGCACTAAGTCACTGCTGCCAGGGTCAGCTCTCCTTCAGAGAGTCCTTCTTCTAAAAGGGTCATTCCTTGGATGGAGGAAAACTGCCTTGGTGTCAAAGCACGGACTACAGCTGTGGCCCAGGTCTGCAAAGAAGTTCAGCTACGAACAAGAGGGCAACCTCAGAAAGAGTGTCTTGAAGCTACTAAATGCAGAGCTGCAAGCTACAGGACTGTCTGTCAAACAGGTGCAAATCTCACAGGGTTTAGGGGATGCCAATATTAGAGCAGTCACTCACTCCATCCCACCACTGCTTACTGCATCCTCTCCCCCGCACGCTCCTTTGGAGTGGTTGGAAAAGCCTCAGTGCAGCCCTGTGGAATCAAAAGCTGGAGAACTTCATCCATATATAAATGTATGTATCTATATACACACAGCACGTAACTGTGAAACACCCCATCTGCTCACGTTATGACACTAAACGCATGCAATTAACTGAACTGAAATGGCATAAGGATCTGGATCAGTCAGTGGCTTTTTCCCCGACTCCCACTATTTCCACCTTCCTCTCACCCTAACATATGGGATGCCATACGAATTACTGAATGGATCACGCTAAAACGAGAGGTGGTACAGTCTATTTTTAATGTAGATTATGGGGGGATACTGTCAGTCCGTAGTGCAGCATTGTTTGCCTTACAAGCTTGGTCTGTCACTACTTCTGGCAAGCCCCACTTCCAGCACTGACAGCTGATCTCCAAACTCTTCAATATTTTCCCCCAGCGCTCTGAATTAAGTCTCCTTTTCCTTCCAAGTTACCTGGCAGGAACTGTGCAGGAGTAGCAGCTCAGGTGAGAGTTACTGCAGAGTTAAGATCTCTGCACAGGCTTCCCTACCCCTTGCTGAGAGCCTCTCCACCCTAAGGAGCCTCAGCACCATGGTCAAAGTCTTAGCAGGAGAAATCATGAGAGCAGCTTGGTTTGTTGATATGCTGATGCTTAAATCCTGATGCAAAGCCAAAGACTCACAGTAGAGATCCAGCTGCAGACACAAAGTCTCTTTAAAAGGCCCCAGCTACTCCACTAAGCGTTTTAAAGCCAAGGCGGGTCAGGTCGGCCAGGATATTATTAGCTCTGAGCGGCCCATACATCACTTTAAGCATACATTACCTGAAATTGCAATGGTTATCAAGGGCTGCATTTTCTCCTACCCTTGAAAATCAAAGCATTACCAATCTCACCTCGATAGCCAAGTGCATCATCAGCAATGCAGAGCCTATCCAAAAGCAATGTCAGATAAAAGGCTTCAGGTAAGGTGATACAAACTTAGAGGGAACATCAACTGTCAAAAGAAAGCGATTTCTGGACAGTAGGTTTTTGGTTGTTGTTTTTTTATTTTTTTATTTTTTTTTAAACCTATACAATCTCATCAGAATTGAGCTCCACAGGAAGCATTTTCTTCCGCAGTGAATGCAACCATTGAAGGAAAGGCAGCTTTCCCTCCAACACACAACCATGTAGATGCACAGTTTCTAAGTGATCCCAGAAGTGATGCTCACATTTGCATACCTGAGGAGACACATACAGGTGCTGTCTGGGCAGACCAGGAGGCTGGGAGCAATCCAGCACTTCCAGCCCTGGCTGGAGCCAGTGGTTCCGAGCTCCCAGCGGTCAGGGAAGTGATGCTGGGTGCACTGAAGCAGCTTTAGAAGTGCTTAACAAAGCAGAAACTGGAACTGATGTGTCACAAAACACTTCCAATTACCATGAAACTGTTACTTCATTTTAATGTATAACAAATCTAAGCCTGCCTCTTCAGAGTACCACCATCTCCTAAGCAGAGGCAGCTCAGATCCTCACACAAGTGTTTTCACAGATGTCTGCTTTTCCCTCAATAAAAAAGAAATCCCCAGTCATTCCTTCCTGGTTACTCTCTGCAGGACTCAAACTTTTGAAACGCTCTCATGTCTTTCCCTGGGACTCTGAAATGCGTTGGCAAGGCTCTGCCTTCCTGTTGCCTATCTGCAGACTGGATTTTTACCCTTCACATACAGACTCCACCACTCTGTGTCATAAGCATTTTTATTTGACTTTCCCTGATGTAACCACAGATTGCATGACCTGAAGGGTTTTTAAAGCAGTGCTAGGACGTAACATGGATTAGGCACCTGGAGAGGAACAGCAAGACCTTGTTCTCCCACTAAAGCTATCTTCTCATTGGATTGGAGCATATAATAAAGCAGGTCTCTGGGACTTCTGAGGGTGCAGAGGGGCTAGGGAGAAAAAGGTGGGCCCGTACTTCTTACAGTCAATGTAGCTACAACAGATTGGGAGGGCAGGCCAAGCTGGGAGAAAACCAGCAGGCAAGGGCAGCAAGAACTGAAGCCATGGGGAAGCAGCAGGGCTTGGGAGAGGTGGTGGGCAGGAGATGGAGCCCAAGGAGAGCACGAGTCTGGTCTCTGTGGCCAGGGCACTGCCTTCGCTCAGAGAGGTGCCTTGAATCCCAGCAGAGCCCTTGATCTGCCGAAGCTTCCCCAGCCCATATGTTACTTTGGCTCAAAGCATGAGCCACTGTTCCTTTGCTAAGGCAAGAGGAAGAGGGGAGGGAGAAGGGGGGCAAATTAATTCAGAAGCTCTTGGCAGCCGTGAGTAACAAAATAAAGGCAGAAGTTTATGTAGAGCAGGCCTATGCTGCCAAATGAAGTCACAAGTGGCTCAGTTCAGATCTGAGACTTTTTATTATTGTTATTGTTATTATTATTATTAGCATTTGGCAAAAGGAACCAGGAAATACCTTGCTGGTGATGTCTGCTTCTCCCAGCACGAGTCTGTGAGGAATGCTGAATGGCTTACTCTGAAAAAGGGAGAACCACGCTATTTCTGAGCCCCTGACTTCTATTGCCATTGATTTAAGCCACGTTGCAGCAATTTTTTTTATTATCATTTTCAAAGAAGTTAAATCATAAAGAGAGCAAACCTTTCCAAGAATGTTTTTCTTTTTCCTGTCCTCTATTAATGGGGCATAGTCTCACTGAGAGGAGGAGATTTCCAAACACATAAACCTTGGTTCAATTGAACAGAAAAAAACCTCTGTTCACTTTAAAGCCTTATAAAGAAAAGAATCCAAAAGAATCCTGTCTTTCAGATAAGTAAACACAAAACAAGAATGCATTGGTTCATCTGAAAAGTGAAATGCCCGGTCCCACCGCAGGGTATAAATAGCTCCCAGCCAAGCCAACATGAATGACGTGCTCCCTGCTGCAGCGTAATGCATGGGCTGGCTGGGCAAGTAATTTAGAAGCAACCTGCTTCTAACGTCTGGACAAAGGAGTTTAAGCTTAAGGGAGATGAAAAATTCTGTATGTTACTTACTAAAAAAGAGGCCCAGTTTAGCAATATATAGAACTTGCACTGAATTCGTAGAATACTAAACAAGCCACCTACAAACCTCTTGCTTGAAGTAAAAGCCTGAGATACAGATCCCTTCCACAGACTATATTCCTCCATCTGTTTGCTACTTCAGGTCAGATTAGACGCTGCAGCTTCCTAGAAAGCTAGATCAACTTTACCTGCAGGGTCCCTCAAACACCAACATGTGGCTGTGGCCAGCATCCTTCCTCCTCTCCAGCCTGCAGCCCTGAAGAGCCCTGTGCTGCAGCCAGGAGACCTGAGGCAGCACTTCTCGCACCAAGCTGTTGAGCCAAACACCTACCTCCATCTCATGATGCAAAAGTAAAGCTGGGCACCTTGGGGTGGCCCCAGGACCACTCCATTTCTGCAAGGTGAACTTTCTTCACGGGAGAAGTAAGCTCTGCACTTACCCATTCCACTCAGCTGCAGCAGGGTCCCATTTGCACAGTCACACACAAAGCAGCATTTCGTATTCTCGTTAGCAAAGAAAGCTCCCGAGGTCAAGTAACCTTTAACCCAACAGCCTGGCGCCAACGTCATGAATCAACACAATAAATATTCAGATAAATATAACTACTGTGAACACTTCTCTTGCATGTTGTCAGAAAACCGGGACTCAAAGTTCCATACCTGAAAGCACAGCTCTTCAGCCACCTCAAATGATGGCGAGCCTCCAGAGCTGCTTGCATTGGTTGTCATCTATCCCACCTGGCTGGACACCAGTATGTCACACTCATCACTTGGAATGTGCTCATGTTCAGTTTAACTCACTCTTCTGTGCCTGTTCTAATCCCCAGAAGCGTGTGTTACCTCTCCTTCCTGACTGCTTGCTAAAAGCTGGGGGCTGTTTACATCGCAGAGATTGTTTCATAGTGCATTGCATTTCTGGAGGAACAAGCTCCTTCCAAAAGAATATCTGCATAACACCTAGGACTTGAAAGGTGACATAAATCTTACTAAAAAGTGTCCTTAGAAACTGTAACAGATGCAAACAATAAAACCTGGCAGTAAGAAATACACTTCTTGTGAAAGTTATCCGAAACAATTTCCAGTAAATAAATAAATTCAGTATAAATAGCAGCTTCAGAAGCAGCTCCTATCCATGAACATTTAAGAAAAGCTCCATTATTTCAGAGCTGGCGTTATATGCTTTATGAGGCTGAATCAGCTCTGTGCTGCTAATGTTCTTTGAGTCGCACAAAATTCATTGTCCATCTTTCTTATACCACCATAAACTCTGGATGGAAACACAGCTCTGGTAACCAGCCATGTATAGATTGCTATGCCACATCTCAGCCTCACCTACCCATTTTCTTACAGCCATGGCTGGCAGCAAGCACAGGTGGGGGCTCTGTATGGGAGCAGAAATTGCTAGATTTACAGCCACTGCCAGAACAAGAAGCCAGTGAACGGGCCAGGGAACATGATGCATTATAATCACTACCATGGCACATGCATGTATCTCACTGTTAGGAGAGACATAAAACTTAAACCACAACATCCACCCAGTTCTCCAAGAACCATGACTTGAAGGGCCAGGGATAAATTCACACATGAACAGCAAACTAACACAGAGCACAAGATAGCCCAAATACTTCAGTAGTCACTATGTTGTCATGCTGTCATCTTACTATGAAGTCATCACTCTTTTATCTCTGCATTACAGAGAGGTATGTTTACATGTATAAACAAAACCTAAATATTCATAAGTTCATAGGCTGAAAAATGGAAAAATCCTAACGCCTGAATCTGGGTAGGTTAGCTATAAGACAAAAAAAAAAGTGTTGTACTCATGGTGTGGAAAGATCAATCTCTCAATGGCAACCGGGTGCTCATTCATTTGCATGCTGCTGGAACAGGTGCCACACTGCATGACAAGCAGCGGGACAGCCATCTTCCACAGAAGGTCAGGATGGCACAAAGCACTGCATCTCCTTCCAAATTGAAGGCGGCTCTGCCCCTTTTTCAGCTCTTCCCTCTCCACTTCTCATTGCCCCTCTAAGCTGAAACAGAAAAACTCCAGTTTGACAGAATGGCAGGGAAACACAAGGATGCAAACATGTTATTCACAATCCAGAAAATCTGTCTTCTGAATTAGAAGCAGTCAAAGGCTGAATTCTCCAAGGCAACTTGCTTCAAGTATTTGATGTGGCTGAGGATAAAGCTGACAGGGCAGAAAAAACCTCAGATTTAAGCAATCAATTGCTGAGCTGCTGAACCGAGTGCAACTGCAGATAGGACTCCAGAATGTTACTGGACACACTTTGCTTTAATTTGGGTAGCAGCAGCCTCCCCTCTCCTCACCTGCGCCGTACAGCTGCAGTCAAGGTTAGCAGAGCTGTCAAAGCCGATGCATCCCTTCTGCAAACACCTCAGACTGATGGCCATTTCTCCGTCAGGATTATTTGCAGTTCACTCACTGTGGCTATCAACTCTGCCGCAGCGATGAAATAGCCCTACTTCAACAAAGCAGGAGCTATATGGAAAGACTGAATCAACGTGAGTAAAGTTCAGAGAAAACTAAGAAGAGATATGCTATGAATGTTAGATGCAAACATTTAAAGATTGCTGTGTACTGCAGGCAACATGTGCAATGGATATGAAAGATAAGTCTACCAAAGCGACAACACCTAGGTGGTTATGGGAAGAGGCTTTCTATAGGTAAGGACAGCAAATCAAAAGAAAGCAGCAAGAGCTGGGGTGTCACACTGCATGCCCAAGATACAGCCAGAGAAGAGGGGCAGCAGCTCCAGCTCCTGGCTGTCCAACCTCCTTCACCCAGCCAAGCACTTTTATTTGGGGTTTTGGCAGCTCCTAACATGGCTGCTTCTCCCCTCCATTAACTGTGAATTTCAATTTCATACACCATCATCTTATCCTGCTATGTTCCCTCTGAGCTAATGTCCTGCTGCTAGGGGCAGCAAAGAGCCTTTCTGCTAGCTTTAAACCTGCCATCTTCTGTGATGTGCAGCGCACCGTGGGGTGCACACAGCTACACGGCAGAAAGTTTTAATTCAGAAGCAGGCCCACAAACACCTTCTGGGCACTAGCTAGGCCACTCAGGAGAAAAAGCAGCCGAGGAAAGCATGAGAAAACCACTTTGTGTGTGCCATAAAAAGATAGATCATTTCTTCAAGCAACGGGGTGCTACTAGATGGCAAAGTCTGCAGTGGCAGTTCGCAGTCAAAGGGCCGGCAGCAGCTCTGTGCCAACTTCACCCAGCAGGCAGCAGCCGGGCTCTGCTCCTGGGGAAGAACTGCCACGCCGTGCTCTGGGGCCCAAGAGGGATGCTGGCAGGGTGATGTTAGATGGGCCTGCGTGTCCCCACGCTGCTGCCTTACATAAGGCACTTCACCCACTGGACAGAGCAGCCCTTTGATGTGTCGGTGTCCCATCCAGCCCTCCTCCCTGCACAGAGTTTAATGAGGCTGTTTTTGAGCAAGGTTAGGAGGAAAACAATCGTCCTTTTGATTTGAATGAACACTGGAAGTCATTGAGCAGAGTAAGGAGGAGTGGGCAGGAGGAAAGGGAACTCATGGCCTTTTCCCCTCTCCTGCATGTAGCTCTGACCTTACAAGTACTGCTAAAGACTTACATCCAAAGGATACACAGCATCTGAACTGGAAAAACATAAGAAGAAAGTGCAAGAAGAAAAGCATTCACAAAACCTTCCAGCCTTTTCTCTTGACCATTAAAGTGAGGTTATTTAGCTTTTGTCACTCCTGTCCCCCAAATCAAGGAGAATTCGCAATTACGCAATTAAGCCAAATCTTTTTGTCCAGTCACAAGACTTTTTTTCCTGAAACATCCCATTTTGGACTAGTTGGGCCAACATGAAAAATGGCCTTGCAGAGGTGTGAAGTTAACAATTTGCTCATTGGGAAGGACTTAATTTACCTCTGTCACAGCAAGGCCAGGCACAGCTCACATGCTTCCTTCAGTAGGACCCAAAAAACCCTGTATCAATCAGCCAGCTAGTAAATGGTGCTCAAGTCCTTGTAGGAACAATCCTCTCCTCAAACACTATGTTCTGTATCACCTCTTTGCAACCACAGCTTCTCCCATTCTTGTGCTCTCACCTGTGCCACTCTGGCTAGGCGCAGTGCTCACCGAGCTGGGCTCACTGGGAGCTGTGTCCCACGTGCTGCCATCCCATCCTCCCTGCACCTTGGTCCCTGCACAATCAGCTGGCACCATGCTGAAAAACTTGCCTTGGTCCTTCTTTCCCAGAAAGAAGTGCTCCTTCCCAGCTATGCCTGTGTTGGTCCTTCTGCACGCCAGTACTCTGCCTGAGCACTTCTGTGACCACGCTTATGGGAAGTTACACTGATTTTAGTGATAATTATTTCTTCTTATTTTGATTACCGCAGCATGTAGGAAACAGCTGAGAATGAGGCTGCATTGTATCAGGTACTGTACAAACACTCAGCAAGATTATTTATATAGATGTGTAGGTGTTGTACGGTATCGATGTTTTTGCAGAAAATCAGCAGTAAAAGCACGTTGCTGGCAAATTTTATAGCAAATCCAGGACCTGTTTATTGTCTGTCAAGGTAAAAAAAAAAAAATCTCCTTTGCATGAAGTTATAATCATCTGTTTTCATCTGGTGGGAACTTTCACAACAGAAAAGACTGAAGGTTTTAAGGATGATGGTATTGCTGAGATGGGGGAGCATTTGGCAAAGGGGAAGATAACCCCAAAGTTTGCTATCATCATTAAATACCAAGAAAAATATACAATAAACTTCCTTTGCTTGTATGGTGCAGTTTCTCTAGACAACCATCTGATTCAAAGACTGTTACTTGAGCTTCCTCAGCTTCTGTTAAATGTAGATTTTTTTTATTATTACTTTAAATGGCTTGGACTAGAGGACAAAATCCTAGATGTGCCAGAGGGTCAGCATTTTACACCAAGATCTAGTGTTTTTTTTCCCTTTTGTTTCTTTAGTACCTCTTTTTAAACACAAATAAAACAATGTGCAAAATTTTGTTAACGTCTGCAAATATATTGAAATTTTAAGTACCTCAGAGCATTATCATCAATTTACACTGTCATAAGGGATGGATCATAACTATCATTTTGAAAGGAAAGATTCCCTTCCTATTTTACCACTTTCTAAACTGTCTCTGGAAATGGAAAAGACTATTCACAACCTGAAAGGGATGAGCTGTCTGGAGAATTCTGTCCTCTTTCCCAACTATACTAGTTTTATACTCAAGCCAGTGTTTGTTTTAATACTTAACTGAATTATCTCAACTCTTCGGGATTTGTTTTCACGGCAAAAATCAGAAGAGCTAAATTGCAACAGTGATTCTTGTAGCTGCTGAGCACTGCACTAGGTCCCCGTCATCCTCACTTACTTCAGTGGAAGTTCCTACAGCATCCTTTGGGATAAAGTCTTTAAACACAGAGTTTACAAAGCATTTAAGCATCTATTTACGGACTTGGGCGATCCATCCTCACATAGCAGAGCACTTAGGCACTTAGAGTAAATCATGTGCTTGATGGCTTTCCTGATTCAAGGCTTTAATGTTCCAGCTTCCACGGAGCAGCTGAAACACACAGCCAGCAGCTCCAGAAGCTAGGAGAACAGTTGGGTTACGCTGTGAAGACAGCGCAGCTAACCAACACATAGAGCACACGTACTGTAAGCCTGCTACGTGCAGCACACAGAAAGCTCTGGGTGGGATCAGATGCTGGCAGGTGTCATTAATTTACTGTTAAAATAAATTATAAATGCCTTGTGTCAAGTAACCTTTGGAAATCAGCAGTTCATCAAAGTACTTTTCAGGATGAAGGCAGGATGAGCACGACATGACGGCAGCAAGTTCAGAACTATGTACCTGAAAGCCCTGCAATCAGCCAGCCTGGAGTCTCTGCTTCTGCTACGTGTTCCAATCACAGCTAAATCCTGGTTTTGCTGAGTCTATTAGCTGTTGTCACCATGACAACACATCTCTCACCGAGGGATACTTGCTCCTCTCCCTGCCCTTCCTTCAGCCAACGTCGAACAGATTTGGAGCTGTTTATGTGGTTTTTATTAGAATTCTCCTCCACACACACCTCCAAACACTGAGCTCTGCCAGGTGCTCCAAGCAGCAACGCTCTGTATTTTACCCTCTGCAGGTCCCAAGGGTAATGGTCCGTATGATTTACTTCTGGCATTGATTTCTGCACTCCAGTTGAGTTGAGTTGTAAATCACTTTGCAGTTTTCATCACAAGCCCACCAGAGCAAATGGAAGGCTTGCTACTGATTCAGTCACTTCCCATTCATCTAGTCAACAGCAATTAAAAAAAAAAAAATCCTCATTAGAAAAAATCAGCTCCGAATTCCAAGGCATCATCAATCCCTCGTGCATTGACTCCTTATCATCTAGGTTTCAAAGTTTGCAATAGGGACTCACCTTCACCAACCGTAGCACTTTTTCCTCCCCCAAGTGAGTGATGATAAAATATGTATTTATTAGCCTTGAAATGCTGTAGGCAAGACAGCAAGATGCTTCTTTTGCAGAAGAACCCAGTTTTTGCGTATACAGAAAAAAAGTTAACTAGGACACAAGAGAACACTGGCTGAAGAGAAAACTGAGCCAGCAAGATGTACAGGAAGGACCAAGCTGTCCTCAGAAAGCCCCAGAGGAACAGAAGATGCTAAGCACGTGGTCACACCATCAGCTAAGAGCCTGCTGTCAGATCAGCCTCACCCACCATACATATTGCAAATCCCTGGCTCAGGCTAAGAGGATGCTTCAGCCCAAGCTCTCTGGACAAAGAGATTACTCATATTCAGCATCTTAGTACAGGCCCAGACTATTAATGTGATCTGGACAGCTTTGGCACGGGAGGGGCAAGGCACACTACTGGCAACAGACAGAGGATGGCTTCCCCTTGGCACGCTTCAGATGCTTTGATTGAGGTGATGGCAGACTGGCAGCATGGCAGCATGCTTCTTGCTTCCCGTTGCAGGAACACCCAGACTGAGAAGAGGCGCAAGAACTGCCAGGAAAAAGCAACGCTCTTCTAGACCACCATGTTGAAGCTCCAACACCCGAAGTCAGCGGAGAGATGAAAGAGCCAGGAGGAACTTGAGACAGGGTCACTCACAGGCCTGTGGGCGTCCCAGGTGGAACACACACTCAAAGACCCAAAAAAAACACGCAAAGTAATCTGCTTTATAAAAAGCAGAAGACCTCAGGTGTTCCCAGAACAGCATCTCAGACTGGCTGAGGTTGGCGGGGGCCTCTGGAGATCCTTTCAGTCCAACCCCTCTGCTTAAAGCAGGGCTGCAACTGTTCATCTCAGCGACCACTTCTCCAGAAGCAAACTACTTTAAATAATCCTTTGGTCCAGTTTCATTAGAAGTTGGATAACCATGGTCCTGCACATTAGTTGATTGGGTCGCTGGATGTTAGACTTAGGCCTTTCCCTCTTGAAAACACTCGTTTTCTGCTATACGCACAAGTTTGAGCAAATGAGTCAGCGCACTCTGCGTGTGACCTTGTATTGCTCTTCGTTCCCTGTTCATTTACCTAAGTGTAAGACAGGAACAGCCCCACTGCTGTCAACTTAATTACATTAAAGAAAGAAAGGAGAGCACACAGCCTCCTAAATGGAAGAGGCAGTATCATGTTTTATTGCTTGCATAAAACACTGCATGCCATTACAGGCTTACAAAACATGAGTGTTTTATATGCTATTAAACCATCCTTGCTGTCTTAATACAAGAGCAACACAAGAAGTGCAGGGGATAAAAGTCTCCCATATAAATGCAAACCTGGCTGCTCTCCGAATTCCTGCTAGCACCAGCACACATACCCCTGCTAAAAGGATTAGGAAAAAGAAGCTGGAAGGGGGGAAAAAAAAAAAAAAAAAAGGAAATGGAAAAGGAAAAGGATGCAAGACAAAAGTCTGAGATGCACAGCAGGTAAGAAAATAAATAGCACGCACTCAGGACTGCCATTTTTTTTAAACCCAGGGATCAGTTCTCAGTCCTGGGCAGCCCACCAGAAGCACAGAGCACCCACTGGCCACTAGGTTTCTTCAGCAGAGAAGTCTCCAGCAAAGACGTGGCCAGCCAAGTTGAGTGCCCCACTCATGGTGGTGAAGCAAGGCTGTAGCTCATCTCCCCACCATGTATCCTCAGCTCCTCACACAGCTCTCACTGCTGCCTTCCTTGCTATGAGACGATGCACCAGGCTGGAACAGCCCCTTAGAGATGCCTCAGCCCTCTCTCCTGCTTTGAAGATGTCTTGAACTCTCCCTTGCTTTGCATGACAAGAGGGCAAGGAGGTGGCCTTAGCAACCTGGACAGTAGAAATGCAATATGAGACATTCACAACTCAGCGTTATTAAACTAGAGGGCAGCCGTTTAACCAGTACTGATTAAATACAAATGGAGGGAATTTCTACAGCTTCAGTCAAGTCTGCAGTCAAAGACAAAAACTGCATTTTCAAAGATGGAGGTGACAGTGAGCTGCTGGTTTTGGTAAGGAAATTTGAAGAGATGAACTTGCACAGACACCCAACATCTGCACCATGTGAAGGTTTAAATGTTAGAGCTGCGATTGAGAAGAAACCAGCTCTTAGCTGGTGTGTTGGTAAACACCTTTAGATTGCCTCTTTGGGTAGTATAAAGATACTTTTTCTGTAGAGAGACGTAGTCCGTTGGGTTTCCCAAATGTGAGAAGAGAGGAATGAAAAAAGAAATATATTTAGTGTCCTTCCTATGCTCTCAGTGCCCTGCGTGGATGATAGAGCTGCAGACACGGCCACACTGGAAAGCACCAGAGTTTTTTCCAAGCTTGCAACCCATTGCCAGACTTGGACTCAGTTTTAAATTTTTTTGGCACATTTTATTCCATTCCCTCTGCCCCTCCCCTGATCATGAGGCTGACATTCTCGGGACAGGAGAGAAGCTCAGTAACACTCCTTCTGCATACCCAAAAACCCAGAGCAGAAGGATATTTTGGTGTATAGACATCAAAGGGCGACATTAACATCTGAGTATTCTGGCCACAGCCTTAGAAAAAGTCTTATGTAGAAGCATAAGTTTAATCATGTACATAATCCCTAGAGTCTATTTAAGGGCTTGAAAGTTAAGCTGGTAACTTGATTATTTTTCTGGAGGCAGGAACTCTTACAATTTCCTAAAGTGAGGAAAAATAGTGTTCCAAGGTAACTCTGCTTACTTTACTATTTAATGCCCACATTCCTCGAGTTAGCACTCCAAAAACAGGTGTCTTCAAACAGCACTAGCTATATGATTAATTCAACATCTTTTAAGTGCAAAACAAAATCAGAATAGAATGCAGCAGAAAACACCTTAGGAGTTTGCAAATAACAAAAAGCCGCTCCTATTCTTTCAGGTATTTTCCATACACATCAAAAATATTTGTTGCTAGAATGAAAATTAATGAGGCCCTCCAGTCCAACAGTAATTCGTAGAACTGCTCACAGAAGAAAAAAGAGGAGGGATTCAGAACAGAAATGTCATCTTGCTAATAACTACCATTGCTCTATCAAATAGTTTCCATTAGTGGCGATGATTCACAGCAAACAGCGCTTCCACTGCCAGCCTACCCCCAGCAGTCTGTAGTCAAAATGATGTTGCAACTCTCAGGAATAACACAAAATAACCATATGATCCCCTGCAATGAAATGTCAGCCCTGAGTCCAAGGCTGTTGCTGCAAGCGCTGCAGCTGTGCCTAATGAAGAACTGAAGCACTCCCCATGCCCTCAGCCATGATTCAAAGCCACGGTGGCATCTTGTCAGCAGGGCTGAAGTCACACCTCTTCTCCAATCTGCCACTCTGATGAGCTGTTGTCACTGTAGGAGGAAAATTTTGCCAGCATTTCACGTGAAAGAGGGCTCTGTCAGCACACACTTCACTGAATACCATTTATTTATTTAGAATACATGGAAACATTTGCTTACTGAGAAGTACCAAGTGCCCCAGCAGTTGGAAGGGCTGGGGCCCAGCAACCAAGGAAAAATCCTGAAGGCAATCTAACAATTGCTTCTCCTTCCTAAGATCAGAGGGCCAGATGTGCTCGTCCTAGAGCGGCCGGGTTAACAAACGCGGACAACAATCAGGAACATCCACTGCACCAACGTGAGGGGAGGAAAAGGCAACTGTTGCTAATCTGACTTGTGCAGACCATGCTTCTGATGCCAAACAACTTTCAGGGCTGAATTCTCAGCATCCTTTGTCAACTGTTACTATCTATGAGCAACCAGGGATGCTCATCCTCCTAAGTTCTAATTACCTCAGTGTGGGCACAAACCAGGTTGACTGCAGGCACCAAAACACACATCCACTTTCCCGTAGATAGGAAGCCGTCCCTTTGCTCTGCGCGCGTGCTGCATTCTCACAGTATTTTGATTACAGAATATGCATGAGCATTGCTTGAGCCAATTTTAAGACGTGACTTACCACGTGGGGGGAAGTAGAGGAGAAGCATTCCTGAGGAAGGACCTAATCTTTTCCAAGCAAAGCCTGTGAAACAGTAACCATCACAGCAGTGCCTCTTGTGTTTCTAGGACTCTGGCTACCTCAATGTCATTCAAGCAAAACTTTTGCTGACATACAGCGGTATCTCCCACAGCCTACTCTCCAGCATGACCCTAAGTGCTTCCTGAAGGGTTCACAGATTCCTAAAGTTTTGGGAGAAAGTTCAAACAGGCTGAGACTGGGATTAAACACACACATGCCTTGCAGCATGATACGTCTGTAACTGAAGCCAAGATTTCCATTTACTTTGAGAGAAAGCAATGGTTCTAAATGAGCCCCCTCTCACATCTTTGCTCTCCTGTGCTCCTCCGTGGCTCTCCTTTCATTTCCTCACTTCCCCAATCAATTGGGATCTCTTCCAGCCTCTTCACTGACCACAGGCTTTAGGTGGCTGGATTCCTCCTGCGCCCTCAGTTTAAGGCAGGTGACGCTTATCGACACAATAACATGGCACACGAATTTAAGTGTTTGCAGTGTGAGGAACAAAAAGATTTCAACGGTAGCGATCTGCAACATTACAGTCATGGCTTTAGCTCTGTAGAGAGAAACCAAAAAAAAAAAAATAAAAAGAAAAAGGTGGTAAAAATAGAACTGGCTGGAAACCAGAGACCACATGAAGAGCTGGCTTACAGGAAACCGCCCTCATCACTTACTAGATGGGAATTTTTTTCCCCATGTACTACATGGATCATGCAGAGACAGGATGGTTGTACGCGCACATTGAAGTGTATCACCGTGGGACAACCTAGCTCACAGTCCTGTAGGGCTGGGGAGAGAAAGGAAGCAGAGCAGCTGTTTCTTTTCACTCCATACCAGCAAAGTAGAACGGATCCCAGACGATGCTTTGTCCAGTGCATGAGCAAGTTTCAGTTACTGATTTTTAAAATGAAAACATCAAAACATTTCAGCCAACACCAAGCATCAAAATGAAGTCAACACAAATACCCCATGAAACACAGCTGTAGGCCAACTGCTCAGGGAGCATTATTCATGGCAATAATGCTTTGTTTGCTCAGGCCTTAGCATGCCATTTCATTGCAGAAATATTACACCTATTTTCACTGTGCCACCCTAATTGAGCTTAATAGCACATTACTTAAGCGGGTCTACAGCTACAGGGAGGGCTAACCCAGCGCCTTTTAATACAAAAATGCTACATTTCCTAACCTGCTAATACAGTGCTTTTGTCATAGAACAAGCAAACATTTGCACAAGCATGGTGGCTTTTGCATGATAGAGTCTAACCTATGAATGAACAAGCAGCTAAATCTCCTCCCAAACAGGCTGCTTTTCTGATGTGCAATCATAATCACAATCTGGCTCTAATGTCTGGCCAGGACTTCAGGCAGCTTTTAATAGTTACACCTCAGCGCTCTGCAGGCAGCAAAGTACTTTCAGAAAGTACTGAGTTATTCCCTGACAATTTGTTTTTATTCATGCGACCAGTTCTCCTAACAGCAGCACTGCTACTGCACACATCCCAGCAGCCCGCCCGCGCCATCCCCAGCTCTGCAGCACTGTACAGGCATCAGCACTGCAGCACTGTACGGGCATCAGCAGCTTCGTTTTTATATTGCTTGAGGTCACCCAACGAGTCGATAGCAGAGCTGGGTTTGAGCACAGCCTGCCCTAGCACCATTCTGCTCTGTTGGCTGAGGGCCTGGCATGCACAGAGATCATGTCCTGCTCTGTCCCACGTCACAGTGTTCAAAGCCTGCCATGGGCACAAAGTGAGTTCTCCTACCAACCCAGCAAACTTTAGCTCAGTGTTGACATCATGCTGATGAGCACCAAGAGCTGGGACAGTTTCCCACCACTTGCCAAGCTTCTGTCAGCTGTCTCATCTTAATTCCACTGCATGGCTCAACATTATCACTTCTAGAAGAGCCCCTCACCAGCAGGGACTGGTACCCCCCATCCCCAGCATCTCTTTTCTGTACCTAAGGGGTACACACTCTGCCTCCCACGAGCATGCCAGCTTGCACCTTCCTCCCCAGGCGCTCCTACCGACGCACTGCAGGCCTGGCACCGTGGCCAGCAGAGCTGCCAAGGACCAGCAGTGCCAGAGGACAGAAGTTAGCTGGGCTGCAGCCATTGACATGAAGGCCAAACTTCAGCTCATAAGAAAGGACTGCCCTGGGGATGATGTTATACGAAACCGCGGAATTTAAACATGTAACACCTAAAACATCTGGCCTAGAAAGCCTAGGTAAGTTGACACATTCCCTACTGGAATACACAGGCCAGATGCAGCATTGCTGTCCCCTCCTGGTGCTTGCTCCCAGAATTACATAATGGCAGAAAACGACAACAATCCTGAAGTTAAGCTTTAAGGCCTCTGTTATACCAACTTTATATCCGTCATAATACAGTCATGCAGCAACAGTTCCTACGTGTTTCTAACAATTATCTTTTTGCATTTGTGTTTCAAAAGACACACATTTTAAAGATGTATCATACAATATGCAGGGCTGTGTTTTCCCCCAGTACTTATCATCAAGTTGATACTGAAAGCATGGGAGAAATAATCAAGGCGCGATTATGTTTGATGATTGAAATCTTTATCTGTCAGCAGTTAGCAAACAGAAAAAGTGGTCTGAAAGTTGCTTTTATTAAGAGGCAATGGAAAATTTTAGCTGTTTAGGGCATGACCTCAGCATTCAGCAGCCGGCCCAGCACAGCTCCCACATACAGGGAGAGATGCTTTCAAAAAGCTGTGGCTGAGCATAATGCCTCTCTCTTCTGTCCATCAGAAGGCAGATCAGCAGCTCCCAGACCCATGTTAAGCTCATGTTTGCTGGACTCCTCCCCACTCTCAGGGCAAGGTGTCTTTACTACTGTACTATACATGGCTGTAGAGACACAAGGGACAGTAAAGCATGAAAACTGTTGAAGTGAAGGTCATGACAGAACACTGAAGGTTTTTTTTTCTTTTTTTAACCGATGCTCTACATGAAGGTCTTGTTGTACAAAGTCCATCACAGCAAATTCCCCGCGAATTCAAGGCAACACATAAGGAACAGCCAGTCACTGTCCACACAATTCTCCTTGTCAAGGACTACACCAGCACACATCACCTCTGGGATGACAGCCAGGGAGCTGTCGTGCTGCCCCTGTCCTCCAGCACGGCTCATTTACCTGACTCTGGGCACTGACCTTATGGCCAGCTTTATTTCCTAGCTGCTGCACTCCCTGCAGCTTCCACTAGCCCCGGTCTAACCTCACAATGGTAAAATAGTCACAGCCTGTGCACCGCGCTCAGGCAAAATTTTCGTCTGCACTGCTTGATTTGGCATAATGTTCCTGGACTTTGTTATTCCTTCTTGAATAAATTATTTCCTCATCTCTGCATGACTTTTTTGGAGTGCTCATCTCTAATGTCTTTTCCACTCCATCTCCTTCAGCACCCAGGAAGCCTACACATAGGCATGTTTCTGGTATTTACCAAGTTGTTCAAAAAGCAGAAAGCCACTGAAATCCTTGCTTTACCTCGAGGGGCAGAGAAAAGGTCACATTTTCTACTGTTTCCCTGCTGATAATCTGAGCAATCCTTCCTGTTCAATTTGCAGTCAGCGCTCACCAGTCCTGCAGCTTAAAATCATGTCCCAGCACAACCGTGCTATGTGAGAACAGGTTGAGACACTGCGGTGGGGGGCAACACCCAGCCTGCCCTCTGCAGCAGGGCCACGCACAGGGCAGCTGCAGGGCCTGTCTCCAGACAACTCACTGGTACACCTGTCCTCTGGTCACAGGTGGAGCATCTTCTCAGAGATGTCTGCAGCATCTTCTTGAATCCTGCACACACAGTTCATGCAAACCTTCAAAACGGGGCAGCATATTTGCAGAGGAAATCAATCAGAGCTGAAGAATACAGCCTTTCTATAAATGCAAGCACTGACATCTTATAGCATCCTTCTGAGAAACATGGATTTATCTCACATGTAAAATATCTTGTTTCATCTGCCTGGAGAATGAGCCAGGAGCAATCTGAGGTGACCAGGACCCAGGCACTCTGTATAGCAGAGCAGCAGCTCACGCTGCTCAGAAAGGTCTCTTCTTGGACTCCTCAGACAGGTGGCAGTCTCCTGAGATCTACAGATCTTGTGAAAGTTGATATGAAAGAACCACTGTGAGTTAAGGTCTCCTGAGAGTCTCTTATTACGTCTGCACATGCAAATGCAAAACTTGGACTTTCTCTCTCCTGGCTCCCAGCTCCACACATACCACTGCTGAACCTGCACCTGAGTTCTAACCTCCAGCTGCTATGGGAAGTTAATTAGGAAGCACTCCTCAAGGCAGTCCCAGGCAGGGCAGTGTGTACTCTGCACCATGAGAGACAGACACACAGACCACCCTGCAGCCTTATGGCAGGGCTTCGGCTGTGCCAAGCTGGCTGCAGGGCTGAGCCCCATCGCCCCCTGGTTGGCAGCTCTACAAAACATCCCCTTGCTCCAAAGGCTCTGCACCAAGGAGAAACACAGGATTTTGAACCCCTGAAACTTCAAATCACAGTTGTGGTACCCAGGCATAGGATTCTTAGCTACAATAAAATTGACTGAGGCTTTTCTACTCTCTTCTGTACTAATTCCAAAGATGAAAAATGAAGTGCACATTGTCTCTTCTGCAAACAGACTCCATAATGTTCATGACAGCCAGGTAACCTTCAGCCTCAGGTCCCATACCCTCAGCACCTCTCCTGCCTCTCTCCTCTCCTTATCTAAGCTAAAAGTACAGCAAAATACAAAGCCTGTTCACACTCGGAGAAGCAGCTCTAAGATGCCATATTTTTGTAATTCATCCTCTGTGACCAGACACAGGCTAGAGAAAGGAGCTTCTGGCAATATGGTACAGAGCTGGGCCCTTCTTAGGGCAGCCCCTAACCCCTTTCTCACCTACAGGTGCTCATTTAGGTGGCATAGCAGCAGAGGAGCTCTTCAAAAGCCCGCAATAGGATCAGTCACAGTAAGGTCACACGGCTGTCTGACATTCTTCAGTGAAAGCAGCAGACAGCATGACGTTTACATTTGGATATGCCTGAAGAAATTGCAGCTGAGAAACTCGTACTGCAACCAGTACATCAGTGGTCAGCACCTGTGATCTGTCAAATACTACTTCCAAAAGGAGCATTCACATCTTCCTCGTTCATCTTTCCAGCCGTGAGCACGGGAGACACATACTAAGCAGCTCCCCCTGTGCCAGCCATGGCTTCATGAAACCTGGGAGTCTCCAAGCAGGCAGCTCCTCCATGCACTGCTCCATTGAATCTGAACCCTCCTGCCCTGGTGGACAGGCTGCAAGGCCTCCCCAGCTCCAAACCTGCCAGCAGCCACCTCAAAGAGCAGAGTTGGGCTCTGGGTGTCCCACCAGCAGGAGCTGGGGCTGTGGGACCCCCCCATGGCTCTCTGATTGCCTCCTGGCCTTGCAGCGACGTTACTTTATTGTTGTTAATGATGACCACTGCTGTAGAAACAGAATGAACGCTCCAAACTGAGACCCAGTTCTGTTTTGAAATCATTAAGTGAGATGTGCTCTCCTCTCTACTGTGTTTATAAAAACAGAATCCTATCTGTCTATTCATAGAAAGACCTGAAAACCACTAAAACAAATGAAATGGTAGGAATTAGCCCATCGTGGGCAGAACCAAACAAGCAAGGTCCCTGCACTACAGCAGTTTGTGAGACTTGCTTCTTCTGTCTCACACACAGTGACAAATGAACACTAAAAGTAATTTTACATCTTGTTCTGTCAGCACAGGAGACACCTAATAAATCTCAAGATGTAGAAAACACCCAGAAGGCTTTTTTCTGTTTCTCTTGGCTGTGTAATTACAGGCAGCATTGCTGCACTAATGCTACCTCCCTCCCTGCTATTGCAGAAATAATGGGCAAACAATGTGAAAAATATAAAAGATACCAGAGGAACACCTAATTGCTACGTTTGAGTAAATACAGGACATCTTTCAGACACCTGTCTGGCTTGTACAGGATCTGATGCTATTCTTTACCCATTGGCTGGATTGAGTAATTCATTTTCTTAAATGGTTCATTTACATAACACTGCGAGACACCTGACAGCAGGGGAAAGCAGCCATAGCAGCAGGTGCTGCACTGATCTCAGACCACCTTGTTGCTGAATGTCAGCAGAGATGCTGATCCTACGGAACACACAAATGCTGCTTGTAGCCCCCACTATTTTCCCAGCCTGAGTATGTCGCTCCATGCTGTGCACAGAAGGCACTTCCTTTCCATCTCCAGACAACACAGCAAAGCCAAGGGGGCTGCCAAGGGCCAGCAGCCAACCCTAACGGGCTTCCACTGCCCACGCAGCCTGCAACAGTGCTCCACAGGAGCCGGAAGGAAAAAAGGTGGTGGTCCAGATTCTGCTGGCAAAGCTTCTGATGGCTCCAGGAAGACAAAGCTTCGTGGGGGTAAACATGAATGTCATGAAAGCAAAAAGAAAGCATAGAAACGAATTGCTGTGTGATATCTTCCTGACTCCCTCTGAACCAAAGCTGAGGTTCCTCAAAGCTAGGTCCATGTACCACCAACACAAACAGTTGTTCTACATTTGGGAGGCATCAAACTCCCAAGGATTTGTCAAGCCCTGCCAGAACCTGTCCAAAAGCAAGCAAGCCCTTCACCACACAGCCACTCTTAGCACCAACATCCACAACCAGTAGTAATGGGAACAGCATCAAGGCTTTCCTGTTGCTGTGTTACAGATGTTGCTTGGTACCCTCACGTGCATTGCTGAGACTCAGGAGGCTGCTTGCTGGCCATTATAAATGTATGTAAGTGCATTATCGATTGACACCAGTGGAGCTACAGCACTTTCAGAGGGAAATAAGCCTCTGTCCCCAATGCTTCAAGCCTCCTAGCACAAACACACACAATTGTGTTCCAACTTAAAAAGCATAAGCACAACAAACTTCAGTTTCAGCTTTTCCTTATTAGGAAAACACATAATTGTTAATATAGCAATACAATTCTGACAGATTCTGCCAGTATTCAGAAGTCCAAGCTTTCTACACCTGACCCATATCACACGTATGTGATCTTATTGTTACTGCTAGCACTTTAGACCTTTTCTTGGTTGTTAGAAGAGGATAAGCTGGCAATTAAGATGTATGGTGGAAACAGGCACTTGGATGGAAGAGACAACAGCACTGCACAGGGTTCAGGAGATCAGTCTGATCCCAGCTGGGCCACAGACTTGCCCATCAGCAGCTAATATTAGTGTCTGGAGATGTGCCTCCCCACGCCGGATCATAACGCTCCTGTTGAACTTCAGGAACGCATCTCCATGAAAGCTCTTCCTCCACCTCATCTGCCTCAGCTCTGGAGCTGAGCACCTTCCCGGGAGAGGAACACGACATTCTTCTGGCTTCTAAACTCACAGTCTCCCAGCCACAGGGAGCCAGAGCAGAGGCACAGGGCTGTACACTGCAGGGAAACACAAGCCTCCCTCCACATGCATCCTTGCATCATGAGTTTGGATTCATTTGTGACTCAGCGTAGGTTTAATTTACATAACACTCAACCCCTGCACCTTCCCATCCTATCCCCACGGTAAGCATTTTGGGGCAGACTCTCTTCGATCTGTAGATTGAATTCTACAATCCACCTTCCAAGTCTGAAACTCAAGGATTTGTGTGTGGCTCCCACTAATATGTGCAAATCCCCAAGTTTCCAAGGTGAGCAGCAGCATTCAAAGAGATGCAGTAAAAGCTCCAGACAACAAGACGTTTATGCCAGCAGCAGTTAACAACTGGAAGAAGAAAAATGACTCATTTTTCCAACGAAGGACACTTAGAGGTCTGGCTGCATGGAGAATTTGACATTCCCTTCAGCAGAGCTGCTGTGAGACCCTTCACGGTGCCCTATCAGATATTGCCTTGACCCTGGTTCTTCTGTTACTGGTATCAACAGGAAAAAAAAAACACCACAACTACAACTGACTTTATGGAAGCAATGAAAGACTCTTGATGTATTATCTATTGACTGGTGATAGCTCCAGAAAGGTAGGAGGATATAAGAAATGGAGATAAAAATCTATGAACAGGATATGAGCTGTGACTGTAAGTAACAGAAAAGCTTCCATTTGTAAGCGCTATACACTGAAACGCTCCCTCCCCACACATAACAACACATACTCAAGTCATAAAGGCATTACAGTCACTAAGCTCAAAGGCTGTAACTGAAGTAAACATTGTAGGTAAATATAACTTCTACAGATGGAAGACAAAAAGAAAAAAAACAGAAAAAAGGAAAGCTTTTGGGAATAGGAGCCTTTATCCAAGTCTCCTGCAAACTCACCTGCAAACTTGCCTGTTTTTCCTGTTATGAGATAAACAAATAAAAGATGTTTATTTTCTCAGAAGAGACTTGCCTTGCTTAATTTAACCTTTTCAAGTTAGAATTAAAGGGTATAACATCTTCTCTTTAACACTGTCTCAGAAGATGTCACAGCTGCGTTACACAGAAAGGGCCTGGCTACTATTCCCATTGAAGTAAAGAGCAAAACTCCCACTTATTCTGATGAAGGAATATCTAACAAAAATTATCACCCTGCTGCCTCTGAACCTCCTGGTGTGGCATGCAGGAGGTAACGAGGGAAAAAAAAAAAAAAATACTTTAAGCACCTGCTGGCTGGTCAAGTAATTGATCCCACATAAATGAACTGCATCGGAGTTTGAAGATGTAACATTAAGTAGGAGCAGACACTTGCAGTTCTACAATATGTTGTTTCCTTTACAAAGAGTTGTGTACCACCTGCTCTTTCCATTTGCTGTTTTTTTCTTGGCAATGGAATTAGTCATTGAAACCAACCCACAAACTCGTGGTTAACTAACCAGCACTCGGGAGCTGCAGGCCTCAAGAACAGCTTCCTCGGATACTCCCTCAATAAATATTTTTCTGGCTCTGCCCCTGGGTCCCACATCTGGTGTTTGGTAGAACATTAACACAAGCATTTGCTATCACTTAGAAAACTCCTGATTTTTTATTTTTTTATTTTTAAGCTCTGCATCTTTATATGTAAGCTATGCAATGAAAAAACAAAGCTGGCCTGAAAAAGCACACCTATTTCTATACATATATCATCTGAGGTTTAGAATGATACAAGTGAGCAGGGCTTTGGACAAGTAGTCTTAAGGCTCAGTTACATCTGCAAGAACAAAGCAAGCCAGCTCTGCTGCTGTGCAGTACTGACATATCTCTGCTGCCTTCAGCAGAGCCATGCCCAGTAGAAATCCATTAGAGCCAACATTGCAGGCATAGCTGGTTCAAAGCCATATGAGTGCCAGCTGTTTCCCTGCACTTGTGGAAAGAAGATACCGTAGGCACAGCCCTCCTTCAACACCTCCCACCTCACTTCCTCCCTGGCACACAGATGGGCTTCCCTGGTCCATGTTCAACCCCCGGGCTCTCAGGTGGAAGGCATCATGCAGGGACCCATCCTGCTTCCCCAGGCATGGGCACGGGGAGCGTCGTGTCACTCTGCAAGGCATGCTCTCAGCCCACAGGGCAGGGCTGGTTAACGTCACAGTTTGATGGGCTGGTTCCTGAACAGCTGGATGTGGTCCAGAACATGTGGTTTTATAACTTCAGCGCACTGGCCAGACCACAGCCCTCCTCCAGAGCCAGCAGGACTGCCCAATGCAAGTGCAAGGCAGTGTGCTGCGCATCCCAGCAACCTGCTGCTGGGGCAAACACCACAGATCTCTGGGTGGACAAATTCCACCTCTGCCCCCACACATTGGGCTCTTTCCTATAAGAGGAGCACTTGGAACAATAATCTTAGTAGCACTTCCAATCAACTGGCTTTTTATTTTTGTAAACTCAAGTTCCTTGTAACTTCAACATGAGCAGCCAAGGTCCAGTTCAAATAGCTCTTACCTCACATGACAGAGCACATACTCTCATTCCAGCCAAGGTATTTAACAGCCCTCAGCATCAAACCAAAGCATATTAGATACGATAATGCCTTCAAAAGAAAAGGAAAGTAGCACCAAAGAAGAACATCACAAGAGCAGGAGCCAGCCTGGGTATAACACCCCTGTTGCACTGTTCCCACTCCCATGTGCCATGTGAGGCATTACCCACTACGGGAACCCCAGCAGTAGGAGTGGGTGGTGTGGCTGAAGCTTTTCTGCACTTACTCCCAGCTGTAGAGTGGGAAACACTGGAAGTGAAGAGTCTGTGCAAGCAGCTGCATAAAACAACTTGAAGTGCATCATCTCACACTGGGAACTAGAGATCCAGCACACTGGACAGATTTCTGCAAGAGATCAAGTACCTACTTACAATTGCTTATTTGTTGCCGTGTAGAAGGCCCTTTTTATGGGATAACTGGCCCAAAACAACAGCAATTCTAAAGGCAGAAGCAGGAAAGACGTTATAGTCATGCAGGTCTATGGGCTTTTGAAAATATCTGTTTTTTTTTGTTTCTTTTTTCTTGTTTCTTTTTTCATACCACTTGGAAATGAGCCATTAATTAGAATAGATCAAGAAATTATTTCCTACACACATTAATATTCTTGTGAAAAATTCAGTTAAGATTTAAAAATATTCTTTGTTGCATGTTTTCATTATATTTTTCAGATTCACAGTAAAACACAAGTGCTGCACTTGGATTACATGTTTTGTTTTGAGGATGTGGGTTTCATTGCCATGCAAGTATGAAAAATTAGGTAATATTTACGTTCAATATGTACCTGAGCTTGCACAGACAGGCCTGAGAGAAACTGTCTTGCTTTCATTCCTTTGTGCAAAATATTAAACTGCTATGTGATGAGCAAAGTGATGGAAAGTGCTTTGGGGCAGTCTGGAAAGCAATGCACAAAATGGGTGAAGACTTTTTTCAGTGCCATTAAGTGAGTTGTCTCAAAGGTTAAGTGAGGAAGGCTATCAAGACAAAAGAGAGAGCTGAACATAGCTGTACATGGCTTAGACTTATGCAGGAGGAGGAAAGAATAGTATCAGAGAGAAAAAGAAAAAAAAATCTAGAATGTTTACTCAGCCTTGGTCTGGGACCGTTCCTGCAGCCTGCACTCAGTGTCACGTCACTGACTCTAACTAAAATGGGATTTAGGCAACTGATTAACTATGAGAAGTTTTTTTCTCCTGTTCAGTTATGCAAGAGCACAACTTCTCCCATGGTAATTGGTGAACAGCTCAAAAATTGCTGAAAGTACAGACATTCTGCTGTTTGCTGCAGGCAGAATTGGATTACCACTAATTCCTGCGAGCAGACAGGAGTTCAGCCAGCAGCTCACCAGCCTGCACTGACTTTCCTGGTTACATGTATCACTGTTCCTGATGAGCCTTTGGTAAAAGGGGACAGCTAATCCAACACCTGCAACGAAGACTTGTGGAGCTCAGACTTGTACTAGTGAATTAAAAGGCAGAATGAACTCTCTTCAAGTTCGCTGCTGCTCCTTGCAAAGAGAATCTAACAAACATTTTTGGCCACTCGTTAAACTCAGATCCTCAGCTCAACTTCTCTGAACTCAAATGTACAACTTTCCTCACTGGCCAAAGATTAACACCATGAGCAGGACTCCAGCAGATTCATTTTGTGTCCATTGACAATTGAAGGCTCACTGAAACTTTCACACCAGCCCTGTTGCTCTCACTGCCTTCCACAAACATACAAGACTTAACTGACTGCAGCAATTCCTTTAAGCTTTTTGAAAATACAATTGTTTTCTGTACTGCAGTCTGTCACTGGTCAGTATGCAGGAATAATACCGTATTTCAGAGCTGCCCACAAACATCCAACAGAGGCTGCTGCTCACTCTCCTGCTGTGGCCACGTACTCTGAAGCTGACTTGTGAATGCAGCAGAAGGGAGAAGGTAATAGCGTGGTCTGGCTGCAGAGCCCGGCAGAAACATCCTATCTATGAAACCTGCTGCATTCCCCCTGTGACCAGGAACATCACAAAGAAAATAGCAAATATGACAATCAGAGACCCTTTTACCCCCAAGATTGGCTACAGCCAACTCACAGGCTGCCATTTAGTTTCAGAGGTAAGCCTACTCCAGATCTTTACAGAAAGAAAGAGATTCATGCCTTGAGACACAGAAAGAGAGAAAAAAGGGCTATGGTAAGAGCAGCAACATTGCAGCTGGAAGACACTGCCCCCAGCCCATAGATGCAAACAACATGTCCCAATTCTTACTCTATTTCCTACTCTAGAAAAAGAGCAAGAATCAGCACCTGGAAAAAGAAAAATGAAAAAAAAAATACACAGGACCGTAATTTAATCCTGGTTCCATACTGTAACCAGATAAATCTGGTTGGTGCTTCAAAATTTCAAGTAGCTAAGATCAGTGTTGTTCTTGGCTAAGGAGAAACAATCAAATAATTGTCCTTGCAAGACCCACTGGATTAAGTGAAAATGGTATTTACCAACTCTGGGATGTTTTTCACTTGCGCTCTTCAAATAACCAAAAGCTGCCTGCACCCATTACACAAACCTTTCTCTAAACAGATAATACCAGGGTGCAGTGGGAAATCCATGTATCAGCATTTTTTGCATCTGTGCTGCACTGCAGATCTGAGTATTCTGTAAACAACCTCAACAGAACGTTTCAACAAAGCAGAGGAGCAATCCCTCACACAAGGCGAGCACGTGGTGACTGATAGACAAGTAATCAGTACACATGGCAGAGAACATTGTTGGCAACCACAAACCCTAAATTTGACATGTGACAAGAGTAAAATGCAACCTAAGATTCAGCTTTCAGTGCTTGTACTCACTGCCATTTGGATAGCTCAACTCACACAGCGAGTCAGACATTTCCTACAGAAAACAAACACCTGCACGAAAAAAGTTGGCAACACTTCAATGAGTTTTTGTTTTCTCTTACATTTCTACCTCTGTGCCACCAACTCCTCTACTGTACATCCCAGGAAGTATATGCAATGTCTTTGTTTAAACCGCCATCAAAATACAAAACACACATATGTGCAGGCATAGGAGGAATCCTGTCAAACTATTTTGTTGCTTGAACAAGCTGCAGAGATTCACTAGGAATCCAACCCAGTCAAGTCAGATGTGCAGCATTGCCAGTGTTCTGGAACAACTGATATGAGACCAACAGAAACAAAAACAACTCACGTTTTGGTGTAGTTGTCACGTTGTCAATCACAGGATACTTCAGTTCAGGTTTCCACGATCTGAAACAAAGCAAAAACTCTCAGTTAGAGGCAACAAGGCAAAAAGCTCTCTTTCTTTTCTATTTTTTTTTAATAAATTATTAATCACAGGTTCCAATTAACATATTACAAAATAACCTCCTTCTCTGCTTTTGTTAACATCCGAATTAGCTTACAACCCTTTGTATGCTTGAGACCACATCCCACTATAGAGGCTGGACTCTTCCAAATGCTTGCTCTCAAATGAAGTGGATATCCACAGGAAAACAGAATTTGCTGAAACACGAGCTACACTGATGGCTTCTATTAGGATCAGAGTTTCACTAAAACTGAACCTCTTCTCTCTTTACAGAAGGGAGATGACCTGCCAGCAGAAGGCCTTCTATATATCTAGGTTTACCAGGAATGATCCACAAAAAATAATAAAAAACTGAGATGTAACACCAAAAAAAGTACATTGAGTCAGCAAACAATGAACATAGATAATATAACATTTTTACTATTTTATTTTACCAATATTTTACCTTTTTTCCCCCCATGAATACCACAGTTATACTGCATAGTAACAAGAGATGCTTCACAAGCTGCAGATCAGACTGATGGGACCTATAAGCTGAGTATTATGTACCATAGCAAAACTGCAATGGGAAGTGCTGCCCAGCAGCCCTGGTGCTATAGCTGTTTATGGCACGGCCTCAGGCATGGTTTGAACTACTCTGTGCTCTGGGTGCTACCATATCTTGACTATAACATCAGAGAAGTATAAATGAGGATTAATTACTGCTTTGAAATCCTTGGAAAGGTTGGGCAGGAGCGAAGCACCTATAAAGTGCAAATTGTTGCTATTAACAAAACGAATCAAATTGCATAAGAAGGAGGAAGAATAGGCAGAATTCCCTCCCTAGCTTCACATCAACACTCAGAAAAAAGACCACTTTCCAGAACTATCAGTCCTAATCAATGTGTCCTACCTAAAGAGTTAACTTCTGCCAAAATGTGGCTAACAAATCACAGCCGAACAAAACTAATTACTCACTGCTTGACAGGGAAAGAAGGTAGGGATGATAAATGCTAGCAGGGATAAGAGCACTTTGTACTTTTGGTCAGCTTTGCCATGTCTCACTGTACCCGTGACTGCAGGAATTGCCACTGAAAGCAATGGGAGTCTTGTCACTGACTGTATCAAACTTAGAAATGAAACACACAAAGCAAGCGAAGAGCAGATTCAGCGTCTTGCCAAAGTGAGCACAAGGCAGTGGCTGAATCTTGAACAGAAAATGAGGACCCCATCCCTACCTCCTGCTTTTAAGCATGAGATGACTCTCTGAAAGCAAAAAAGCACAAGTTTGCATTGCACAGTGCTGTCATTGAGCTGAAGATGAAAGCATAGCCAAGAGAAAAGTGGAAAAAAACAGCTCTTTCTTCTTTCCTCCCAATACCAGCAAATGAAAAGTCAGTTCTTACAATATGCTGGCCAGGCGTGGTCCCTATTATCTTTGGTTAATTCCATATGTCTGAGAAGGAAATCAGCTCTAAGCCGGTTAGACTTGCTAAATGAGATTTGTCCAGGGCCCCACCCCCAGGGGCAGTGTCATGCACCAAAGATTTGGCATTCTTCAGGAAGATGCTACTTGTCCAGACACTGCTAATAATGGCCAGCAAAGCACGATCTTCTAAACATTTACACAGAATATTCATTCCCATCTTGAGTAAAACCCCATTTGGCACCCCCTAATCTCCAAGGAGCTCCTAGTCTATACCCAAAGCAAGACACGAGCAGGGCTGGTACCAGCAGGATCTGTTCTGATGTGCATGAAAGAGATGCACCCAAGCCTGGTGTCTCCAGCAAGCAGAACTTCCAGCATCTTTAAGGACTAGTCCAAAGTGTCAGAGACTCTAGACACATCCTAGGATCTTCAGTCACGATACAAGGGATACAGCCTTGTTGCTAGCAAGGTAGTATGGCTGTGAAACAGACTAGACACTAATTTACTCTTCTGCTTCACTTACACTCAGTAAATTCTGCTTTGAGAACCTCTGAATTTTCAAATTCACAGCCCTGACTCATACAGACTGCGGTGAACACCCAGGACACGTTTAGGAGAAGATTGCTAATAAATAAAGTACCGTGCCAACTGCTTGACTCAGATAAAAAAAGACTATTAGCACTGCTACATGTTGGCATTTTGTCCTCTGAATGCTTGCTGGCTAATAAAATTGGGAGCTGTTTTTAAAGAATATGCCTATATTGAGTAACTTATCTACCCCTTTCCTGTAGGAAACTACAGTGGTATTTGTTAGATGAAGTCGGTGTGCCTGTAAGGAGTCACACTGACATACCTGACTACTGAAGTCTTTCATTAGCAGCTTTCCAGCAACACACTGTAGAGAAATCAAGTTGTCTGGTGTTTGCCATCTTTCAGCCTATATAAGCCCTAAGAAATGGGCATGTGCTGAGAGGGGGCTGTTTATCCCAGATATCCCAGCTGGATGCACCTTCTAACATCCTGGGTACATTTTAGAAGACACAGTTGGTTCTGGCTAAATGACACTCTACAGATCTGAAGGCAGAAGATGGATTGGGTAATGGTGATCATGAAATGACAGCACCAACAATTCCAACCAAAGGAAGGAACAAACACAGCTGATGCAGAATACGGACAGATTTCAAGAAACTCTGCACAGGTTAGCAGCACCTCATGAGAGGCCAGACAAGTGCTGAAGAGGTAATAGAGATACAAAGGTAGACTACTCTGTGGCACATGAAAGCTGGGACAAAGAAGATACGGTGCAGACCAAAACAGAGAAAGAGCTGTATAATGAATATTAAGACGACTCATGTTGGTAAGTCAGCTGAACCAGATGGAAGTCACCCAAAATTATTTAAAAATGAAAACATTTTTGAAAGAAACCGCTGAAACTGCAAGTTCCTGGGAGATACAGTGCAGCCTGAAGGTAAGCATGGGATCACCTGAAAAGAGGAAGATGGCAACCCAAAGGAGCTAGAGACCTGTCAGTCTAACGCAGATTCCTGAAACAAACTGTTAATCAATCATAAATATCCAGAAGATGGTAACAATCAAAAACAGTCAAGCTCTTTCTATAAAAATAATAATAATAATAATAAAGACAAATTGATCTAGTTGGTTTGTTTTGTTTTTACAGAATATATTTACTATAGAAAGGCTAGCGCAGACATGCTATACTGTGTGGAGGTTGGAATGAGATCTCAGAAGGGCCAGTCCAATGGCCAGATGAAAGCACTGAGCTGCAAGAGTTTGCAGGCAGTTCATTAGGTCCAAAATTATCCAAAAACCAATGCCACAAAATTCAATGATGCAAAGTGCTGCAGCACTTAGAAGAAAGGATAAGCCTGTGCTCTGCCAGCAGCCCTGCAAGACCGCTGCTGTGCTCACTGCCAGCGGCCCAGCCAGCTTGTGAACAGGTGGGACAGACAGCCTCTGGAAAATCCACTGCCTTGACTCAAAACACCACTGCTCCTCTGTTGGAGAGAGCTACCTTCACAAAGAGAAACCCGTTTCAGCACACAGCCTCTTCCAGCAGCGCCTTAGCTGAAGCCATCAGGCTGAGCCCAGCTACGAGACTTCCCACAGGAGCAGCTGGGGAGCAAACCCACGTTCCTTTGCTGTGCTTACTCTGAGGCAGAGGCAATTCACATCCTGCAGGAAAGCAAAATGAGCACCTGGATATTCAGCTTCCACAGACATTTTGCAGAGCTCTTCTGTCAGAGCCACCAACCTAGTGCTGTTAGCAGTGTGATCTGCGACACAGACATGCCTTAACGCAGGAGATAATCCTACAGAGTATAAAGCTAGCATTTGTTGAACATGTCTGGAAGACTTGCAAAGGAGATTTAGGCTAATCTAACTAAATTAGGTACTTACTGAAGCAGCACACCACCTTCACTTGACAGTCTAAATAAAGCAGGTAAACAGGACAAGGGTATCTCAGGGAAGCTGCCTCCACAACAGAGGGCATCACACCTCTCGCAACTCCTTCCTGCCTCGCATTTACCTTTCCTGGATCTGCCTGCTACAGAAAACAGACAGCCCAAGATTTGTGCTGCTTGCCTGCCCACACGTGATGAAACCACGCAGCAGGAGCTGTAGATGTACTCTGAAGGCCTCATCCCTGACAGTACCGAGGGCTAATGCACGCTTCAGGCCGAGGTTCACATCTGAAGCCGACTGCTGCAGCCTGCTTACTGTGAGGACAGAACAAATGCACCTTTTCTTTCTTTGAAGGACATCAGAAATTCCAAAGCACACTTCATCTGTAACTAGAGCGAGACTGTTCCTCACATGCTGTGGTACTTTTGATAGTGTCTCTCACCACATCTCACAAAATGATACGTTCCATGCATTCTAAAAATCCCAGAAAATTTTAGCTTGTTTACACATGCAAAATGATCTATGGCTCAGAATGGAAGAGGTGAATAACATGGCAGACATGTGGGACATCTTCCCTGCTGCGCAGGAAAGGAGCAAATACACACTCAGTTCCATTAGTGGAAGCTGAGGGCCCAGTTTCCCGGGAGCTATATGGCACACACACCCTATCAGCTTTAATCTCCCCGTTTCAGGGACAGGGATTCACACTCAAAGTACATTGCATGCTGCTGGTGCTTCTGCAGCAACAGAACTTCAAAGCTTCTGCTTGGTTCTTTGATTGATCCTGTTATCTCTTCACTTTTTTTAATGTTTAAGTGCATTTTTGAAGATGTGACTCAACACAGTGCAAGGCTAAAAATGGTGCACAAAAATACATAATGAAAAAAAGTTGACTTGATTTTCAAGAGCAATCAGTGCTGCTCTAACTGATGCTATTCAAGTGACTTCTACGTACTCTGGTGACAAGGCACTTCTGATAATCGGAACCTGCAAAATTTTAAATTGCTTCCTGCTCTCATTCATAGGTAATATGTTCCTCATGACAATGTTGATTTCCAGGGAGCTTATCCACAATTTACACGCTTGCAAGTAAATCTAACTACATCCTTTTATTACCTGCTTAGCCAATTCCCACTTCATTGGCATTAACACTAGAAGAGATAACATCTTGCTGAAAGCTTCCAATGCAATTGCCAGAAGTTTCTCTTCTATAACATTTAAAATCCTCATCTGGAGCAAGTCCAGGCACCAGAAACTTTGGGAGGCTTCTCAGACTTTGGAGACACTCAGGACAGAAACAGTTATGTGCGCCAACATGTGACAAGCCCACGTTTCCTTCTGTTCAGCACTGCATAGTAGCCCTGACCATCACCACCTCAAGAATAAAAAGGAGACTGCACTGCCAAAGGCTCAGCGACCCTCAGGGATCTGTCAAGGCAGCCTTTAGTCCTGCAGCTCTCCAGCACCATCAGCCATGGGGAAGCTGACACCTCCACTGCGTGCTTGCACCGAACACCCAACTGCTCCACCAGGTCACACGCACCCAGCTGACACTACAGGTGCGTGTTAGGGGCTGTCAGCAGCAGCACAACTTTGCTAAGTCCATAAACAGTCCCAGTTATGGGCTAAAAGCTGTGAAAAAAACTCCATAAGAACTACTGCAGGCAGATTATTTTCAAAAAGTAGCAAATTATAGGATTATATAAAGGAAAGCTTGAATAACACAGAAGAAACAAAACAGAAGCCAAGTTGTTCCCCTTTCTAAAAATCAAATTCAACTTAAGGTATTTTATTAGAAATCAGTAAGGGTGTTTCAAGAGTTTCTAGGTGTCACAAGCATGAAGATCTACTTTGGAAAAGTGCATTTCTCTTAGATGGATAACTGATCAATTCAACGTGTGGAAGCCTTAAGGACCTAAAACACTTCAATGGGCAGATGTGGGAAATGTGAATCTTGAACGGCATAAAAGACTTTGCCATTCTAGATCAAAACGGAAAAAAAAATAAGAAGTTAAAGAATGAACTTGTCTGAGTAGTTTAAACTCCAGTTTCCTGATGCAGCACTTTTAACTATAATATCACCGTGTCTTTCCACAGGACCTATCAGATTCCTACAGAAAACAGAGCTATCCCAGGACGCAGCAATGGAGGCAGTCTGTAGGAGAGCTGTCTGACACAAAGGCACACAGCAAAACAGTGACTGGGGATGGGGAAGGAGCATGGAGGTCTGGTGCCCTACCTACACGACGATGCCCAAACAGCTCCCAGGGTCACGCTGACCACTGCAGAGAGAGCCTGAGCAGCTGCCCCTGGACACATACAAGGAGAGAGACTTGAGCTTTATGTATTTGTTCCACCTCTGAAGTGTGAGTGCATCTCCATTTCACAGCAGGGTTGCTGTGAAATACAAATTTCTAAATGTGAAGCAGCGAGATAATATAACGGTGACTGATAGGGAGAAGCCGGTATTTTCAGAACACAGTCTTACATAGTTTGCAGAAAACAAAAAAAGAATGGAGACATGCACTGAAACCACAGGAGAAAGAATGAAAACACTGAGTAGCTGTTCCCAACCGGAGCAACATCCATACCATGCACTTAATGAGGCAGGAGTTCTGTGGAAACAAGTAATAATGTGATCACGTAATTAAAGACTGCTTTATAATACGCATGCAGAAGGCGGCCACAAAGGCTGCACAAACACCCTTTATTCCAGTATTTCCTGAAGTGAGCCATTTGACTCGGCAATGTTAAAGGGTTCCTTTAACAGCTTTTTAGGTCTGTGATACATCATCTAGATGCAACTGAGGTCAAGTGGATTAAAAATCTGAGTAACATTTTGTGCAGCAACATGACAAAAGAGGCACTGTCTCAGCTGCGAGAGCTGTTCAGCACTCCATCTATTTCTATGGCCATACTACAGACACACACGGAAGTGTATGGAACTTGGAATTCATAAAAAAAACATTCTAAGCAATAATATTTTATTGTCATGAATAAAATAGAAATATTAAGTCTTTGGTGACCTCACAGCAGCAATGGCAAACTAATTCAAATCTGGCTCAGAGATCCTTCTTTGACTGAGAGATTTATTAACTTTTAATTAGTAGGCACAAGCATCATTCTCATTTAAAACAATCCCTCCTTGGGAAGTGGCATTATCTCTATTGTATTTGCATTTCAGCTAGGAAGAACACTCTGCACTTTTTCCTTTATTAAAAGGGCTGACACTCAGTAACATAATTAATGAGCAGCTTTGAATGCAGCCTTCTTTTAAAACCCCTTATTCAGGATCAGAATGCTGTTTATAATTACAGGTGCTGAGCACAGAGCTTGTCTTAGCACATTTCAAATTGTTACAGTATATAATTCATCTCCAACTTTTTTCCCCCCTTTAAAAGGGAGACATTTTCACAGTTCAAGGGGCTTGCAGAACAGAAGGTTTGGATTTAACAGGGGCTAGTCGGTCCCTGGGGATACCTGGAAAACTGCTCCAACAACCCGAAGCTGACCACCGTGGCAAGTATGCTTATGAGCAAAAAAAAAAAAAAAAAAACTGGGCTCTGACAAAGCCAACTGTGATTGTTGAAAACAATCCTCAATCACACAAGCAAGCCCCACCCACCTCAGTGGGTCCTAGCACGTGGCCATTTGTAAAAGCAAGACGTATGGCTGCAAAGAAGGAGCGCAGAGCTCAGAGCATCCCATACATCATTCCAGCTGACTTTTTGGTTCTGGAATAGTCTCTCTGACAGCATATTTTTTCAGAAGATGAAAGGAAAATACATGGGAGTAAGTGCCTTTGTGCTGTGTCAGTTTATACTTGCAAAGGATATAGCCAATTGGTCCCACTTCTAAAGAGGTTTACATCTTTAAAAATCCTGCATCGCAGGAACTCTGACGCTGAGCCCTTCCACACTGGTGGAAGCACCCAACATCTCAGGATAATGCCTCGTGCTGGGTGCCAAAGACTGCATCGAGCTAATCAGCAGTGTGCTGCTGCATGCTGATGTTGACACTTGAAGGAATCGCACAATATTCTGTTCAAGTCATTAATCCCTTAACACTCCTCCCATCTATCACAGAGCTCTGTGTCACTGAACATTTCAAAAAGCACCAATACGATTATGAACAGAGCAATGCACAGGACAGCACAAGAAAAGGACATCTGATGCCAAGTCATTCCTGTGCAAAGCTTCTATGAATGGCTGCAATCTCCCTATATGCATCAATGTCAAAATAACAGAATTACCTGCACGTAATCAACAGAGTGTAGGAAGTTCTTCTCTCTCCTTCTCTGGAAATATTCAGAACCCACCTGGATGTTTTCCTGTGCAACCTACTGCAGGGAACATGCTCAAGCAGGGGGGCTGGACTAGATGATTTCCAGAGGTCCCCTCCAACCCTTATGGTTCTGCAGTTGTGTAGTCAACAAGCTGCAAAAACACACTGTAAATGCAAATAATTTCTTCGATGCACTAAAGGTTCCCAAACTTAGGTACAGGGATCTCAAATTACACGGTTGGAATCCAGAGACTCTCTTTCACACTGTTCAGCTGCAGGTGTTTGAGCCAGAGTCCTGGTTCCACCGCTCACCTCTGGTGAGCCCCTGCAGCACACAGGAGCTGCATGGAACTGCACTTCACACCCTGCGGTCTTGCTGCACTCTTCCACTCCTGCAGCCAAATTTCCACTGCTATGAAGAGGGAGGACACAATCTTTCAGAAAAGGATTCACTGTCTCTTATTGGTAAGTCCCATCATCCAATTTTCAGTTTCTGCCAGCACTACAGTGGCATGTTTGAGGCTGTCTTCCCCCTCTACCCCTTTCCAACTCGCCCTGCAGCATTCTGCCATTTCACTTCAATACAGACAAATCACTTTCTCCCATCCTCCTTCCAGTGAGGCACACTGGCTTTGGGCAGCTGTACACACTCAGCCAAGACAAACTCAGGCAGACCCTCTCTAGGGCACTCGGGGAACAATCTTTACAGTGCCAATTAATTAGGAAATTACATAGAGAAAGTAATTGTATGTGCTTTTTCCAGTCCTCAAGATTGTTCCTCATTGCTGCTCCTCAAGTGGTCAAAGCGGGATCTCACTGACCAACACACAGTGCCCACAATTACAGGGTGGAGTCATAGAACACATGAGAAAGCACATGTGCTGTTAGATAACCCTAAAATGGGTGCTTACTCCAACACTCAACATCAGTGTTTAAGATCAGCTGTCTTTGGCTAGGATACTCAGTTATTAACACCATTCCAGAATTTCTCCTTTAGGTTTCAATCTCAGCAGGTTGCTTTGCAAATACAAAGCTTTTCCCCCTGATTTTCCTCCATCTCCTAGCATACCTCAGGTACCTTACATCTCTGCATCATTTCACCTTAGCAATGCACTGCTGTAAGGCCAGTTGCCAGCCTTGTCAGCACCTTTTTTCCACTGCTTCCAGAAGTCCAGAGGAACAAATCTGACATCATCTCATCTCATCTGTTCCACCTTATGAAGCTCAAGACACAAACCACTCCTATTTCAATACAAATATGACTTCCCCCATCAGCAGACTGCAGCAACACCCTGCCATCTGTAGCCCTCGGGCAGACACGGGATGCATGCACTTGAGAAGCAAAATTTTTACGCTAAAACCCTACAGATGACATTCTGTAGGCATAACTACTTTACATGGGACTCTTCTGCACCTGCCCATGGAAGAAAAGAGCATTCAATAGAGCAAATGACCAAGCAACAATCAGCAAACTGCACTCAAGTCAAATATAATCACAGTTGCATACATGGGTACATTGAATTGATGGGGTCTTTAAGGCTACAGCCTGTTTTGCACTGCCTCCAGCTCAAAGGCAAATATGCCAGCAACAACAGTAACTGAACCAAAGGACTGGATAACGTTGCCCTGAGGAGAGAGCATTTGGAACGGGGTGAATCAAAAGCCAGGGCAACCTTGGTAAGAGAAAGCTGCAGCACATGCAGCTAGCTGCACACCACCTGAGCAGGGTATCAGATCTTGCCAAGCACCGATGTTGCACCTGGTCCAGGCGCAGCAGAGGAGGAAGCCATCGCAGTAGCACAGCAGACCCAACACCGCTGCAGTGGAGCAGAGCAGTGCTGCAGACAAGTGCAGTCACCAGCCACACACACGGCACAGGAGGATCCAGGCCGCATGGTCTCAGCCTGTGTGTTTTATTTCATTCACTCTTACTCAGAAAGTATCAGCCTTAAGACAAAGGCTGAAAACCAAAACGTGATTTCCCAACTGAGCCCCTAAATTGAAAATTGAACACGGTCAACGGGACAGCCAAAGAGAATATACCTCACTATTGCCTATCACTGAACACTGTTTTCAGTTTTCCTTTTCTACAAGGATAATAGCACATAAACCCAATTGATTGCTAGAGGTCTTATTACTTTCCACATTTTTATGCATATGGGAAAATTGCTCTCATGATCATACCCAAAGCTTACTGCAACGAGATGAACTGACAGCTTTGCTTTCACCATGCATACCTGTCCAGGACAGCAGTTTTGGTTCACATCCAATTAAAATCACTAAAATATTCCATCCCTGTTAACCTCTGAAGTGTTTTATTTATTCAGTAATCTGCTATAACAAAGATTTCTTTAGAGAAGACTTTCTAAGGATGTGGGCCTTAGCATACATGGTATGGTCATAGCAAGAAAACATAGCGATAAAACTACTCTTGCTTTCCAAGATAATGGATGTATTACACCAACTATTTAAACTTCTAGATTTAGGGTAGAAATTTCACAAACATGGCAGCTACTGGTTAGATCACAGAACACAGGTTCCCCATTCACCTTTCAAAAAAAAAAAAAAACCCACACTTTGAAACATTTGTCCTCCCAGAGGAGGGTAATAGGAGTCATGGCACTAGTTTGGGCGCTATACGCAAAATCAGACCTAGAACTGGGGATTATCAGCCGTACTCTTTGCTCACTCTTAATTCGTTAAGCAAAATCTAGGAGGTTTCTGCAGCTAAGAAGGAAGAAGGAAAAAGCTAAATGGAGCTGCAAAGAGAGGATCTTTTCCTTGCATAGATCTAGTTTGAATACTTTACAACTGACTCACTGAGAAAATACTGAGACACACCTTAAAATACAGTGCTGGCTTCTCCACAGAAATGCAAACTGGATATCCTGCTCCATCCTCCCTTCCCAGATGTCTGGAAAATCTTCACGGATTTCCAAGAGCAGAGACCACAGATGTCCCGTTAAACACACAGCAGCGGCTTCTGGATGACTACCAAATACATCTTTACCCAAGCCAGGGAAAACCGTCCTGAATCCCAGTGTGGGGGCCCTACCCGGCGATTTTCCACTTTCCTCATACAACAGGAGAGCACGGAGCTGCTCAGGCAGCAGGTCCACCCATGGCTATGCTGATGGCCAGCCAGCACGGAGATGCATCCAATGCAAAGATGGCCACTGGGCACGTGGGACAGCAACTGCCTCCTGCAATGACAGCCTCCAAAGGGAAGATAAAAGCGAGAAGGTGGCCGTGGCCTGGTTAATCCTGTAATCAAAGGAACGCTTAACAGCTCTCTGGTGGCACGTCACGCTGCTGGAAGAGTTACGTGGCTTTTGTGAAAAAGTATGGATTCAATTTATTCTTCTTTTGGGGGTTGCAGATGATTTTAACATTTTCTTTTAAATTAAGAGCACAAGCTTTTGGTTTTTCTTTAAAATACTTCAACAAAAGCTTTGAACTAATCCAAATGGCAATTCTCAGATAAAAATTATTCTTGACTGTGCTGTACCGGTATTATTTAAACATCATCAAGGTATTTGAAGTCACTGGAACTCTTCCCCTTATTGCAAATAGACAAGCTTCCAGAGCCTTGGCCACCTATTGCAGTGATGTTCCACGGGCTGCTAAGCCTTCAAGCTGCCCGGTACTTCAGGAGAACGTATGCACATGAATTGCACTTTTTAACAGGAAGAGGAGGAACCTGAAAATTCTATGTGCAATTTCCAAAAGATAGATTACATTCAACATTAAACATTTAGACAACAGCTAAGACAAATAACTGGAATAACCAGAATACATGTACAAGTTGTGTGCTACAGTCAGAAATAAAGGATTTGCACACAACAACCTGCTCTACAAACTTCAGTGTTGTTTTCCAGACAATATACAGGGGAAAAAAGCATGATGCTTCTAAGTGTTCTTGGGGAAAGGTGCACAAGGTGCTCCTTTTCCTGCAAAGGAAAAGGAAAAGGAACTTTCTCACTGTCATGCCACAACCAAGGCCAGTTAATGTGGCTCCCCCAGCAGCTACCACAAAAATACTGCTTTCTTGCCTTAACAGGCTTACTGCTTTCTCACCTATTTAAAACTTTTAAATAAACAAACATGGATGAATTTTATTTTTATAAATCTAATTTTATTCAGATGGAAAAAAGCAACAATGAGAACACACCCTCTTTCAGTTATGCCTTGTCTGCAGATTACAGCAGATCAAATCTTAGGGGAAAAATAAAAAGATTCTTACTCACTAAGGTAAAACCAGTAAAAAGCTTTCCATTTTGGCTCAAGTCTCCTTAATTTTCAGGGCTGATTGTATTTCTTAGAGCAGCAATGAAAGACAGATTTCTGAATTTCAAACCATTTGAAAACAATAGGAAAGGAGATGACTCAAAAGAAAAGTTTGCAACGATGTTGTACTGTACCTTTTAATTAAGATATTTATTAGCCACGATAAGATCCTTTTGCCACAGAAAGAAGAATTTACATTTTGAAGTACTGCTTTTGAGACTTGACCATAAGAGATAAATGTTTTGGATCCTTTTCTAAATTAGCTCCCAAAATACCATGTCAGACTCTGAAAACATTCCGAACAATTTCAGTGCCGTGTACATCAGATGTAGCAAGGAATGCTATTTGCATCAGCCTGCTTTGTGCATACAAGAATTAAACACTTTTAGAGCTTTCAGGATTTTTTCCTCATTTTATATACTATTCTTGATGATGATACCTTAGACCTCAATTTTCCCAGTGGAAATCCCTCAATTTACTCATCAAACATATCAAAGTTTTAAAAGGAGATCCTGCGTTCAACTTGTTAAGGGAGTTTCTTTTAAAAACAGGAGCCTCTGAGGAAAATGTATTTTATTCATTCCTGTTGTTCTCACTTTGTTGTCGATGCTACTTAACTCAGCACAAATAGCTTGGCAAGTGTCTTGCCCTCTATCCCCAAGGAATGTGTTGAAACCAGAGAAGATATCAGTACTTTGTCATTGTTTTTTCCTCCCAATGAGCGTTTGCAGCATATTACACAGCAGCAAGCCATACCAGCTTAAAGAAATCTCATTGCAGTGCAAGTGTAGGGTAGTAGAGACGATCCTAACTTCTCAGCCTTCTTTCTGACACTCCTATTGGGCTGGCAATGGACAAGGGCAAATGGAAAAAGCAGGGCACTCCACCCAGACAACACAGCAAAAAAACCTGGATATTTTCTAAGAGCAACCGCTGCAAAGCTGGGAACCTGAGCAGAGCTTTCCTTTCCATTCTCCAATGAGAAGCAGTATAAGGAAAGATTAGACATCTCTTAGAAGTGCACGTGTTTAGCTTACACTTTCTATCTATCCGTACAATCTTTCATGGTCTGAACTTTTCTAAAACGACAGTTTTTGCCTCTATCATACACTACGGTCGCAGTGCTCAAGAAAGCTGGGATACTCTCTTTAAGGGTTACAATTTATTACAGTATCTTACTGCCATTTATCCTCAAGGGACCAAAATGGCACTTCAGAAGTGCACAAGACTAACACACAGAATGAACAACAGAGGTTTAAAAAGATAAAAGGAACAGAGGTACAGGCACAATGCCTCAGCACCACTCCACCTCATCTCCTGGGTGTGGGAAATGCGTTCTATACAGATCACCTGCTTTCAGCCACCGCTTGCACCTTCCAATGGTCTTCCTAGCATTGTTCTCTTTATGAAGTTTTATTTCACATTAGGTTTTACCTGAGGGAAAGCTTGAAACATGAAGTGTACTGATACAGCTGTTTCAACTCCCAGCTCCCAGGGCTGACACTGAAATTGGTGTTTGTCCAGCCCTCTCACTAACTGCAGCATACACCTCCAAAACAGGAAGAAAAAAATGCAAAGCTTTGGAATAGTACTGCTTATGCAGCATAAGGTATGCTGACATCAAAAAGCACCCACGTGATCTCAAAGGCAGGGTCTGAAATAACTACAGTAACTCTCATGGATGTTGCTACAGATTCACCAGCTTCCAGAGCCCTAACAATAACCACATCAAGCTGTCACAGTGCCACCGAGTCACCCAAAGCACGGCAGACCGGAGTTCTGTGTGACAAAGTCCCAAGGTTGCTGCTCTGACCACTCAGCCTAGAATGGCGTTTGGTGCTGCATCCTGAGCTGCACAGTTGCATTAGTGCAGCATTTGCTCACAGGCTAATTGCCTTCACATCTCCATTTATGTCGGCACTTCTGGGTTGCAGACTGCACCAGGGATCTCTGCATTAGTCAGTGTGCTGCTTGGCTCACTCCACATGCTCACCCAAGCGGGGCTCACATACAAAACAACGCCTAAACCTGGCTTTCCACAGTCCAGGTGCAATTCGGCATTGTATTTCTTTCAGCAGTACTCCAAGACTGAGTTTTTATTATTTCATAGAACTTCAGAGTAACAGAAATAAAACATCCTTTTAAAGCATGCAGACTGTTAAACAGCACTTGTCCTTGTTCAACTTAATTCGCAAAATCCCAAATCCAGTTTTATAAGCAATTTTAAATGCATCTGTCATCCAGCAGGCAACATCTGTTGCATGTTGCTAAGACCTACTTGCATCCCACAGGAAGAGAGGCTGCCGCTGCTGCTGCCAGCTTTGCAGCTGGGTTGGGTTTGCACCTAGCAGTAGGTCTGTGCTAACACAACCACACAGCACTTGCACAAGTAAAGCCAGTTGTGTCAGTGCAAGGCAAAGCCCACCAGTAACCCAGCACTGCACAGACCTTTCCACTAGTCCTCCCATCTAGCTCTTGCTACCATGAAAGCAAGCACATGGGATTTCAAAACAGATGTCTCACCTCCCCTCACCCTTAAAATCCAGCTATCAAACCAGCCTGATTAATAACAAAAATAATAAATGAAATAAATCCTTGTTTGTTAGCATATTCTACCCCAGTGATGTCAACAGGTTCAGGCAGTCTGTGATTCAAAGTTCACAGAGATGAACTAGATGTAGTGTTCAAAGGGAAAAATTCTCTCCCATTCACACACATAGGTAAAGAAAATGAACTCATTTAAATTAATATAAACTTAATTAGACCCTGTAATAGTTGGTTAAAACGTCGTGACTGTCCTCTTTGGGTGTCTAGGGCTGTCGGACACACTTAGGCTAATGAGCATCATTTATTACTCTTTGACCTCTCTTTTCAAAAGAGTGTCCAGCCATGTGCTATTCTCCTGGGCCCTATGGGAATGACAGGACATGGTGCTATTCAACAGCATAGGACCAACAAAACAACACTGTGGGGAAGGAGGGACAACACTGGGGTGAGAATATGTCAAAAGATGCAGAAATGGAGCAATCCAAAAAGGAAAAAAAAATTTAAAAAGATGCAGAAAGGAAAGATCTCCTTTAGGTCCTCTGATAAAGAACACCCGTCACTAGATCACTAGAAAGACATGCCACGTGGACTGACCTCAGAGAGAGAAGCAGGGTATGATAGAGTACAGTGAGCAGCTGGTACAGCATCACGCCTCATTACCCATCAACAGCAATGTGAACACCTCACACCTGGTCCCAGTCACTTGGAGCAGAGTTCACAGTTCAGTTGTTAACACAGGAGCTGCTGCAACCCAATTCTTAATAAGCACCGTTAGCCAACGATATAATTTTTCAGCCTCTCTGAAAGCAAGATCAGGAATAGACAACCCAAACAAGCTCAGGGAAGAAACTACCTTCTTCAGAGAAAAGCCCCTCAAAAGCAGCTACCACCCTACACGTGCAGGCAGGGGACCACCAGAAGGCACACATTTCACAGATGTGTTGGGATGGCTGGGCAGAGCAGTCAGCAGGTCTGAATCCTGCTCAATGCACACATCCACCCACCCCCCAATAACTCTGGGTGAATCAGAGCCCAGCACAATTTGCACAATACCAAAAGCCTGTATGTCGCCTGGCCTGGGGAACCTCACTTGCAGATGCTACAACAGCACAAATAACTGTATAGCAAGGGCACACAGCATCCAACATCCACATAAACAACATGAAAACTTAAGTCCCAATTTCACGTGCCACAAACATTTCTCAGCCTTGCTGTAACTCAGAAGGCTCCACTCAATGTCTCTGTGGACACCAGCATTTCCACAGAGCTGCTTCACTTCTCCTACGGCTGAATGAGAAAGGAAAAGCTGTGTTTTAGGAGCTGAAAAACATCTCCAAGTCCACTAAGAATAAATAAATGCATAGCCTGGCACATATGCACATATCAGTCCTTATTTAAATAGAGGAAAAGTTTAGGTTTTGCGGCCCCCAATGACCTTCTGTCCTAAGTCAGCTGCTGAAATCAAAACTGATTTTCTTCTCTGTTCTTTTGGCTTTCGGACAGTTCTGACAGTTGCATTACAATCGCCTAGCTTATCTCCTCCTCGTGGCTTCTCATCTGGACAAATATTTGGTTTTGTTTCTTCTCAACTGTGTATGCTGTTTTCATTTACCACCAGAAGGCTCTTCAGAAGGATTAAAAATAACTTCCGTTCCCATTTGACAGACACACTGCTCTGTTTTCCACTGTTTAGGATGGGAAGAAAAGTACTGATTAATGATTGTCATCTTATTCTTCAGCTTCTCTCCCAGGAACTGCAATAGTCTCATTTGCAACAACAATTACACCCTTAAGCCCAATTACAAACTGGCTTCATGGATTATAGCTCCAAGATCAGAATATCAAAGGCCCTGATGAAACTAGTTATCTCCTTGGAAAATAAATCTTCAGACTATCTTGATGCACATCTGGCACAGTCCTGTCAATCTTAGCCAAGAATATAACATCTACAAATATGTCCATCAGCAGAGCCCTACCTGTGCAGACCCACAGTCTGTATTTATGGTATCAGTAATAGCCTAGAGGGTTTTAAGTCCAGACAATCAATAGTTCTATAGGGCACCTCTGTAACGAATAAATAACCTGATATTTTCAGCCTATTACCCATTATGGAAGAAGAAACCTATAATCCAGTCAGTCCTCAGTACTGATTTTTAAATGGGTAAGAAGCACTTCTGGCTTTGGAGTGGCAGCAATAATATACCTAGTGTTCACCATTTTGAAACACAGGTGACAGTGCAATCAAACAAAATTCCCAAAGCAGTGAGCAGAACTCATTGGTCATTACCTTGCAGAGGAGCCTGACCCACAATGAAAAGGCAGAGAAACAAAGCAACTGCACCTTAACTGAAATCAGTGATTAGGAGCAGGAAACAAGCAGCCAACCAGGAATTCCAATACAGGAACTGAAAAGTCATCATTTGGTATTGTGTCAAGTAAAACTTCTGGTTTGTTTACTATACACAGAAGAGCGCTTTTACTGCCTGTAGTACAATTATTTTTTGATAATTTATTATCAGTGGAAACAAAGTTATCACCCTGTTATGAGAAGGTCGACGGCATGCAACAACTTAGCAAGTGTTAAAATAAAATGCTAATCAGTCAATTTTTATTTTTTCTTTGTACTAAACATGTCATAGAGACACAGATGAAATCAGGACCTCCCTGAGGTATGTGCTGCATCATAAACGTTATGAGGCCTTCTGTTCTGTGGAATCCCTCATTTAAAGAGCTTCCCCCACTTCCCCACAGGGGCAATACTGAATACTACATGTTTAGGAAACACTAATGTATTTATTTTTAATCCTAACCCAAGTACTGTTAGCAGGATAAAAGAGAGACCACACAGGAGAACTAATTAAGCATCTCTACCCAGACACAGTTGTTTTGTTTGCTTGCTTGTTGTGGGTTTGGCTGGTTTTGTTGTGCTGCTTCAAGTTTATTTCCCTCTGTGTGTGATCCATCTATTCAAATACAACTGCAAAGGATGTAACAGCCTTTTTGTGTAGTAATAACACAGGAACAGCAGAAGAACAAATGTTTCACTCCCAGAGAACTTACTAGCACTGAGAAACATGAAGTGCGCCTGGCTGAGTTCCAGCGTTTTAAGAAAGCAGACCCTTCCTAGTGAAACAGCACACTGCCTGTAGGCAACAGGGCCTGTGGGAAGCCCTCTGAAACAAAGTTTAGGTCTTCTACTCCATTTCTTTCTCATTCATGGAGACAGATGGGAAACAAATGTTTCCTGAGAAGTATCATTGCAATACTACTTCTGCAAGACAGAGAAGCAATGGGCTTTCTTTGGGAAACACACTATGGCGGCTTTTCTAAAACCCTGTTTGGCTGCATGCACAGAGCTGGGGCCTGCTGTGCTGCGAGGGGGCTGCAAGGACAGCCTGGGGCCATTTCCATCAGGCTGAAGCCCACTGAGATTCTCTGTCTGAACAGTGTCATTTTAACCTGCAACATCTGCCGGTTTCAGTCTGCAGGAGATGGAAATGAACTCAGGGACATCAACAGCTGTGGCATTCCACTGTCTGACACAGTTTACAGACCTGTCTCCAACCACAAGATGTAGACCAACTTTGTCTGCGAACCCATCAAATTTCAGGAGTCAGAAAGATCTCTGCTCCTTCAGAGTGATGCACATACAAGTATCATGTTTGCGTGTTCCCGTGCAGTGTTCATTTGCTAAGGGATACAGGGCACAGCTCAGCCCTGGCAGAGAGCCCAAGAGTAGTAATGCACTGGAGCTAAGAGATCATCATCAAAGCAATAGATCTTAGTAATAATCTGCTATTAGCCACAAACAAAATGTGCTATTTATCTCAAGCACTTTTTACAAGCTCCTGAAAGACGTTCCCAGCTTTTAAAGAAAGAAGTCTTACAGTTTAACCGTTTCCAGAACAGATTCCTGAGGAGGTACTGAGACACGAACCCAAAGTTGGTACCACTTCTTTGGTGTTTTTCTGCCAGTCTCCTGCCCTTTTCATGTCCTGCCTCACAGAAGTCAATCTTAATGAGGCAGAAGAGATTTAACCTTGGCACAAGCTACAACGACAGCCAGCAGCTTTATCTTGGTAAAAGCATTTGTCACCCACAGACTGGCCAGAGGAGAATAAAAATGACCTACAAGCAGCAGACGTTCTGCTGCTGCCGGAGAAAAGCTGCAGTGCAGAAACAGCTATTTTGGTCATAGATTGTGTATGGACCCTGTGGTTGTTCTGCAAGCGAACTGAAAGTGTCAGAGACAGAAGCTGCCTCTTCCTATCTTTGGTGTCATCTTCTGCTGACCCCACTTGGCCTGTCTGCCCTATCTCTTCAGCAGCAACAGGACAGCTTTTTCCCTGGCACATAAAATGGATTCTTTCCTGAGCCAAGAACATCCCACAGAGGAGTTCCTCTTAACAACTGGATACCACATGCCAAGATAGGGGAGGAAAAATCCTAGTGTGCTACACAAAGCTATGCTCCTAGTTTTGCACATCCCCTGATGTTCCCCTACTGATTTTCACTTCCAGAACTCCAATCTGTATTAATACATACACATACATTCCTGTTCAACAACTTATTTACAGCAAACTCCCCAAAGCAGAATGGCAACAGAGAGTGAACTGGGATGAAGGGACAGCCTGAACATCTCCTTACTCTCTCTGTTGCACTCAAGTCCAGGCTAGGTCTCCAGTTGGTGGCTGCACAAGCCACTTCACCCCATGTGCTGCCTACCCTCAGCATATCTGATCTTTGTTGTCAGCTTCAATGCAAGGTGCTACGGTCTTCACAGCGGGGCAGCAATAAGACTCCCCCTGCAGCCTCCTCTCTTCTAGACAGGAGAAAGCCATTTCTCTCTCCATCTTTCCTCATTCCTCATCATCTCCTTAACCATCCTAGCAGTCCTCCACTGGGCTCATTCCAGTACATATCAATGTCCTTCTTATGCTGGGGAACCTGAAACTGGACACAATATTCCAGATGAGAGCTCCCATACTCAGCTGTGATTCTAGCAATGACTTGCCTGAAGGGTGGTCTGCAGCAGGCTTCAGCTAGTAGCAATGCACATAAATAAGATACGAAAGCACTATAATTCTTTACATGCTCTTTACAGAAACAGGAGAGTGGAGTTCCCAAAAGTAAGTAAAATAAATCAGAATTTTTGTCCTGCGTTTTTTTCTGTCAAATCTCTGTTCTTAACTCACTTTGCAGTGAGATCTCTGCTCCTGTAATAAAGCGTTTTGGAATTTCCACTGCATTTCCTCAGTCTTGAAAGCTCACCTGCAACACACCTTGTATTATATACTCTCAAAAGCAGGCATTTTATGGGTACAAGTTCCAGTTCTCAGCTAAGTCTTCCTGGAAGACAGCACAGAAGCTCCCAACATTATACTGATATCGAGGAATCTTCCAGAGCTATAGAGGGACACATAGATTTCAGGTCTATCAGCACTGCCTGCCGGGCCAGGCTGCACTTCTCACACAGAAGGAGCAACCATTTGAGCACAAGTTACCACACCATGCCGTAACCCAGTTCATTTGGAGCAAACTGGTGGAGGGAGCCCACAAACCCAGATGGCTTGGCCAGGAATGGGCATCAGCAGCTGAAGCATTAACCTCTGCCACAAACACACATTGTTCAATAAGAGAACAAACAAGAAAATCTTACTTTAGATTATGCCACGGTTTCACCTATTTGCACTACTGTTCCTCAAGCCAGTCTCAGCTGCCCCACCCAATCCCAGTACAAATGGCCTCCACAACATTCCCTGATGGAGCAATCCAGCTGCTAATGGGCAGAAATCCAGGTCACAATACTCACTGCCCACACAGCTGTCCCTTTCTGTGTCAACAAAGAGGCCAAGGACTGAATGATTACACATCTCAAATGGAAGGGGATGACTTGCTCCCCAGTAATTTATTCAGTTATTGATGGAAAAATGCATTAATTCACTAAGCATCATGTCTCCATCTTTGGGGCTAGATGGATAATGAAAGAATGATTCACAAGCAGCTTATTACAAAAACAGGAAAACAACTGGCAGATCTGTTATTTACAGTGAGTTGTTGCAACACCTCCACCTCCAGGTCCTGGGGTGGAGCCTGCAGATGTCTCTGCATGGTAACTCAAACGTTGCACTTGTGTTACTCCTTTGCTATTCCTGTTTCTGTGCTTCCAGAACATTCCATCCAGCTTTCAGAGAAGTGCAAGGATTTATTTTCAAATTAAAATTCTACAAATTAATTCTCCCTATTAAAGGGATGTATTTGTTTTTCCTTCAGGAAATTCCATCCAGTACTCCTGACACTACTGCTAGTTTGCCAAACAAACTACATATTACTGTAAAGCAGGCTGGAACAACTTCTTGGAGATCACTCTCCAAATTTTTATTATCCTATATTCCTCAAAGATACTGAAAGGTCTTTATGATGGAAACAGTCCTCACTACAGAAAGAACAATACTCAATACATTTCTCAGTTGTCACCAGATGTTAAAGCAGTTACAGTTTCTGTTTTCCTAAAGTTGCATATTCTTCTTTGTCAGAAAAATACTTTGTTCCCCAAGAACAAAACAGAAAACTCCCTTGACAGGTGGTTTTCACCACTATAACCACCTGATCTAGGAGACAAGCCAGAGCTTTTCTATTTTTAGACATTAAATCAACTTCCACTAAACAGAACTCCTGTCTTTTTAATCCATGAAACCTACAGCTCTAGAACACTTACTTTCATGATGATACCAGAGATAAGAAAAGTGAGAGAAAACAAAAGGAGCAATTGCAAACTGATTAGATAATCTGAACACAATGCAAATGCACTGAAGACAAATGTAATGAGCATTAGGAAAAGTTAGCATATTCTTTCCCTCTCTATTAAAATAAAAAACCTGACTACAACTACTAAAGCTTTTTTCCTCTTTCCATCTCATGAACTGAAATAGTGACACTCTGGAAAAGAGTCTCTTCACTCAAGATTTAAAGCAGATTTCATCTTTAAAGACATTGAGGGAACTGGGCTATCAACATCAGCTCCACCAGGGCCTGGGTACTCTGCTGCCCCTCCACAAGACAGCCTCAAGATCCCCGGGACGGGCACAGCCAGTGTCTTTAGCAAGAGGGCACCTGGAACCTCACACAGCTTCGAGCAGCCTCCTACCAGGGTGGAGAGCTCCTCTGAAGGGAAACATTTTACTTGGCATTACATATGAGGGAACACAAAGTGCACAGCAGCAACCCTCATGGAGCTGCATGCAAGCCAGCTTGTGATTTAATGAGGCTGTGTACAAAGAAATTCTGGATTTGCATTCATCCCAATTCCCATTGCATTTCACAGAGGTATGCATGCCTAAACTCCTTAAATCCTTTCGAAAATATCAACCTTAAACGTTCTGCCCAAGCATTCATACATCCAAGCGTGTTGAAGGCAACAAATCAGTTCACGTAAGAAATGAACATTTGTACTCATTTTCTTTTAGGAAATTGGTTCTACACTGCAGATTCAGTAGGCTGGGAAACATACAAATTTACTACAAAACAGAGTTGAATTTTTCTTTTGGAAGAAAAGTGACAGTAACAAAAATCTCTCTTGCAGCATTAATTATAAAGGGAAGAGCAAAGAGGAACATGCTGAAAACTAACCACACATTTTTGTGTCATGTTAAGAAGTCAGCCAGGACTTCAGGGAGAGAATGTGAAGATAAACATCTTTTCCCCCCTCTCTACAAATTGCTGAGGAGGTTTCAAACCTGTCTGCCCCAGTGGAAGTTCAACATGAAGTCCTTATATGTGGATATGTCATCCAGAGTAGGCAAAGAAACAACGCAGAAGGAGTTTGCTGCCCTCAGAGAGGAGCTGGGAGTCTCAGCTGTACCTCAGTTCCGCTAGCTGCTTCATGAGCTGTTCTCACAAGAGAATGTCTTCTGAAAAAATAAATGCACACGCTGATTAAGTAAATGGAGAGAAGTTAATTTGCAATTCCACAATCCTCAAGGGACACCAAGACCAATCTCCCTAGTGTTTCATCTACAGTAATTTAATAGTTTATGTTGTAAGACCCATGGCCTACAAGGAAGATACTGGGACAAATCTTGAGTACATTATTCTTCCTAGTCCCACTGACTCAAAAGCACTACTAGGCCAATTACAGCAAACAAGATTTAGCAGCCACTACCTGCCCCAGTGATTAGCAGAACAAGCTGTTTTTGCTGCTGTGATCAACAGCTCTCTGGCTAACAGCTCCCACCTGCAAGCATGTTCAGGGCAGAAATACAAACAGAGGCAAAGCCCAATGTGTCCTTCCATTTACGTTCCACTTCGCTGAAGTCACTACGCAGCTTAATTCCCCGCTCCCACAAACAGACACCCAGCTTAATAAGAACCTTCTAGATTCACATGTATCAAATGCCGTGAGCTGCAGAACAAGTGTATAGGTATAGCCTGTTCCATTTGAGAGTAGACTTGTTTTGTTTATTTTCTTCCCTTATCCACTTCTTTTGCTTGCCAGGAACTTAGTTTGTCATTATTTCAAGTAACATTGCCCAAGTTCTTCAGCATCTCAGAGCTCTGGAACAGGAAGCACTCTTTTTATGGGGTGCACTTGATACTAAGAGTAAGAAAAACTGCTAAGTATCTTTAAAAGCCCATCTTGTATCCTTGTAGAAAAAGCTCAAGTTCTTAACAACAGATAAAAGGAGCACAAAGCAAACAGCACTGAGAGTTCAGATGGTTCTAAACCCCTTCTGCTACAAACCAATTTGACTGAACAGCCTCTACAGAGTGCCTCCATTTCCAGGTTGCACCGTGCACTGAGAGTATTCAGAAGGTGACTGTCCATGCTTTTTTAAGGAATTCACCTGAATACAGTTTACATATGTGTCATAATTCATTTTCTATAAGCAGGTCTGAATGAAAAGCTTCTTCGTTAGATTTGGTTACAATAAGGATAACAGTATATTGCTCTAAAGCAAATTATTTGTGTGGACTGGTGACAAGCATCCTTCTCATGCCACAATCTGCAGTGGATGTAAATGTTAGTATGAAGATCAATTTCCTTCTAATCTACTAAGAGAAATTAAGTTTCATCAAAGATGATTCTAGCCTAGTAATTCTCCCTCTAACAAGAAGTAACATAATTGAAAAAAAGCTTTTCAGTTTCTTTCTTAAAGAAAATGATGGATGTTCATGCTAATTTTGAGATTTTGCAACCTAAATATCAGAGAAGACAAACAAAATATTTAATTCACAGGTGAAGGAATGCAACTTCAACTGCTTGACCTGAATTGTAGTATCTGAACACTCCTTTCAGTGCAACCATGAGTATGACTAATTCTGTCGGAAATTGTGAGTAGGAGCTAAATGACTTGTAGAATTCTCCAACTGGTTTTCCATGCACATGCTCCAATCGATAAAACAACTTACGTAACTAGGACATGACAATTGAGCAGTGAAGATGGCAGAGGAAATGCCATTTATGCCTTTAGCCAAAATGCTCATGGGGAATTTAAATTCTCAGAGAATCATCAGGGAAGTTTGTTCCTCTTTTCCTCCTTGAGAACAGAAGCATGAGTGTTTGTAAGAACCAAGAACACCTCCTTTCTTCTCCACCCACGTGAACTTGGCAGCATGTGCCTGTATTTTGTGATGTCAGCATTGAAAAACCTGCATTACATTGCTTCGGGGCCTCTGAGAAAATAAAAACAATTAAACCAAACACTGATTTAAGACCTGCCCTTTTCTCCTCTGTGTGCCTTGCATTCAAAGAGAGACTTGTTGGCCCCCCTAATAAGTCTGGCCCCAGTTCAGCAGCTGATTGGAGCTGGCTCAAGGGATTCAAGTTTATGATGTGCACTGATGAATGCTTATGAATCAGAAGGCCAGTACAGTTACCTGGGCAGTGTGTGGTGCTAGCATTAGGGCTTTTAGACCCTATGCCAAGAGCAACGTTCTTCAGCTCAGAAATCACATAAATAACAAGACCACTCCAAGCTCTTTGCAGGACAGAGGAATTGCAAAGCACCATTTCCCCCAGCAGAAGGCACTTTCCTTCCTGCCCACACCAGTGGGCTGCACAGAGGAGGTGGTTGCCATCTCTGTCTTCATCTGCTGGCAAACTCAGTTCAAAGAGCCAAACACAAACATCCGCCTCAGAAGTAACACTGGAATCCAGGACCAGAAGAGTGACAACAGAAAAACATGCTCAGTTCAAGTGTGCCTTTCCTTTTTGGAATCATTAGCATCGTTCTCCCTGCATTTTTCGGGGCATCTCTCAACTTAGCGTACCATAATGCCAGCAAAGTCTTCAAGGGTGGATTGTAACCTGCTTTCTTGTTAATACAGCTGCAATGCTCCAAGTTACACCAGTAGCCTGTCTCCTAACATGGGCTGTTTTGACTAGAGGATGAATTTTACCCCGAAGGCCTGAATGGTCTAAGGACAACGCCACAGCAGGGCATGCACTGTTCGAAGGGCAGCAACGGGAATAATCATGCCGGTAAGCACATAATCGTGCTTTAGGTGCTAATCCTGCAAGGTAGCCTACAAGCACAGGCTCTTCCTTATGCCTAATGAAGGCACTGGGACCTCACATGCACTGATGCCACAGATAACTTAGTTTTTGCTAGAGGACTGGGGCCTCAATGACAAGTATAAAAAAAAAAAAAAACCACCAGAAACAGATTTTGGTCCTTATTACCAAACGCCAAAATTAAATGCTAATACAGTAAATGGGAGGTCAGTTAATGGCCAATGAGTGATTCAGGCAAAGATTTCTCCAACACTTAAAGAGAAAATCCTGCTTGGCAGCATTTAAGCAGGTGACCCTCTATTGACATTTCAAGATTTATAAGTCTGTTGGCCATTCTGCTGGAAAATAACTGTCACACTCATAGCAAGATTTCCAGAAATTACAGTCTGGGCTCAACTGCAGTACTAGTGAAGGGCAAAATACAATGTAAAGAAAGAAAATACAAAATACAATGCAAAGAAAGAGTAACTAGAAAGAACAGTTGCCTTTGAAACAATGTTGCTAGACTCCCAACTAGCACAAACTGACTGCTTTCACCCGCATAAATTTGTACATAGATTTGCCTGCTTGCATTCATGGCTCCAACAAGCAGGCAGCCTCCTTCCCAGAAGTCAGTGTCACAAGCTGCATGCAGTGATTAGCAAGCACCATTCTGAAGGAACTACACTTTCCTCCTCTGAAGAAAGATACTGTTGTTACACACTGCTCTGAGCTCCCAGGGAATCCTGTCATTAAATCC
>WBMW01002328.1:0-67959 GCA_013396635.1 Penelope pileata
ACGTGGCTTTTGGGCAGTGCCAAAAGAAAGGACACTTTCACAAATCACTCTTTACTCAGTCCAAGGAGGAGCACTCTCCTATTCCAGGGAGGTGAAGAGTTCTGGGGTTTGCCCAGAGCACATATAACTACGGACACCACAGCCAGCATCGGTTGCAAGGCTTCCACATACCCTGCTTCATTTTGCCTTAACCATTTCTCTCTCCTAGAATTTGGCTTGCTGATCTCAGTACCTCCTGCCGAGGAATCCTCAACAGGGTTATTAACTTCCTAACACTACAAAAGAGTTTATGCTTTGTCTTTTGTTCCTTTGCCGCGATATAAGCAGATTCTTGCCTACACAATTGTTTTGACAGTCATGATATTCTCTGCATTATCCTTTGCCATAGCCACTTCAGCAGCTCATGTAATTTTAACAAACACCTAACAGAATCAAGACGTTAAAGTTGACAATAGCATAATAAAAAAATCTCCTTTTAATAATGAACTGGAGCTGCCGTCATCTTGTTTTAGCAGAGTAAAATCTCTCCCTCCTCCCGAACACTTTACAAAGCTATTACAGAAAATGCAATGTTAAATGAACAACAAATTACTTTCTCTTTAGTTAGCTTTTAATGCTAATGGTGCTATTTATTCCTGACCTTTTCAAATATTAGATTTTTTAAATGACAACATAAAAAGAATTCTTGTTTGAAAACGCAAGCGACTTTAAACCACATGCTATTACTTGTAAGTATAGCATGCACATGCATCATTCATTTCAGTGTCCCATTTATGGCTAATTGGTATATATTTCAGTTGACATATATTGTTCTCCTGCAAACGTGTCAAATTCCTTAACGATGTCGGTGACAAAAGCATAGTGCTTGAGATATATAAATTACGTTCTTTACCATATAATCATTCTTATCTATTGGGAATGCTATTTGTGACAAATCATGTTCAAAAATACACACTAAATTGATTATTTTTTTAAACTTTAATATCACACCATTCATGGGAAGTCTTTGATTGAATCTTTAAATGTAGAAATGTTTTGATTTTTATCTGCATCATTTTGCAGCTTTTGAAAAGCTCACTTTATTTATTAAAGGAAGAGTAGCACAGTGCAGATCTGAAAATGTATCTTTTGTTATCAGCATAAGAAAACAAATGGACTATAATTGTGGTTACAGAATGAGTAATTTGGTGAACAATGCTTTGTACTGTAGTTTAAGTTTTATAGTTCCAACCAGAAATTACTATTATTTTGTTGGTGGGCAGCATTGCAATCAGAATTTTAAATATGGGAGCCAACTAGGGCCCTGTATTTTTGTTATATTTTAGATTGCCATGTGTAATGTATTTCTCTCACACATTACAAATCATCTGAGAACAATAAAAAAATTGAAGATTTCATGTGACTCTAATTATTACTGAGATATAGCAGTGCTCATTGTTGCCTTTAGACAATGCTGCCTATAATCATTACTTTGTTCTGTAAATCAGTAGAATAATGAGGTTCTGTCTTTCAAGAAATATTTGAGTGTATCTTAATTTGGCATTGATGTATTCTTCTTCCTGGACCTCCTGATGCTTTTTTAATCTAGTTTGTCATATTAGAGCTTTCTTCACTTAGCCACAGCTGACAGTGCTTTTGTACACATATTTATTATCATACCTTTCTGGGATGTGTCCTTACAGGCTGCAAATAGGAATTTTATGATGTTATGCCTGAAGGCTATTTTGTTCTTAATTTGAGTGTAAATCACATGCTGTTTTGCTACATCCTCACTCTTCGGAAATATATACTCTGTATGGTTGTATTTAATTGTGGTAAAACAAGGCTAAACTTGTAAAAAATCTTATTGCTTTTTAAAATTGAAAACAATGCTTTTGACACAAGAGATATTTACTTGAAGAATATACTATCTTTTGTCAAAAAGAAGAAGATATATGTTCTGAGATCCTTTTTTTTTTCCTTCTGAAAACATTCTCAAGTTTGAAGACAATGAAATATATCTGCATTTTCAATTGACCCAAACAGAAGGCATCAGTAGGGGGCTGAAGAAGGAGGTTAATGTGTTGCTCCCACAGCCCTAAATGAAAAAGTACTAATAGTGGTCTAAATGCCACTTCTAAATTGTATACAAACAGAAACAAGACGTAAAGAACTCTAAATTAGTCTAAATGCTGTATTCAATTGCATAGTAACAACTGAGTGGTTACTACACTTGCTAGCATACTGAAGACATATATTATGTGAGGCCCAAAGACAGAAGTTGTATTCAAGTCCCTCTTTGTGCCCCAGTAATTACTGTTGTGGTATATATCATATGAAAAATCTTACCTTTAATTGCATTAAGTGGATAATTGCTTCACATCAAACCAATTAGGGAGGTGAAGGGGGAAAAAAAAGGTTCTAAATCTGCAAAGCAATGCACTCTTTCACAATGTAATTTTAGATAAACATAGTCTCACATGATCTCATTAAAAACAACAACAAAGAACAATATTAATGGCTCAGATCCCTCAGTTCAGGATATGCAATTTGAGAGCATGAAAGGAGTTGTGATTTATGTGGGAGCACTGATTGTTTCTCCTCTTTGGAAAGCAAGTCTCACTTGAGAGCACGGTGTTCCTTGCTCGAGGCGGCAGCAGCTGCCATTGCTGAGGAGGGCCCACTCTCACAGGAGGGCAGCGCAGCCGGGCCTGGCACTGGCACAGCACTGCTCTGTCACAGTTTTCAGAGTTCTTTGAGAAGAAGGAATAAAATCATCACCTTAGTTATGTGGTATGCTACACACACTATGAGCACGTACCTGTCTTGCCTGAGATGTTAGGCAGGAGCCCATTCCCTCCTTCCATGAACACCAAGCACACTGCTTGCTAAACACAGCCTCAGTCAGGCCAAAGAAACTTCCACAGTGGTCACCAAAAAAGAAACCCAAATTCCTGTCTTAGACTGATGATTTATTTCTTGAGGTCCTTAATTCCTTAGTCACACACTGACTATCTCTTACTTCATGAGGGAAATATCAATATGAGGGAAGTATGAAAGAGGTTCTCCACCACCTTCAACCAAGGCTGCTCTCCGCTCCTCAGGAGAGCCCGTGACCTGCTGCTCTCTCCAAACTTACTCATTTTTTCTTCATTGGCAGTTTGGAAAGTGGTGCCATCTGACTATTTGTACCCTTGCAGAGACACAGTAAATCAGAGAACATCAGAGAAGAGGGTGGGTTTGCTCCCTCTGCAACGTCACTGCAACAACTGAAGCCCAAACCCTGCGCCTCCCACAGAAGGCAGGGAAGGAGAGTTTGGGAAAGGATGGTTCTCCACCTCACTGAACAGAGGCTACAAATCTTTATGCCATCACTTTAATTCAAGAAGGAGTTGAAAATGTCTGTGCTGGGAGATGAAAATCATCCTCTCAGTACCTCCCACTGAAACAGAATTGTAGAAAGGACACTGGAGGGCAGTTTATAGCACAGATGTGCCCTTCCTTGCTGAGTCTGAAGGGGTAACAACACAGCAGCAGCAAAGGGCGTATTATAGTTGCAAAGGACATTTGTAGGGAATTAACTTCTTTTTAACCAGAGCAAATGATAAGAGTGAAAAGTGACTGCACTGAAGAATAATTCTCCTTTTGACCCACAGAGAAAGAGGTGCCTAATGAAAATATATGATCACGGACAGTGTGAAGATAACTGTCTGATCAGATAATAGAATTGTTTTCAGTGATAAGAATGAATCCATTACTAATGCAAATAACGATAATAATTATAATTTGCAATACAGTAAAAATCACCTAGTCTACCTCCTCCTCTGACAGGAGACTGTATAATAAATTATAGGCTGAGAAAAAAATTCAAAGGGATAAAGGTTAAAAGAGTAAAAAAATTCTGAAACTTAAATGCTTCACAGGGAAGTCAAGACCTGAAAGCAGAAATTGGCGCTATTAAATAAAGTGATTGTAAAGAATGAGATATTATGGAATTGATTAACTAACCGGAAACCAAAGCTTTTCTCATATTGCTACCTCTTGTCATAAATTTCAATAATTTTGAAAGAATAAAAAATTAACAGTTAGCATAAAGAGAAAATTAATCATTTAAATACAGGTGAATATGCTAATAGAATTCTGGGAAGATTAATGTAACTTAACACACTAAAAGATCCCAGAAAGGTTTGATAAATTTGGGGAATTTTACCAGTTGTTTTTGCTTTGCTTTGGTGTCCAAAACAGTTCCATCTGTTCTAGGTCTCCTAGGACATTTGAAGACCAGGTACATTTGTAGGCTAGATCTTTCAGGACTCTCTGGGCACATTTTGATTCTCATACCTATTCTGTGATCTTCTTTGTTCATGTGAGGGCTTTTGGTTATGGAAACAATGTGGAAAATGTTTCATCTCACCTTTTTGAGGGAAGAGAAACAAAACTTTATTAGAGAGTTTGCACTACAGTCAGCTGTTTTGTTGTTTACAGCTGTTCTGGTTTCTCCATCAGCTAGGAAGAGCTGAAAATAGTGCTATATAGGGCTTACCATACATTGTTGGCATCATGTCAGTCAATGATTAAAGTGATGGAGCAATGGGAATCTTCCAAGAGAGCTTGCGATTCTTCCACACCCACAAATTCTGAGTAAAATAGCAATTAAATGACTGAGTCTCAAGCACTGTCTTCCAACACTGTTCATTTAGGTCCTGGTTTTCCAAAGCACAGAATGTCCTGTGACAGCCACAAAAGAAGAGCTAGGGAATTTAATGAAAGGAATTACCTAAGGAAGACTTAACGCTAGAGTTGTTGACACCTAGTTGAAAGTGGGGGTGACTGCCAGATGAAACTGACTTTCTGCAGTTTGAAAAGGGCTATTTTATTGCATTTTAGATCCACAGTTTAAAGTCCTATAGCTCAAGGCATCCTGCCTAAACTTCCTCAGCAAATCCTTCAGGAAGCTGGAGATTCTTCACCCTCTCTGAAACTTTTCACTGCAGTATTTTTCACATACCTGGAAAGTTCAACATACTCCAGTAGAGCACAAGTAGTGTATTGGAAATCCTGTATTATAGGAGTTCAAAGAAAATGCTTTAATGATGCCAATTCTAAAAGTAAAATGAGCCCAAAACTCATAGTATGTTTCATAACCATGATTTGTGGTTACCTCATAAGTGCAGTTTATCAAAAACACACCCAACTAATACAACATCAACTACTGCAACAAGTTCCTAAGGCTTAAGATTGCACACCAGAAGGCCTTTAATCAACATTTGCTGAAGTCAAAAATACGACTTGCCTCAACTACTCACATTTCATTTTGTTGTTTGCTAATGCTTCACCAGGGCTTTTTGTTTCTTAGTGGGATGTGCACAACAGTAGTCCCCTGCATGTGCACACAGATCAACTTCAGCATATGTTTCCAAATGTCTTTTCAGCAACAAGATGTTTATCTGCAAGAAATCAGCATCCGCTGTCTAATCCTCAAAGCTACTAATGGCACTGTAAAAAAAGCATCACAGGTCTATGCAACGTTACTGAAAGACTTAGGGTTTAATTAAAGAACTAGACACAGGGCAAGCACGGCCATAGTCTTCTGATATGTCAAAGCTGTCAGAAGCAGGAAAGGAATGAAATGTTTGTGTGTTCCCTAGGACAGACACAAAGATTCAGAACTGACACTACACAGAACTTTATGATGGTGAGTACAGTGAAACAAAAATGAAGTGCCTGAGGAGATAGCAGCATTGCAGCATCACCCCCGAGACAAAACAAAATAACTACAAAATCAAGTAAGTTTTGGAACATCCTCAATTGCATTACCTGATTCTTAATTGCTTTACACAATTATCAGATTGTAATGTTGATCTTGTTGACCTGAGCTGACAAAGTATCTAATGCGCTGCCTATTGACGCACTATTTGCTAAGGACTTTTTCATGGACAGGTCAGCTAGCTGTGTGTTCCCAACACCCTGCAGATACTTCTGCCATCTGGGACCTTTGCTTACAGAAGGAACACTGGGAGAAAATTATCTGCAGGATAATGAAGGAGGGTGCTGTAACACTGTTTGTAAAAAAGTACAGTTAAGTACAGGAAACCCTACAGATGCCTTGTGGGACCAGCACCTTTTCTGCTGGATTCAGCTCTGATGACAAGTAACTTCCTTCGACTCCTTCAATTTTGAGGAGTTAATAGTCATCTAGAAAAGGTGTGAGGGAGCAATGGGCTAAGAAAGCAGATTCACTGTGATCAACACTACATGGCTAGTAAAAGCTCTGTGAGCAATACATTACGCTGCACTGTCTGAACAGCAGCCTTTGTACGTGTTAGCAAATACTCAGTGTTACCGCACATATGGTACACAAAATGGTTGTGTGGGGGAAGCACCAGGCCAGCACTGAAGCTGTCCTTTGTACTACAAAGGAAGAGGATACATTCAGTTTAGTGTTCACTCTTATCAGCTGAAGCAGAAGGAAGTTCAGAGCTTATTCCTTAGAGGGAAGGAAACACCCCTTGTCACTACAAAAAGGAGAGTCACCTTATAACTCCTTGGATTATTATGGCTTACCAGTTCAAACCCTCTGGTATTCACAGCTGTCAGTCAAAGCTCCCCCAAAGTTAGTCTGAACCTTTCTACTGAATTTAATAAGATCTGAAGCAGTCCCTAAACAGTGATAAGGCTCCCTCATGTAAGTATTTGTGTCGTCTCGACTGCACTGTCAAAATTCTCACATAGGAATCTGCCTCCTGGCTGCCGAACAGCAGTTTCAACAGGACACAGGTGATGTCCTGTTTCAGACTGCCAGCTCGTATGCTGCTTGCTGTTAAAATAGCTGCTCTGATCAGACACCAGTGTTTGTTGGTAACAGCTGCATGAAGCCATCTGGAAAGAAAAGGAAGAGCGACAAAAGTTAAGAGCTTCAACTAAGCAATATTTTATAGCAGCGAAAGGTTATAAACGTAGAATGTGCGGCATCCTTTGTAAGACTGAAGTATAATGAAAAATATCAATGCAAGGCAACGTCTGGTTAAAATGGAGGAAGAAACAAAAACCTGGATTGCAGTTCGGCTTGAGTCAATGTATTTTTCTACTTGTGTTATGTTCCCAAGAGAAGATATTCAGTGGTCTGAACTTACTTCAACAGAGGAGTCTGAGAAAATGTTTGAAAAGAATGAAATTTGGACAGGGAAACCAGGGTCTCCAATTTCGTAGGAGTCCAAAGAACTGGGAGAAAAGCTACAGAATTACAGTGTAATTTTAATTAAAACACAAGGGACATCGTGTTCCTCAATAGCCAATAGTCACTGTTGCAGCAAAGTTTGTTGTAAAGGTAGGAGTTAAAATCTCTTTTAATAGAAACGACACAATTTACTGCTAGTAACTATCAGAATAGTGAACTAACACTCTGGACAATTAGACAGAAATGTTTAGTGCAGCAAAATTCAGAAGAGAATAAAAGTGTATTCTCTAGGAATTTACACCTTATGTGTCCTTTCGATGACCTGTTTGTCTCCCAAGAACATCAAATTTAGACCCATTGAACACTACAAGAAAAATCTCAAATATAGCTTCCCTTAAATCTGCCCTACACATTAACAAAACTACTTGTGCTTGCAGAGCTGTTTCAGAGCTTCTGTATATAGCTTTTCCAAGATATAAGGCATATGCTTCCTGTGTTGCCTGTGTACCTCAATCAAGTAGTGCAGCAAGCTGTGCCAGATTTCTGAGCGTGCAGCCAATGAAGGCAAGAAAGCCATCTGCATGTTTAAACCAGGTATCCCCATGAGCAGGTCCACACATTGAGTATGGAAACAGAATTGTCATGAATTCATACATCATGAATGGATCATGAATGTCTTCGCTTCCCCAGAGGTCTTTCAGCAGGCCTGGTGCTTGACGTGATGAATTTTCAAGATGGCAAAAGATGACATTTTTTGCTGCAAGAAATCGCTATTAGCACATAGAAAGATCTGTGGCACCGCACAGGCTGCAATATAAATATTTGTTTGAATATTCACTTTTGGGTCTCTCATTTGAAAGAACAAAAGCACAACATTCTGCCAGATTCTGCCTGGCCAACACCTTGTCGTCATTCTACAGCAGTCCCACCATAAAAATATCTCTGCTCATTAGAATAGAGGAAGGGATGAATGAGAACTAACAAAACAAAATTCGTACCTAAAAAAATTAACTTGAAGCTTTCCAACATCAGTATCTAATGAGACTGGGAAATAAACAGGACTGAATGCCAGTTCCACAAAGCATCTGCAGTCATTACCAATTTATCCAAGCTGCATCTGTTGAAAATCAGGCACCTCTTGCACTGAATAACAGGACTCCAAATTGGGTCTACTGGAGAGGGATGTTTGGGTGACGTTTAGGAAACTGAAAAGGGAGAATCTCTTTGGGGAAGTTGGACATTGCTGTCAGGGAGATTGTTTTATAAGTTTTATTCCATGGTTGTCAGCAGCAGGCTTGAAAACACTGTCTGTACATTTCAGTAAGAACTTCTGTAACCTTGGTAGAACCAACATAAGATTCATACAAATCCCTTCCTATCAAGATGTCTCTGTAACTTTAAATATAAACATTCTCCTGTAAGAAAACCTTCAGATCTAGAAAAGTCCAGTGAAAAGCCCAAATTCTGCCAGTGAATGCACATACATGAAACTCCCCTAGGAACCAGAGCAATGCACTAGAACGCTGAAAGCAAAATCTGGTTCTTAATGTGTCCCTGAAGACTGTAATTATATTTCCCATTGTACTAGTAACATTAATTGAATGTTTAGCTGAAATCAAGTTCATTACAAGTTAAATACAGTACCTAGCCTATTAGGATGGTGTTTATAATTATAGTCATAAAGCACTTGTAAAACACCTTCATTGCAGCAAATGGGTGGAAGTTGGGGTGTAGTAGCTGCTATGCACCTCAGCTCATTCTCTCCGTCTTTGCATCTGTGAGTAGCATTGTGGCATGTCACAACGCAACTGCCACATCTCCATGCTAGTGCCAATACTCCCAAATTTAATTTTAGAGACATGGCCTGTAACATTTTGCAGAAAAATGTAATATCACACAAACTGTTACACAAGTTTTTCAGTGCAGTAGAACCTTAGTAAACATTCCTAGATCTAGAAAAGCACAATAAATATCCATACTAAAGGAAACATACCTGGTTATTGACCAGTTTATTGGCCTGATACTACAATATTAGCAACAAACCAGCATTTGACAAGGCTGAGCATTTTCTGATGTGCCAACTTTTAAGGCACGTTGTGGAGAAGAATCAACTTTCTATAATGCAATTTTTAAGCCTTTATCTTTGACTAGTTGGAAAACAAAAACTTTAGATGAGAAATCAACTGTCAAAGCAACTTATACCAAGTAATCATTTATATTCATTACCAGTTTGCCACTAAATGCCACGCTACAGTCCAACATAAAAAGTCAGACTCTGTAACATGCTAGTGAAACACCATAAAAAATCCTGCATTCTGCCAGACCAAAAGGCAGCTGCTTTTTTTTTAAAAAAACAGAACTAAACTGTTTTTTTAAGTTGTCCAAAGTCTTTCTATAGACACCTCATTCAGAGCTGCACAAACTATAGTGGAATTTGAGTAATCACCAGCAGTGGACTGCAACCTCAAGTCCACAGACTCTAGGTGTTTGCACACCTAGAAGGCTGAAAAAACCTGACTTGCAACACATGTAGTTGGTGTCACTTACGCATATGAGGGAGTATCCAAATGCAAGTATAACCACGTGGCCCCACATAGCCATTTTCATCAAAACAGAAACACCCAAAAAGAAAAGTTAGTTTTACTGTACTTTATTTGACATGGCTGAAGACACAAGAACACTCAAGATACAATCCAGACAAGTTGTGAACAGCTCCAAACATTTGTGAAATCTGAATTTATCTTGCACAGAGGTGAACAAGACCACAATGGTTGGTTTTGTAATATAGTTTAAGACTATTTCAAGCAGGTGAGTACTGTGACGTTATGCCCAACAACTTTTATACTATTCATCCGCTTAAGCCACTTTGCATTATAAATATGCAGCTTATCTTGGTGATTAAAACTCTGCAATACATAATTAGCCTTCCCATAATAATGCATTAAAACTCCTGTATATATTCATTGATATGAATATACCAATATTAACTGTCCTAACCATTACTGCACATGAATCAAATTCTAGCACAATTAATCATTCTATCACAATTTGTTGCTAACTTTCAGCCTAGATTTAAGTAACTTTGACTCAAACTTGCAAGTTCATGCTTAGAGCAAAAACTTCAGTTGGGGCCTTCTGCTCTGCCAAAGAATAGCAGGGCTCATCTTCTCAGCATGAAACTGCACAATGTCATCTGAAATCCCTACCAAAAAATGCTCTGCAGAAAATTTTCTGCAAAAGTATCAGAATTACTATTCTAAAAATGACTCATTCCCTAATAAATTTCATATTAATTTCACAGCCTAACATCCTCTATCAAAATGGGCATCCATCTCCCACTTACAATGTAAAGTTGTTTAAGTGGGTTCTAAGCTACAGACCACAGCATAGCATTCTACTCACAATTCTAATTCCTTAGAGGGACAAGCTAATTTTCCATTCTCAGATTTAAAGAGGAAAATAAGACAGTTGGGAATTTGCTCAGTAGTTCAGTGCTCTGCAAAGACAAGCTGGATAGTGCTCTCATCAGACTGAAAAAGGAAGTGCAAAAATATGCAGACTTCACAGTTTACAGTTACAGTAGAATCATTTTAGCAACAAATGCCTGTTTGCATCCAGACGGAATCTTACAAAAGGCAAATAAAAAGGGGCAAAGAGTCACTATTAGCAGGGGAGCTAAACTTCAGAAGAGCTGCAGAAACTGCTGCTAGCATTCCCTGCAGACAGGCTGAAAACAGTACAAAACCCATGGGCCACAGGATCCTACAGTTCACCTCCTCATTGTGGTGGGGGATTGAGGAACTTACCTACATCAAATTCTGCAGTAACCTAAGGCCACTGGAAACACAGCCTTGTAGAACTGGGCCCATTCAGTTTAACAGGATGCAAAGACACTGAAGTCTTGTTTAAGAATTTTGTATTTGGTAGGATGTAGTGATGGACAGAGACTGGTTCTTACCTGCAACTACTATAAATCAGTGTTACCTGGCTCTCAAAAGTGTAGGTTTTTTTGTTTTTCTGTTTTTTTAAAACTAGAAAAAATCCTAAGTAAAACTCCAAAACCTAGATAAGAAGATGTATATCCAGATCATACAAGCTAAATTTAACTTGGTTTTACAGGAGGATTCATCCATTATTATGATGAACTGCTGGAATGGTCACCATCTGAAACAAAAAAAAATGAAAATACCAGCAAAAGACAAATGCAACTGTGTAATATGCTTAACTGGTATGACTTGCATTGCAGGAAGAATGTTGTATTCTCTGACACTCCAACATTTCTTTCCTATTATTAGAAGATCAGCCTTTTACATTTCATATCTTACCATCTTCAAAAGCCTATAATTACAGAAGCTGATTGAGAAACTATGTTATTTAAAATTAACAGCTGAATGAAATCAACAGAGGCAAAGAGCATTTTTATACAAGAAAATAGCACTGTAGAAAGAAAGAGTCTGTACAATATTTAAATATTGTATATACATAAAATTATATTGTTCATAACTCATCTTAAAGTTTCTCTTGTTTGTAAACCAAGGAAAGCAACACACAAAAAATCCCAGTATTTAGCTTTTAAAGCATTTAGCAGGCAGCAGGAAACTGAATGCTAGAAAGCACACTTTGTAATTATAGCAAGTATCCAGCCGGATACTGTGACTAGCATTCTCCATAGTCCTTTTCTTTTTTCTTCCTTTTTTTTTTTTTTTTCCTCCTTAAAGCTGAATGCAGAACAGATTTCACATTCTACTACGGGATTCTGCAACAGACACAGAAAACTCAATGGCAAATGCAGTAGACCAGTTCTGCAGCTCTTTACTGTGGCAAAACTCCAGGATAAACACCGAAAGCTTAAGTGCAGGATTGGAATGTAAATCAGTGAAAACATTGATAAAGCTTTCATTTCCCAAAAGTGTCAGTAACCGATGTAACTCATGCTCAACTTATTAGAAAGGAAGGTTTAGTATAACAGTTAAAATTGCAAGTTCCAAAAACATAATGAATTCCAGCAGGTAATCAGGCAGCTCTGCTTAAATGCTTTGAAAGTGTCAGCATTTTATGGTGATTGGTTAGCATCAGTCTGCTAGTTAGCAGTGGAATTAAAACTGAAGTTGTCAGTTCATCTTTCCGTACAGCCATCATTTAACTGTACTTCCAAACATTAACACCAAAATTAACAAGAAAAACAATATGACAACTGAGAAAAGTGCAAAGCTCTAAACTTGGGGAGGAATAACACCAGTATATGCTGGGGACCGACACTGGCCAGGAAGACCTCAGGGTCTTGGGAGACACAAAGTTTACACGAGGCAGCGATGCACCCTTGTGGCAAAGAATGCTGCATGAAGAAAAGCACTGCCAGCAGGTCAAGGAAAGCGATTATTCCCCTTTATTCAGCCCTGGTGAGGCCACATCTGGCATCCAGTCCCGTGCTTCTCAGAACAAGAGAGACACAGACGTTATGGGCTGGATCTGCCAAAGCGGCACAAAGACGATGAAGGGATGAGAGTATCGGTTGTATGAAAAGAGGCTGAGAAAGCCAGGACTTCAGACTCCAGAAGAGAATGCTTGTGAGGGGATCAGGAATGCGTATAAACGTCTGACAGAAGACAGTGCAGAAGATGGAGCCAGGCTTCTTGGTGGTAATCAGTGAAGGAACAAGAGGCAATGGGCACAAATTGAAATACAAGGAATTGCTTTTAAACATAAGAACATTTTTTTATTTTTTAGTGAGGTTTGTCAAACACTGGAGTAGATTGCCCCCAGAAGTTTAGGTGTCTCCACCTTTGTAGATACTCAAAATCTGACTGACAGAACATCCTGTTCTAGCTGACCCTGCTTTGAGCTGAGGAGTTGGACCAGACAGTCTTCAGAGATCCCTACCAACTTCATCTGTTCTGTGATTCTGTGACTCCAGATAGAGACTAATACAAATCAATTTTTAAGACCTAAAAAGGGAGGTAACTTTGTTTTAATAAATTTAGCTATTCAATCCAACAGCTAGTTCTAAGAGTTTTCACAAGAAAGGCCCTTTTCTCAAGTTGGGGCAATCAGCATTAGGCTACTAAAATATGTAAGTTTCCTAAATCTACTTTCAAGGATTTCTAAGGATTTTGTTTTCAGTAGGATCTCAGAATTGAAGAAACTGACTTCCCACTTCTTTCCATCCCTGATTTTCAGTACTTAGATTTTTGATAGGACAGGCCAAAATCAAGAGAAGAGAAGGAACCTGTAACCTACTAATTTGTTTCCATGCTCAGAGGGTGGTACTATTTAAACAGATACCCCACACAGATGCCCCCCTACAACAACCACATGGGCTAGCAAATTTTTATTGGGAGGAGAAGGAAGAAGAACAAGAATAAGGCAGAGAGATAATGATTTTATATTTCTTAAATAATCTTCAGGATGCAATAATAATTGGTACTTACTTAATACAGGTAGATTTTTAAGCATGCTTGAACAACTAATGAACTTTTACTACCTCTGGAACTTTTGCTCCTCAAACTTTTTAAGGGTCTGTTAAAATCCAGCCTTCGGTCCTTTAAGGGCACAAACACGACCTACCCCACCTTACTAGCTGTTCTCATAGCCTGCTGAAATTCAAGATGATTATGTGACATATGAAAGTCAAAAAATGGAATAGTGGACAATGAGTCTTACAAACAGGCCATGGTGGGGGAAATGATCTGTTAGTAGTTTAAGAAATCAATACCAACTTTGACACTTTTAGAAGTGGCAACATCAATGGCCATGGCTTTGATCTCAGTGTCCCCAAACTGCATAAGTGTTTTGATCTCTCGTCTGCTTGGCACAGAAGCATCAGTTCCTGTGAGATCCAGGCGTAGGGTGCCACACTTTTTCACTCCAGATTCAGTGATGAAGCTGACATTATCTTGTTCTGAGCTATAGATATTGATCACTATTACTAACTGAGAAGGCTTAGCAGGTGTGTAACTGCGTGTCACAGTTTCTCCAAGGGCTACGGATTGGTCAGCTGAGATAAATTTGTCAAAGACATCAGTGCACCAGCGTGTGCCATCTTTGATCAGCAGCTTCTCTGGTGGATGCTTCCCTTCCACAAACCGATTCAGCACACCCACTCCGTAGGTGAGAGGCGAACGTCGCACTTTGATGACTGCAGGGTCTAGACCAAAGAGGACAGCTCCTTTGAGGATAGTGAGGCCCACATCCTGAGGAATGATGACTCGACACCTCGAACCAAAAGCGCTCTGGACAGCTTGTTGGAGTAAGGGGGATTCAGCGAAGCCACCCACCAAGAACAGAAACTTGACATTGGTCACTTCTGGTTTATCGAACACATCACCTATAGAGAAACAGAGCCCATTCAATAGAGAAAAACCATTGACAAAGCAATATATAGTGACAAAGCAATTAACGTGAAGCTCCTAATGCCTGATGCATCGAATGTTCTATGCACATGCACAAGATCTGAAATTGTCACATCTATGCCCAACACTGCCACTCTCAGCATGAGTCAGTTCCAATTCTGAAGTCTCCTACTACATTCTATTTCACCAGGGCAATGACTGTGAATGAAACTTACCTCAAAGCATATGATATTTCTGAAGTGGCATTTAATGCTTTCTAAACAGAATTTCCACTTTGTTCATACCAGTAAAGGGAGAAACAGATTTTTTGCAAAGTCCTGATAGTCAGATTATAGGTGACAAGAAAACAGACATCACCTCGTCACTGCAAGTACCAGTGAGATATTCCCAAACCTAATTAAATCATATCTGCTTTACAGCACTCCAGACAAGCCACCTCACTTTAAATTCACTTATTATCACTGACCATACCATCTTGACTGCAATGCGTACCACCTGCAAAATAATACCTCCTTACACTTTCACAGATGTTCTCCCTTAACTTAAGCCCATATCCCCTACTTTCAAGAAAATCATACAGTTCAGCTGTAGGCTCACCCACAGCCAGTTCAAATAACTCATGCAGCATGACTGAGGTATCTGTCAGAACCGTTCTAATTTGAGGCCTCTCCCCTGCTTCTCACACAGGAGCTGTTCTGTCCTAGTTGTCTTACTAAGTTGTTGTCACTCAATTTTACCTAACGCACACAGAGAGTGAGCAAAGCTGGATATTCTATTCCAAATATAATTTGATTAGAGCTCTGTAATGTGTAAACCAGCAATAATTCACTCAGTACATATATTATACTCTACTTGATGTAAATCCAATCTTTCATGAGGGAGAGTTTAAATAATAAATTTCCCAATAAGTCTATGCCATTTTTCATTGCTACATAAAAAAATCCATTGCTGCTTAAGCCATGTCTGGAAACTCTTTTACCATGATCCATCATTTATTATTTGTGTTTTTGAGATCTCAGTGATTTGAAGAGTCATGAAAAAAATGTGACTTGGTAAGTCCTTCCACTGATGAGAAATTAACTAGAAGTCTTCCTAACAGCAATAATCAGATACTAGTTATGACTCTGGCATTATTTTGTTCTTGCCTGAAATAGGAAAAAGAAAAGTAGGATCTAAATCTGTGCACTTCAGCGAATACTTGTAGCCCTGGAAGTACAGAATAACTGAAGTTTAGGCAGCAACAGGACTGAATCACACTGAAAAACTAGTACCAGACCAGGTGGTAAGATGTGTTAAAGGTGATGTCTCTTACTTGAAATTACATTCCTAGCTTTGTGAAGAACTCTAAGTTTCAGAACTAAAATCTTTGCCCACATTTAGTGCATACTAGTGGCAGTGTTTACCATAATTCCAGTTACTGGTTTGAAACAGGTAAGCCACGCTTCAGTCTCAGCTTAGTCAGAAAATGGAATTTCACACAGATACGTACTAAGGTGCTGAACGATCTGGTCAATTGTAGGTTTGAAGAGTGCATTCATTGCATCTGGGCTCATCCTCAGCATTCCTTGGGAGGACCACTTCACAAAGTCCACACTGCAAAAAATCATTTAGAAAGGATATTAGAAGAGTACAGAATACAGAAATTGCCAAGCACTCCTAAGATGCACTACATAAATAAATGCATGAGTTTACAGAATTTGTGTACAATTTGCTTAGAAGAAAGTACCTCACCTAACCTCAGCCCCATACTAAATGGAGCAGTATAAAATTTCCAGGGACAATTGTTATTTTTGCTTGTTTAATTGCTGTTTTCTTTGCCTGATTGCCTCCTGCAGCATTACCTATGTTTAGCTGCCTTCTGAAACAGCTGGCAGTCAATGCAGTGTTCGCCCATCTGAAACAGCACCGATTCATCCCCAGAAGGGCAACACTTAGATTATAGCAGCAGCAGGCCAAAGCCACTGGAAACAAGCAAGGAAAACAAGCAAGCATAAGAGGTCTCAGGAGACAGAAAGGAGCAGAGTATTTTTCATGAGGCATAATGTTTGTTAAGTGAATACAGACATTATAGTATTCCATCAATGAAGTACAACCACATAGCTTAGAAATTTCCTTTTCATTCATGCACATTCTCTGTCACCTTTACACTTTCTATCCCCTGTTATTCTGTTAGTTTCAGTTTATCTGGAGGGAATGCTTAAGAGTTCCCTGTAAGATTCATCACTTAGACTATCAACAAGAAGATGGTCTTGTAAAGGGCAGTATTTCTAGGAATTTTTAATGATTTCAGAACCTCAGTTTCATTTAAAAAATGACTCTGAGCTGGATTCCAAGTCTTTTAGGCTTAAAGAACATCTACAGTAAATTTGAGAGGAGATGCAGCATTTTCAGCATGCATGCCACATTCAACATTCACTGGAGAAAAACAAAAAAACAAACCATCACAAACAACAACAACCATTCGATCTCCCTAATTAATACATAAGCAAACATGAATCAAAATATATGGTCAAATTCAGGAAAGTGACAGTGGTGCTTAATGAAGGTCACAGAAAAGAATATCAGGAGAGTGCAAGTCTTGTACAGAAAAAGTTATACAAGAGATTGAGCAGAACTTTGCATTATGGAAACTGTACTTTTTTGTTTTCACATTACTGTCCTTCAGACTACATGTAATTAGGATATTTTAATTATTTATCTTTGCGTATCCATTTGAGTTCCATCATCTACTCACTTGCTCTTCCTCAAGGCATGTTCTACACTGTGACCTCGAAACTTCTTATAGTAGTCAATGAAGGAGAAAGGCAGAGTGATGTTTAGTGGATTGGTCCTGTCTGGAGCTGCTGCCCGTTTACGGGACTCAAATGCTATCATCAGATCTACCCAGGCGGCAGGACGCTTGATTTTAAATTGGTCAATAAAATCTTCTCCAAATATTTTACACAGGAGCTTTTCAAATTCATAGTCCACACCTAGAGAACCATATGGCCCACCTGTATTAAAAACAAAACAGAGCTTTAATATTCTGAAATTCTTATTAGATTTCAAGTAGACCAAATACTCATCTGATTGATACTACTACAACTGTCAAGGGAGAAGGTCCACAGAAAGAGGTATCTTTTCTAAATACAACAGTTTGTCTAATACGGAACATCTTATGTTCGCCTCGCTTTTACACCTACGCTGTCCTAGACATTGAAATACTACCATTGTAAAACAGAAACACTTATTACAAGCAGAGGAAATTGTCTTCTTATCCACACATGAGAAGCTGTGAGTTACATTCAGAAGCAGACAGACTTGATGCACCTCATGTATAATGTCCCACTTGCTCTTACTAGGTTGTTTTCTGAGGTAGTCTTACAGTCACCAAGACTGAGAACACTCAGTAGTGAATGATACAGATGAAGACTGACTCAGTGTAGAGACATAGAAACAATTAACAGGGTGTTTTATGGGGTTAATAGCTTAGCAAAGACAAAGAGGGGATTCTAGAGTTCAGGAAGGGAGTGTCATTAAAGGATTTGCACTTTATTGCACTCTTGGTTGTGGATCAATTATTGTGCGTTTTTGCCAGGGGATGGCAGACCATCCCTGTCACACTGGCTGTGGAATTACTGGAGTATATAAAGCCTTCCCTAAGATCTAGGGAAATTCCTATTCCAACGATAGGCACTTTACAATGATCCTGTTATGACACTCAGCTTTTCATACCTCCACAGTACTTCTCTGAATATCTGGGTAAAGCAGCAATGCATAGGTGACCTCTTAAAGGAGAGGAAGATGATAAATTTACTAACAGAGGGCAGACCAGGATGACACTTGTCTGGAGAGAAGCTAGGTTACATAATTTTGAATACTGATCTTATTTCAGGAAGAACTGTTAGTGAAACGCAGTGAATAGTAAAGACATGTATTTCCTTCATGGACAGATCAAAATATTATATACATTTAGTGAGCAGTGGAAGTGTCACCTACCTGTTGCCTTGTACAGTTCCTTAAGATGTCCTTCAGGGAGCCTGATCTGATGGACAGTCATATCCACTGTGCCTCCTCCACTGTCAACAACGATGTAACGGTCACCTGGTTTGCCAGAGGAATAGGCAAATGAGATTTACCTTAACATTATCACAACAACATATCGCAATGAAAACTTCTCAGGGACATTATCAGCATAAGAGATAATGACTTGCAGAAAGTTATAAATGCCTACTCTGAAAACCTGATCTTTATTAGCAGTGATTTATAATAAATACAAAGTTCAGATATCAAAAGTTATTGGTTTAACATAGATGGAAAGGGGATTAGTGGAATTCTCGTTTTAGGGAGGGTGTTACCAAATACTTGGTAACCTGGATTTTGTGCTATATATTTAATAAACTCTATTTGGTTACAGGATACAGAATTACAGTTCAGTCTTAGCAACTCAGAGCTGCACATGCACTTGTGTTTGCTTCTTTTCCTATTTAGAATAATTCCGGGAACAATGCAGTACCCAACAGATTTGTGGGATACGCAACGTTTGCCAGAAATATAAAACTGAATGAGAGCAAAGTTTATTCAAGAAAGGGCACTACCTTCTTCCAGTTCGGACCAGATCTCTCCTATGACATTTTCCACCAAAAAGGTGCGACTCTGTCGATTGCGACGGACGTGTTCTTTAGCTAGTCATTGACAGAGAGAAAATTACTGAGTATAAGAAAGCATTAAGAGGTTGATATCATATGTGGCAGGGAACAAGTACAAGCACGTGGATAAATTTCTATGTATTGCTTCTTAAAACAAATGAACAACAACTACTGCATTAATTTTGGGAACATTATAATGTTACTCCCAGAAAGAAGGAATAACATTTTCAGATTTTCTGTTCTTCCTTGATACTGAATTAGAAACAACGACCTAGTCTGAAAGCCATAGACAAATCCTTCATAGTTACTATATTCTGACTTTCAAGTGCAAGTTGGAAAGTATCTTTGCTGCGAGCTGGGCTTGGCTGCATGCTTTGCCACACGATGGCAGCCTTGGTCCACCGCAGACCTCAGCTGTGCAGGACAGGCGGAGAACATCCCAAGATTTTCAAAAGCAACTTCTGATTTTGAGTGCTTGGGCAAGGTTTCTGAAGCCTTTCAGGATGTCACTCTGTCTCAAAGCAAGCATTCAAAAGCATTGCTTCACAGGTTCACAACTTCTCAAGGCTCACAGTGATCACAAAGTCTGACCCTCTGATAACTCAGGCAGATGATTAACAAGATAAGCAACTATTTCAGTCTCTAGTTAGGGAAATCATGGTTTTATGTGACAGACTGCAAAGCAGAAGCTAGTGCTGCCATGATAAGCAAATCAAATCTATCTTGACTAATGAGTAAGATTTGACCTGTTATAGAAATAGAGCACACTGGCACAGCATTTTTTAATTCTATAGCAATTAAAAATCAAGTACAATCTAATAATATTGCAATAATACATTAACTCACAAGACTTAATTTCTACTTAGACATTCAAAAGATGCAAAACTATCTGTAAAGACAAAGTAGAGCAGTGAGAGCCTTTGTCATCATGCTTCTTAATGAACCTGTACAATTAAATGGTCAAAAAATCATTTCCTGTATAACTTTCATTCACTTTCATTCAAAGGCATTTATAAAATACTACAGAAGAACACAGACATCCCATAATATGTGAAGATATCTTTCTTTCTGAAAATAACAGCAGGCAAATCCTTGAATGCATTTTCTTTCTTGGTTCTATAGTGCCTACCAACAGAAAGAGTCCAGAGGCTTGGCTTTCACCTGTACCTGCTCCATAAAGACCCTACGATGCAGACAAGCTGTTAGCCTCACTGTACTGACTTATTAGCACATAGCAACAGCTTAAATGACAGAGCATTCAAAGACAGAACAAGCAAGAGGTCCAAGTAATGGACACAGAGCTCACAGAAGTCAATGAGAGTCCTTTCGTTCACTTCTGTGGGCTAAAAGCAATTATAAGAGCCAGCCTTCAACTACGACTGAAGTAAAGTTATCCTGGCTACTGTGAACAGTAGAATTTTTGTTTTGACTTCACTGCAATAAGATGGTCCTTGGAGTGCTTCTGTTTGTATTTAAAGGGTTTTTTTCCTTAATCCATTCTCAGCTTGTCTTGGGTACCTGCCATGCCTTTATGAAATTTTAATTCTGACCCCAAATTAATTCACTCCAAACTTTATTTTCATTAATTTTGACAATAAACCTTTCTCATCCTCAATAGCTTTTACCTTGCAAAGTCAAGAAAGGGAACAGTACCCACTAGCAGAAATCCACGATCTGCTAGATTCTGCCCAGTGGTGGCTTTTTTTTTTTTTTTTTTTGGATTATTTATTTTCTCAGACACAAATCCCCATGCAGCCTGAAAGCAAGTTCATGGAAAAGTGCGTGGAAGTGAGCTGTTTCAGGATGAGAATAAGGTGGAGAATGTGAGGGGCCCCTGAAGGGACAGTGCCCTGCACAGGCCTCCCTAACACTGAACACATGTGACAAGTGCTAGCTGGGAGAGGCACAGCTAGGAGAAAACAAGGTAATGACTTCGTGCAAGAAAAAATGCAATCTGGTAAGTAAAGGAGTAGCTTTGCTGGCTTAGTTTTCCTTGTGTCTGTACCATTTTGACCTAGTAAATATGATGAAATGTAAGTTCTTCTGAAGAATTCCTTCTGGGATAGACTGGCACACTAACACCTATATCAGTGCAACTATTACAATTCACACAGATAGAAAATCTGTTATGTAACAAATACATCACAGTGCTTCATTATTTTCCCTTTTTCTCCCCTCCAATCTCAGGCAGGATACTAAACCTAAAAGTCTTTGATGATGAAGGATATTTTGGGAAATGACTTACACTGTGGGCCCATTTCTGTCCCTCACTGCAAGTCAGTCTTCAAACACTGATATGAGCAACAGATCACAGGTCAATAAGTCAGAATTGTCATCCCCAGTTTCTCTTCTATGAATAGATAAATGTATCGCTGTATTCCAGTACTGTGTATTCCCCCAAATGTTGAAAGTAAATAATGGTATTTCACAACGATGACGTCAAAAAGCATCTGCCAAAACTCTGGAAGAACACCTCAGACTGACAGCCTCATTGAGATCCAGTAATTTAACACTGCTTCAATAATGCAGCTAGTTGAGCGCATAATTGTTTCCAATGAATTAAACAGAAAGTGATCCAGCACAAAGTATTAATTTTAATTAAGGCAGAAAAATACCAAGTTGAAAAAGCTGTCTCCCCTAAAAGGCTCCCACAACATCCCAGTAAAGATGAGGCAATGAAGCTACCTGCATGCTAAAATGTGTGTGCAAATATGTCTGAAGGACCAATTAGCCTAAACTAGTCTACAGTATATAAAAGGAAACAGATGCTACGCTAAAAAATTTCCATACAGCAAAGACAAAAAGGCATGGTAAGAAAACAGCCTTCATGGACAAAGTAAACTTAGGCACGAGAATTTAAGGGAGTGAATAGAAGTACCCTGTGTAAATCCAGTTCCAACAGCGTCGCTGGGGCTATAGCCATTGACGGGCGCCCTGCTGCTCAGTTCTATCATCTGGTGCAGGCGGAGCTTCCGGCAGTAGATGGAGGCTGCCTCAGGTTCCAGGGCGATGATCAGCTGCTCGGGATTTTCAGGAGTTGCCATTCCTGCCTGTGAGAGAGAACCGATCAGAGAAGCGGGCTGGGAGACCCATAACCAAGCAGATCCCTCCAGCAGGTGAACAAGCACGTCCCCAGCTCGCAGGTTCAGTCAGGTCAGCCCTCCAGGGTAACGCACAAAGAAGCGGCTGCTGCTCTCTGAAGGCCTCGAGCTGGGACTCGTCCTACTCACAACGGATAGCCACAACGTCACAGGCTGCAGCAGGGAGGTACACATGCACTTACCATGCTGTCTAACCAAGCAGCTGTGTGCCTGACACAAGGAGAAAGGAAGAAAGTCCTCCTGAGGTCTGTGCAGAACAGCCTAAAACCTGAATTCCTAACTAACCCATGACTGCCTGCTAGGAGGGGCCCAAGCCTCCCTTAAGAAATACCTTTGGCCTTTCTTTCTCCAAAGATACTTTAAGTATGCCTTGCTTTATATTCCAGAAGATAGAAAATATAGTCCTTGCCAAAATGGACCTTCCTCCCCACTGGGCAGCTTACTAAAAATATATAATACACTTTGCCAGTAATGCATCTTTTGACTTAAAATTAACATTTTTCTATTCCAAAATATATTTTAAGTGCATTCCCTTTCATAAAAGCTTCAAACTGCTCTGTTTTCAAGGAATCAAAATACAATAGGGCACGTTCCTTAAAACGTAATGATAAGAAGCCTAAAATACTTTAACTAACATTTGCCATCCTTTCTATTTGCTTTATAGGTTTCCACCTTTAGACACAAAGATTTTCAAGCAGCCACAACTTCTCATGTAACCACATCCCTCTCAGACCTGCACTTAAAGAAAAATATCAAAAAGCAGATGAAAAAAATGTGTTTTCATTTCTTTTCTCCTGCACTTCTTTCCCTGTTGCAGAATTTTCTTTTAAAAGACAATCATATCTTTCTCCCCTTTCTGACCAACTTTTGCTTTGCTTGATGCTGTTTTTCAGTTAAGTGCCTGAACATTGATGCTTAATACATAAATGAACATTTTTCTGCTTCCATGGTCAGTCTTCCAGCAAACCTTCATTTCAACTTATGCACAGGCATCGTGTTTGCCTCAGAGCATCCCCAAAAGAAGGCAGAAGCGCGAGGGAAGACTGCTAGTTTGGACTGGACTTAGCTTCCTTCATACAGCTGCGTGGTGGGCTGTGGTAATCGCTGCCCAGGTTATACCTGCAGCTGGAAATGCAGAGTAAATCTTGTTCAAAAAGCAATACTGATGTAAAACTTGCAGACATAAAACTGTCCTTCACATTTACTGACTCATTTTTCCCTTTCCATTAAAATATATAAGAAAGATGCATTTTGACTGAAAGCCTCCTCCTCCTTGTTGATAACAAAAGAGGAAAAACAGTAACAAATTCAAAAATAAAAAGTAAGAATTGAAATCATATGTGCTTACTATTTTAAAAGCACATTTGTGTTTGTGATTATGGTCACTTAACATCCTTTATTGCTGAAACCCTGTGCTTTGGTTACATCCATCACAGTCAACAGCTTAAGCTGAAGTTAATGACGTTGTCTGGGAAGGAAAATACTGTGCAAATTCAATGGAGTACGAAATCTTGACAACTATGTGGCAACATATGCTGAAAGAAATGTTATATTGAAAAGAATGCTTGCAACTAAATGCTCAAAATTTGGAGAACACAGGTTTACAGCAGCCAGAGTAATGCTAAAAGATAGTAAAAGACTACTACTAGCCAAGCAGAGGTCCAAGCCTGACTCTCAGGCCATCCTATGCAAGCATGTTTGCAGGCACAAACTTAGGTTAAGCTCTGGAGCTGTACTGGAGATGCAGATGAAGGTCCTTGCATTGTGCCTTAGTACAAGTCCGAACTTTCCTCCAAATGGCCCAGGTGTACTAGGCACAAGCAGGGCTGGTTGCACACCAGCTCACTTCCACATCAGTTATCTCCAGCTGAGCTTGTCTAAGCACAATTTAATCTGTAGCATTGGAAGAGGCAACACTCAAGATACGAATTCTCAACACTCAAGATATTAATTCTTGGTCGTTCCTGACAGATGTTTATCTAATCTGTTAAAGACTTCCAAGAATGTACAGCCTCCTCGCACAATTTATTCCAATCCTTTCCTGTCTTTGCCTTTGGAAATTTTGCTAGAAGTCTCATCTGAATCTTTCCTGCTGCAGTGTTAAGGCCAGCACTTCTTGCCTTATTCAGCATGAGCATGGAAAACAAACAGTTCCTTACTTCCCTGCTGCTCTATATACTCGGCATAGATTCATAGCACAGACAACACAATTCTTAGCTCTGTGTCTAATGCGCACCAAAAGAGACAACTATACTTTTAGGGAAAAAATAGTTTGTTTCTAAGGATATTAAAATCCAAAGTCTGCACTATAAAGTACCTGCAGAGATGACAAGAACTGAGATGCACACATATGAAATGCAGTGGTATTTACTAAGAAAAAACATATTTATTCCAAAATCATCTGTTCTAGGGAGGATTTAGGTTCATATTTCCAAGGCTGGTTCTGCTAAAAGAAAACAGTAAACTAGTAACGCTAACATTTGCTTCTTCCCCTCCTCTAGGCCATGGTCTGTACCATGAACTTTTCACACTGCAGCCTGCACATCAGTAGAGGAAGGCAGTGACCTGCAGTGCCTGGACTCAAATCCATGTTCTCAGACCTTACAAGTAAAGCAGATGCTATTCTTGCTACTTTTTCTGTCTAGATACTATTTTAACATATTCAAAATATCTCCTGAGGAAAACATTCAACAGAAATGACAGTTTTTAACAGTTCAAAGCACAGTTGATCCTAATAGAATTTCATGAAGCTTTTTTTTTTTTTTGTTATTTGTTAAAAAGCCTTCCTTACAGTGTTTGACAGGCCAGTAAAAAATGAAGAATGAGTTATTTCAACTCAGAAAAAGACCACACCAAGAATTGTGCATAATGAAAGGTATGAGGCATCCTACATATATATTTTTATGTGTAAATATATATGTATACACACATACATAAAGATCAATATTGACATTATATAATACATTGTTCAAGTGTTTTTTCTACATAGATCAGAGATAGCACATCACTGTATATATATCCACACAAAGCACAGAATGGGGGAAGGGGAGATGAGAGAAATGTGAACACATGCATACTGCTGGGGAGAAATGCAACAGTGAGATGACGTTAGCACAAGCTCTGAGAAGATGAAGACACAGGAGGCAGCATCTGTCCTGTTGCTATAGCTGAGGAGAAAGGGACAGGAGGAAAAGTGTGCAAAGAAAGAGCAGTGAAAATATCAGGCAATCAACACAAAGAAATGTAAAGCATTCACTAAAAATATCAACAGTAGAAGTTCAGGAATTTGCTACATTTTCCATTTCTGCCATTCCGTTTGCCTTGCCCACTGCTGCCCACTTGCCATTGCAAAAGTAGAGATTTATAGGTTAGCAGGATTGATCAGGATAGATCTAAGCAACATCTCAGGACTTAACACCACACAGATCATTCTGGGAGTGGAACTGATCCATTACATTGCTTGCCCAGAGCAACTTACTGTGTGCTTTACAACAGACCCGCACCATGCCTGTAGTCTGATAAGGAGCTCTTCTCCCTCACCAGCAGTACAAACACAGTCATCACTTATGAAACATGAAGGATGCAGACAGCATTTTTCCCAAGAATGCAAATGTGGAAAACCCATCACAGAAATAAAGAAATCACATTAGCATCAGAAAGTTCTTAAAAGTGAATTTATTTCCAGAAGATTGTTGCATCTATACACCTGGAAGAAGCATAGAACAAGATGAAGAGTGCCCCAAACTCACTCTATGCATCTGAGAACCAAGATTTCATATTTTGACAGGGAAACTCCCAGCTTTTACTCACTCCAGTAAAAACAGGTCTCTGAGCTGCTGCCAGTGCACTGCTGCTCGTTCACTGAGATGCATCATTGCCAGCAAACTTCAGAGTGTTCCAAATCCTCAACTACCGGAGCATGCATACTTCTGCCATCCAGATCCAGGTGAATTCCTAACTTGGCACACGAGCTCTGCTGCTGTAGCCAGAGATGTGTCACTGTATGAGAGCTACAGCTGACCAAAAATACATTCTTGATTCTCTGCATAGTGTAGGCAGCCAAGTGTCAAACTACCTCGAAATTAGCAAATACTGAGGTCTGGACTGTGACTCCATACAGCAGTCTGAACATATACGGAGAACTAAATTGTACTCATTCATTGTGCAGAATCATAACTACTACGGATTAAAAGATGATACTTCTAAAACCCAGCCCCACATGCCATGATCCACCACGAAAAAAAGCAATTCATCTTTTTATTTTTTTTAATATTATAACTTGTATGGCCTTAAAGAGAGCATTATAGTAGAACATAGTTTGAGCATTTTTAAAAGGTGCAGTGAAGGCCATGAGATAGGCCTACTTGAAAAGTTCCTACCTCTGAGAGCCACCTTAATTGGAAGCATCAACATTTACTCTTCTGGACAGGTGCTTCAAGTAGCTAGGAGAGAAACCCATTCTCACTCTGCTCATAAGACTCTAATCATTCCAAACAAAATGCAGAGAGGCAGGAGGAGAGATGTTTCATCACAAAGCCATCCAGCCCTCTTTGTTAGGATGTGCACCTCAAAGCTGGCTGGACTTCTTCAGAGACTCCTTCTCTCACTTGCAGGATAACTGCTCCAATGACTGCCCTACCTTGTAAAACTGGGCACATCATCATTTTCAAAGAAGCGCAACCATGATGGCCACATCTTGCAAGAAGCCCACAGGTATCTGTGCACCGCTGGTGTGCAGCTGGAGCCCTCAAGGGCACAGAGGCTGGTCTGAGCAGGCTTCAGAGGCTCAGTAAATCTTACTGGTAAACATGTAACTTAACTTCCCTCAGCAAAAAACTTAACTTCTCTCGGCATCCCAATGTTTCCGTGAATCTGGGTCTAAAGACCTCCCAAGTTCACACATGAAGCTAGTACTGGCATAGGGAATTCATTCCATTTCAGTGGAATGGACAAGAATGCATAACCTCAAATTCTAAGTGGGACCATAAATGTTATCCAAAAACTTATCTACTGAGCTTTTCTGGATACAGGCAAATGAATACACATGTCCAGAACCGCATTAGGAACACTGTCTTCAGAGATGCAGCCCCTATTGTGACTGAACAACCAGCCTGCAGAAGGACCAGGCTGCTCAGACCGGAGAACATCTATTACATTTTTAATATCTACAGGTACATAACAAAAAGCAACAGGTTAAGGGCCAAATTACAGAGTAACTACAGTGGATCCTTGCTAGTTTGCACTAAGAGAGTCTTAACTGTTTTGGATCTGAAATGAACGGCCCTGCCTTGATTACATTCTGCAGCATGGGGCTAGGAGAGATGAAAATATGAAAAGATCAAAATAGAGAAAAAAGATGCATTTTACTCCATGCATATATGATTAGATTCACATGGTTCTTGCACCAGAATGTTACGTTAATGTAAGCAAAAAAGCTTCAGTTTGTTGAAATGTGGCTGTATGTATGTAATACACAATCACCAACTTCATCATGGCAAAAATATGATTGACACATGTATTGATCTCATCACAGCCTGTGAAAAAAGGCCCAAAATATAAAAAAGAAGGGGTTAAGGGTCCGTACTTATTAGAAAAAATGAAGGTGACAAAGGAGCATTCCTCAGGTTAAGGACTAATCAGATCTACGCAGGCAGTCTATGTGGTCTTGACCCCTATCTAATTAGAATTTAGAGTCTGTGCCAGAGCAAACTGCAGCTGAGTCTACTTCAGGGCAATGCTCACGTTCACTTTCAGAGCAGTGTTCTCCACTGCTGCAAGAGGAGACCAGAGGCCACTCTGATCCCTTGATTCCTCCTTGGTCCAGGGAGTAGGTCAGGCCAGTTCCCTGAACTAAAGAAAGTAACCTGAGCTAGACTCATTTTCTTCTAGTAATGTTTGCTACATCACTTTGCATCACTTTCAGTGTTAAACAAGGTAAGTGAATTAGTCCAAGTATACACACAAATTGTAAAAATACATTTTCCCTAGATAAATATAAGCACTGTACTTTTACTCTGTTGCACTACTAACCAGTCAGACGATCCTGAGCAGGGTCCGTACGCCTTAGTGGCTCAGGTTACTCATCTGTAAAATAGGTACACTGGTGCCTTTGTCCTTTATGCATTGAAAGGCAGTAAAGGAAAACATTTCATAAGCTAAGTATAGAGTAATACATTATTTTCATGGCAGGTTAAATTTGATCTTTCAGAAAAAGAAACAAAGAATAAGGTCTGATTGTATGAATTCTAATTAACTGCTTTAATAAATTTTATAATCATCAACAGCCCGATTCAGTACTGTGTAGGTGCTGTATTCACACTTAATAGGACACTTCCGGATACAGAAATAGACTAGTATAAATAGACTACACAAATAAATATGTGCAAGAAGAATCTTCATTATACAGCTGGAGATGTACGACACAGAGACTAAACGTATTAAAACCACAGGGTGGCTTGGGTTGGAAAGAACCTTTCAAGGGACATCAAAAGGGACTTCAGAGCCTTGGGACATCTGCTGAAGGAATCAAAAGCACAGGTCATCTTCTCTTCTCTGCTTCCAGTAGTGGGTAAGGACATGGAAACAAACAGAAGGATCCAATCTATAAACACTTGGTTTTGTGCTTGGTGCCACTGATATCATTTATCTGGACTTCAGTAAGGCCTTTGACACAGACCTCCGCAACATCCTCCTCTCCAAATTAGAAAGATACGGATTTAATGGGTGGACTGTTCGATGGATGAGGAACCAGTTGCCAGATTGTACTCAGAGAATGGTGGTCAATGGCTCAATGTCCAGATGGAGGTCAGTGATGAGTGGTATCGCTCAGGGGTCAGTACGGGGACCAATGGTATTTAATATCTTTATCAATGACATTGACAGTGAGATTGAGTGCACCCTCAGCAAATTTTTGGAGGACACCAAGCTGTGTGGTGTAGTTGACAGGCCTGAGGGACAGGATGCCATCCACGGAGACCTAGACAGGCTCGAGAAGTGGGCCCAGGAGAACCTCATGAGGTTCAACAAATTAAAATGCAAGGTCTTGCACCTGGGTCACAGCAATCCTCACTATCAATATAAGCTGGGGGATGAAAGGATACAGCACAGCCCTGTCAAAAAGGACACGGGAGTACTGGTAGATGGCAAGCTGGACATGAGCCAGCAACGTGCCCTTGCAGCCCAGAAAGCCAGCTGAATCCTGGGCTGAATGAAAAGAAGCTTGGCCAATGGAGTGAGGGAGGTGATCTGCCCCTCTGCTCAGCACAGGAGATCTCAGCTGGAGTACTGAGTCCAGATGTGGAGTCCTCAGCACAAGAGAGACATGGAGCTGTTGGAGCACATCCAGAGCAGGGCCACAAAAGCGATCCAAAGGATGGAGAGCCTCCCCTAAGAGGACAGGCTGAGGGAGCTGGGGCTGTTTGGACCAGAGAAGGCTCTGGGGAGACCTGAGAGCAGCCTTTCAGTATCTAAAGGAGGTCTACAAGAGAGAGGGGGACAGACTCTTCAGCAGGGTCTGTGGTGACAGGACAAGGGGAAAAGTGGTTTCAAACTGAAGGAAAGGAGATTTAGATCGGATATAAGAAAAAAGTCTTTTTTACAGTAAGAGTAGGGAAGCACTGGGACAGGTTGCCCAGAGAGGCAGTGGATACTCTGTCCCTGGGGACATTCAAGGTCAGGCTGGATCAGGCTCTGAGCAGCCTGATCTAGCTGTAGGTGTCCCTGTTCATTGCAGGGGAATTGGAATAGATGGCCTTTTAAGATCACTTCCAACTCTAAGGATTCTATGATTTCAAGATCACCTAGTTCTAGCCCCAGTCCTGCAGACAGGACTGCCACTCACTCGATCAGGTTGCCCAGGGCCCCATCCAACCTGGCCTTGAACACATCAGGAAGGGGTATCCACAGCTTCTCTGAGCAATCTGTTCCAGTGCCTCACCACCCTAAATGTTGAGCAGGAAACTGTGACTGAGGTGGGAATTCAATCCAGAACAGTAATTCAGTGTCATACTCGAACATTCCTCTTAAAGAGCAAGTTTTTATTTCTTCACACAACAGTTGGCACCTGCAAAGGGTGCAGGAACAGTTACATCAAAGCTCCATGATATGATGGGTTCAGTGGTGAAACTGATTTCAGAAGTTCACACTACCCCAGCCCTGGGTCGCTGTGCAGCTTTCACAGTTGGTCACTTTCACCAAGCATGTTACTCTATTTGCTTTTGAAGCAGCAGTATAGACTAGGTGGGTGTAATGATCCATTCTTCTTTGTGGCAGAAAGAACATTTTAAATCTGTTTTTACCACTAAAGCCATAATTGCATGCCTCAGAGACAAATTTGAAAAGTTGGATTCCATGAAATAGCTTCCTAAAGACAATGTGGCTCATTAGGAAATGAAGCCCTGCAGGACAACATCATTCAGCTAGAAAAACAGAAGCTGTGAATTAGCGTCAACATTTTTGTATTTTCTAAGATATTTATTATAATTAGTAACAATAGGAAAGCTATGATTGCAAGTTAAGCACCATGCAGCCTGCATGAAGAAAGTATTGTGTGACTGAATCCAGGCGACACAAAACAGCAGTCGGAAATTAAGAGCCTTGTGAAATTTACACTGTTTAAACTAATCAGTTCATTGTGTTAACGGATTCATGATAACACCAGCCACTTAGTGCCTCTCTAAGTGAGCTCTTCTCTAATCCTCCTCCTTTTTCACTAGCTAGCACTTTCTCCAGTTCTATGGCATCAAACTGAGATGTCACAAACAGATGACCGAGGCCTAATTATAGAGGCAGAGCACGCCAGGAAAGAAGATGAGCAACATGGGAAATGAGTCTCAGCATTATCACTGAGAGGCACATAACGGGGAGCTGGGCTGGCAGGGAGTGGGGCTAGAGGATATCATGTAGCTGCATCAAAAACATAGTTCATATAATTTTGCTAGATCTTCAGCCTTGAGACTTAAGAAAGATTCACAAAAAGAGTCTGAAAATCACTATGCCATCACACAGACCAATGCTCTGCCATTAGTCTTCTGAAAAACAAAAGTACCACAGTGCAATAAGTAACTGGTGAATAAAAACAGAGGGAGGTCAGGCAGCCCTCCTAACTCAGGCAGCTTATCGGTTCAAAGACAGACTCTTAAAATTGCTCAACAGCCACAAAGGAAATAGGATTTTCAAACGCACCCATATTCCTACAGGGCCCACAGCACAGAGAAGGGATTGGTTTATGTAGTCAGGAGAAGGAGCTGCGGGGGCTCCACTCCTTTGGAAAGTTCATTCTCAGGATTTAAGAGCCTAGATGAAAATTGAGAATTAACTTTTTTCTCCCCTCCCTTCTCTCTTTTTTTAAATAGTCAACACAATGTTTGAGTGGTGGTTGACTCTATAAAGGTCTGACATCTATAATGTCATAGAGATACTTTCTGCTTTTCAGAACCAAGAGCTTTCTGCTTTCTCTTAAACATCATTTGCTATGCATATATGCAAATATATGTAAAAAAATGCATATGTTTTCAAACTATTGTAGTCTGTTGACCTAAAACTAGGTTTGTGGCACAGGCTGTCCTTTGTCCTATTCTGATCTGGTGCCACTGATCATATTTTGCATTTCTCAAGTGAAAACATAATGGATAATTACCACAGCTACAGAATTCATTTAGCGTCAGCTTCCCCATCTGGATAGTTAACTGCTAGGACAGAGATATTCATCTCTGTGAGAAAACTACTTGACAGAGAAGAAGTGAAATCTCAGGTTAGAAAAAAATGGTAGTAACTTCATCTTGCAGACAAGGGAAATACAAATTATGAAAGATGACAAACATAAAAGCCAACCAGCTTAACGAAGGGGACTCAACATTGGAAGAGATCCCTGGAAGAGTCTTCATTTATTCTCTTTACACTAGCATAAGTAGTTAATTAATGTGAAAGATATGGAAAGACAAATCCCAATGTAATTCCACCTTTAAATGGTCCTTGGGATCTGGTGATTACACTGAGACCTCTTTTTGAGAACCCAGGTATCTTCCCTCCTGCCTTCATGAAGTAGATAGATATCTAAGTTGATATAAACAGTTTACATGTATTTATACAACCTTCCCTTGCTTTCAAAATACCAGAGCATAGGCTTTTCAATGGTTTTTGAATTCCCAGTGCCTGTGAGCAGAAGCTCATGCAAAGTACCTAATCCTCAGAAAATTCACCACTTCTTATGACCTTCACATAGGAAGCCTGAACTGCTGCTTACTGAAGCTATGAAATCCTGTGAAGGGAGTTTTTCAGTGAAGTCCTCCATAACTCCTAGTGTGGGTTTGATGAACATCACCAAATGATGTAAGTTAACAAGTTTACCCAGAGTCCTGAAGAACTGGCTGATGTGGTTGCCAAGCAACTCTCCCTTATAAAGCCGTGTCTGTCAGGCAAAGATCCTGGTGACTGGGAAAAGGAAAATACCGTTGAGAAAGGAAGACCTAGGGAACTACAGCTGGTGAGCCTCACATCTGTGCCTGGCAAGATTATGGAGCAGATCCTTCTGGAAGCTATGTTAAAGCCCCATCCCTAGAGACATTCAAGGTCAAGCTGGATGGGGAACTGGGCAGCTGATCTAGTGGGTTGGTGCAGTGAGGGTTTGGACCTAGATAATCTTTAAGGTCCCTTCTATGATTCTAAAACAATGCAGATGCCATACACTGAGGAAGTCCACAGTACTAGTAGGAATCTTTCCCAAACACCAGACACCTTTCTTCATTTCTTGTCTCTGTGAAGGCTGTGTTGATTCCCTGCCTGTATGAGTGAGCAGAAGCCATTTGGATCTGACAGTCTGACAGAAGAATCAGACTCATTATAACAAGCCCAAAATTATTCAGGACCTCACCAATGTCTGCATGGAGTTCAGTCATCTTTGCAATTAGAAATTTAAAGACTCCTGGAATCAAAAGGAAACGCTTCTTACAACCCTCTCCCCCTCCTCCTCCCTCCAGTCTGAAGGCTACACTACTGAAGTCTGAAAATACAAAAAACACAGCTGTACTAAGAGGCCTTGTAGCTTTTTTTTTCCACAGCCATTTTAAGAAAAGATGCAATACAGAGAAAACTACCGAGTCATTGTATCAAGGGTGCAGAAGCTGAGTTTAAAAGACAACATCATCTGCATACACAAAAAAAATTTGCCTCAGTCTACTCTCTTTTCAGGAAAATTCCATTCGTAATTAATTCATTTTCTTTTATTTTGTGGAGAAGAGATTACCTTGTTCTTAAAAGAACAAATATAAATCTTGAAGCTCAGTTCTTTTGTGTTCAGGTCTGCTACAAGCTTCCAATACAAGATTTTTACAAGTCATTTAGGCCAAATTTTGGGAAATAATCCACTAAAACAAACACACCAATTTCTGCGTATCCAAATCAATACCAAGGTACAGTTCATCATACACTTACTACTGAAGTTTTTGGAATAGTGGGTGCTGGAACTCTGAAAAATCAGGTTGGCTATCTATCATACACATACTACTTAGCAAGCTGCTTTGGACCAAAGTGGAATTCATTTCAATTTTATTTCTATTTACTAAACTATTAATAAAGTTATTCCTATTAAAACAAAAAGCACACTCTGTAATATTGCTCCCTTCCAACAGCTGTTCAGAAACCGTGGCAATATCCCATTCTGAAAAGCAAAGAGATAAATGTGGTACCTGGAACAGTAATGAAGTGTGACTTTTATTTTCAGCGATCTCTTTGAATAATGAGTTTTGTGGAGTAGTATTGCCTACAGTCAGAACTTCTGCATTTGTGTGGTCACTGATTAGATGAAGGGATTTGTTATAGATGGCCAGGCTGTCTCATTCAGATAAATGCCTTTGCTAAGCGTGGTCAGACTGCCTCAATTTATCTTGCTCAGGGTTGTTTTCACCCAGCTAAGAGCACAGCTCGTCCGGATGCCTTACCTGCACATTTCTATTCTTTGTATCATATACATTACTTTTATAGCTAAAGGTGGCTCAGATATTGCTGAACAATAATTTACAGAGGGAGAGGCTGTGCTGGCAGTTTGATGGAAGGTAAGCAGGATCACAGTAGCATTGAGTCCACATTTCAACTAGCATGCTGCTGCTGCAGCTTGCCCCCAAATGATTCTTGCAACAGATCACATTTAAGCAGTAAATGAAAGCATACCACCAAGTGGCATCATCAGGAATTTTTTGCTGCATCATATTCCCCAAGGTGCAGAGGACATTAGTTGCAATTTTTATGACTAGTATGCATTAGAAAAAGTAAGCCATTAAACTCTCATAAGCTTTTCAATTTTTCATGCTGTGCTATTGCAGAAATGCTTTTTGTACCATGGGCATGCACTGCTTACCACAACAGGGAAGCTGGACTCACTCGTATTTAAGTACTTGCCCAGTGTTTCATGTTCTTTCCCCACTCACTTTGTTTCAAAATAATATCTATTGTAGGTCCTTACAGCTCAGGCTGATTTTGTTAGAGACACAAGTGGCTCATATTGACTTGTTTTGCTGAGAAAACGATATGCTAACTATAACTATCAGTGGCATCTTATTTTTTATCTTACACTTTCTTAACACATTCTTCAGCGCAGTTTCCACATTCAGCTTATATTTCTCTTTGTCTTGTAATGGAATATTGGTGTCTAAGATGTCTTTTAGACCAATCGATTAATCTCCTTCATTGTCCTTTCTACAATTACTTTTATAAATCCTTCAAATAAATAACCCTACCCACTAGTTTTAGACCTACTCCCCACCAATTTACATTTGTTTGCAGACTTCCAGCAGTCCCCCGCTAAGCTCCTGGTAGTAGTTTAAAGCCTCTCAGACTGCCACTTTCTTCTTTTGACTGGAAACTCCCACCTAGCACAGCCTTCTCTCCACATGGAGTGAAGATTCTGATTTCCACCTATTTCTATTAGTTTCAATGTCCTCCCAGGCAATTTCTAAGATGCTAAGAAACATGTTCCACTGCTGTGCATACCATTCACGTTTCCTCACATAACTGAGGAGATTCTACCCTACAGGGACAACTGCATGTTGATACGTATCTCAAGGAAGCTATGTACAACTCTATATGGCAGACACAAATCCATCTACCTGCTCATACCTAAAGTGCTATGAAAACCTATGTTACTTGCAAAATGAAAAGCTGCAAAAAAAATCCAACTTGTGTCTCAGAAGTGGACAATCAAAAACTTACAGAAGTGGATTAGCAGATGGCTTTGTCAACTGGCTGTGCTTTCATGCGGACCCGGCTGGGTAATTAAAACATGTAAACTGAGATCAATTAGTACACATTTCCCACTGTGCTGAGCTCCCACTGTGTACATTTTCACTCCTTGATTAATCATAGCTACAAGATGCAGAATCCTTCCAACCATATCACTTCATAAACATTTTAATCCTTATGATTAGGAACATCTTAATACCACATAAGGGAAAGCACGGACTCAGAAAAACCCCAGAAACTACAAACAATCAGGACGCTTGATTCATAATGCAATTCTGCCTCCACCAAATGCTGCTTTCCAGTGCTGCACATGCCTGAACGCTGTTTGCTTTTTATGTAGTTTATAAGAAGTCTGTTATGCTGTGCCTAAACATGAACAAATTTCAGTTCTAAGTGCTTTACATGCCAAAATAAGACAATGCTTAAAGGAAAAAGCTTAGCTTCACAGATATCAAAGAGGTTAAGGCTCTCTAGCTGTCTTTTTAAATCACATCAAGAGGGAAAATGACAGAACTGCAAGAGCACATTTCAGGCTCATAGCCTACATTTAAAAAGAACTTTAGGTCACTAAGTTTTCCCATCAGCATCACTCACTGTCTGTAGGTTGGGCCCAAAGCGTAGGCAGTTTCGCTCCATCGCACCGATGGTTGGTTTAGGTAGCAGATGCTGGCAAGGAGCCCACTGCTACTTTGGGAACCTGTAAATAGCCCAGCACAGGGCTGTTGCTCCCACTGCTATCTCCATATATGGTGGAAAGGGGCCCTAAACTCATTTTTCTTGCTGTTCATACAAAAATCCTGACAGAGCAGCTCAGCACAGCTACTGCCTCTGGGTCAACATTGCCAGAGGTTTCTAAAACCTCAGCATGTCTCACTCGACTGGAGAAGCGACACTGCACGAAGTGACATGAGAGATGCAGTAATACATTTTACTGTCCTTTAATTAAAGATGCTCATTCACCAGTTATATTTTTACTTTATACAGTTACAGCTCTCAGTCAGCGCAACCAGACTCTGCAGGAAGTCTCCTTATTTGTCCTGACACCTTTATTGTCTTTGGCTTCCTGCCTCTGTCAGTTTCCCCTCTTAGAGGACAGCCCAAACCGTGATACAAGCTAGGAGGACCACAATTAATTTAGTGTCTTCTTTCTCTCTTTCCCTAAAATGAAAGAAAAATCAGTGCTTTCCAGAAAATAGAAAACATGACAACAGAACTAACATGCACATCTGAGACAGCAGCACAAAAAAAAGTTGTGCTATTTTTATTACATAAATTCTCCAGAGATTTGCAAAGCACAGAGCCCATCCAGGCAGCTCCAAGTGAGCCCCTCAAGCCAGTGTCTCATTCATTTCATCAGGAAGACACGGCTTCCTTGCTCTTCCTAACTGATTTCAAAACAGATAGAATCTAAAATCTCCTGTCTTTTCCCCCCAGAAAATATTGTAAATAAAAATAAATGGAAGCATCATTATATAGGAACACTGGTTCAAACTGAAATTTACTTAGCCCAAAACATCACTGTGAAGATATTCTGGTATCTAGACAGTGATATTTCACAGGACAATCTAAAAACTGCATTCTGCATTAAGGCTCATCATGGTCACTACATTTGGATGTTGATTAACTCCTGATACTTGAAGACTCACACTCTTTTCACAAAATATTACGACAAGTTAGGTAATTCTGTAAGTATCAGTTCTTGGAGAAGTGTTCAGTACCCAACCTCTCATAATTCCCGAGAGTGACTTCTACATTCTCATCTGGAAGAAAAATGTTGGCTTTAACAGATTTCCTGATACTTTAACCAAAAAATTCTTCTTTGCAGTTGTGCACAAAAACAAAATTAATGAATGTTATGGAAAACACTGGTTTTGAGATTAAAATGTAAAACGTTTCCAAATAACATCTAGCACATTTCCTTTTTAAGGTTAATAGTACCTTAACCGCTCTCTAGAGCAGTTTCTGTGTTCTCACACAGGCTTTCCAGGTGTGTTGTCAGTCATTGTTCTGAATCTATTTTTGGTCAGCAATATCCTTTCAAGGCAACACCAGTTGTAGACACACTAAACAAGGCTGCAGTGCTTATTTATAGGAAAAAGGTGTTGCAGTATTCTCCATATGGATCACTGTCCCCATTTCCCATCATAAAACCTTGCTCTGTAGTTGGAAGAAGGGGTGCTTTTGGAGAGGGTCTGTGGGTTTTGTGTTTTTGTGTTTTTTTTTTTCCTGTAGCATCTCTTTTTGATATGATACAATTCATTTAAAACTCTTTTAGGCAATTTGGTCATTTAAATGCTACATTCCAGGGTACTTCACATTTATATTGCTAAAGAGTTCTACGTGTCATCAAGCATTTTTTTTTTTTTTTTTAATCAAATTTGTTTACTTTCCTAAGAAGATTCCTACTGAGCAGGCTAGTACTGATCACTGCACCATAATGTAAGCCCAGAAGACAACACGATAATAATTTTCATCATGTTCATTCTATGATGAAATAAATATTCAGTATAAACGCTAGTGAAAGAAAGTCCCTAGAATTCCAGGCTCACATGCTTAATCCTATGACCCAGAACGTCTGTCTGTTTATTTATACAAGCTTAACATGCAAATAATTTTATTTGCTATTTGTAATTGGAATATAAATCTACATAAGAGCCCTAGAACTTCATTTCAAAATAAACAGTTCATATTAAAATTAAAAGAAAAAAATGCTAGAAAATCTCTAAGTAGACCAACAGACGGATATTTGTAAGACTACAGGTATTTCAGGCAAGCTTATGAAAAAGCACCATCTTCCCCTTTCTCTTGCTCTGTCCTGAGTGCATTTGATATACCATACTTTCCTATTTTACAGCTTATGCACTCACATATTCCTTTCAAACTCCAAATTCTTCCTTAAAACTTTATTCTATTGGCATGTTCAAGAAATTCCAGCCTGTAGATTCCGCTCCACACTTACTGTGCCTGAAGAATTTGTATTGAAACATGAGCTGGAAGAATGCCTATACTAAAAAGAAAGACTCTGCCAAGAACATGGGATCTTGTGTGCCTCTGATAAACAATCTACAGTGCCTGAATTTCATTTGGAAATGGGAGTAAATGTGCTGCTTATAGTAACACATTAAAACAACAAAGTGCTGTCAAGTCTGAACCAACTATTCCCACCTATTAGCATTCAAATTTTGACAAAAGTGGTCTCAAATACTTTCAGAGTCTCATCTTCCCATTAGTGAACACTTATTTTTGACCACAAGTAATACAGAGCTAACAAAACACTGAGTTCTCTCGTGTCCGCAGGATCTCAGATGATACACAGGTGGGATCTTGGTTTTGTGTCCACATTCACGCCATGTTAATGAGGCTGAATGTTCATAAGTAGGAAGTGGCCTGCCTAAGCCATCTTCCATGATGGGGTCTGAACCTCAGGCCCAGTGCAGGTAGGTGCATTTGGCTGTCTTTGCTTCTGCAATAACAAGAATAAGAGCAGGCCTCAACCAGGTGAGAAGGATGGAGTCCTCCCATATGCTGTTCAACTGGACCACACTGCCAAAGTCTCCAAAATAAGAAAATATTGCAGTAATTTGAATTAATTATTCACAATGCGAATTCTTCATGAGAATGGGAATCCTTCTCAGACTAGTAAATACAGTGCTCCTCATAGAACCACACCAAAGAATTTGAAACAGAAGAAACAGGATACAGAAACAAGAGAAGTTAACACCATTTACGATGCTCCATATTTCACAGGTGGGGACAATGGGAAACCTGACTGATGCATCCTCAAACTCATTACTCAGGATGCAATGCACCCTGTTCTCTGCAGACGTGCTTTGGGATCCTGCAGAGATGACACGCTCCGCTTGTGCCAGAGAGCTCTCTCCAAAAGTGACCAGACCTCAAGAGGTGTCAGATATCTTTAGTACTCTCCAGATGAATAGAACAGCAACAAGTGTCTGTGGACTGTTATTCAGAAACAAAGCAATTTTAATCCACAAAGTGATGTTGTAAAGACATGCAGATCTCTACAGCCTACCAAACTCAATCTTTCAAAAGGTCCCAGAGAGCAAGACAAATAAGAATAAATAAATATCTACTTCACAGGGGTAACAACTCAAGAGTGAACAAAAAAATTAAAAGAGTTAAGGATATGAAAAGTACAATAGATGAATTCAGATAGGGCAGGCAGGATAACAGCAAGAAGCAATAAGGAACAGTTTTTACATCTGAGTAGTTCAGTCATGGTCATGTTTTTGTAGGCATGACAGGAAAGGCATTTTAGAGAGGGTTTCAGAGGAGGAAAAAGAGTTGGCATTATAGATACTCATGTCCAGGACATGCAGCTTATGGCTGAGATTACACAGATGATGGAGGCAAATGTAGGTTGATTCCCTGTCAAATGTGAAGTCACAAAACCCTTCAGTGGTGGCATTCTGAAGGGATGCAAAATAAGCCAGATTACAGTTGCCAAAGCCATGAAAATGATGTTGCAGTAACTGAGATGCAAAATCAGTGACAGCTTTGATGAAAACTCAGCAGTATGTACAGATTGGAAAAGCTGTTATGCAGGCAGAATTAGCAAGATTTTGGTGGGCTGGATTGGAGGTCAGAGGAAGAACTGCGAGCCAAAAGGAGCACCCAGATAATTCTTTTAAACAACAAAGCAGCATAGCATCTGGAAGAGGGAGTCCTGGGAGCCCTCAGACAGATTGATTAACAGTTCCAGGCCAGCAATGTCCTGTTTGAGGCAAGACATTGATGAGGGGATGTCAGAGACACACTGAAATTATAGGTTGGAAAAGCTGATGTTTGTTGAGTGCAGAAGCAGATCTACAACACTTTTTACTTGACTTTAGTAATTCCATGTAATATTTGGATTTGCCTAGACAACTATGTAACAATTCCATAGAGGCTGGGCTTTACATTGTGAACCAAAGACTGAAGTCAACACTATTTTCATTCTCTCAGAGCTACATCACTTGCCACAGATTACCTGAGTAAATATCCACATCTCGTTTCATTTCCTACTGGTTAGCTAGCAGCTCTAGCAGCTTAGAGTAGTGGTTGTACCTCAGTGTGTTTCAAGCAACAAGGTTTATGCTTCTGCCTTTTCACAATTTTCTCTATTCAATGCTCCAATTGCTCTTATGAAAACAAACACTCATTTTCATGACACTTGCATGTTTCAGTAACTAACACCAAGGGCTGAACTTCTGCACTGTCAGCATGTGCTGATTAGACGAACATGTTGGATCCTGCAATAGGAATCTTAAGACTGAACGAGCAAGTAGAACTCTCAGTTTTCTGCATTTGTCTTCATCCCCATTACTTTAAATATCAACCATGTATGTCACATAAACATTCAATTATTTCCCTCAATGCTTATGTTTTCCTGCAATTGATCACACACCCTGAGTTAAAAGCCTTGTCAGTCCTTGTTATTTATCAAGCTTGCCGATAGAAGAACACAATCACAGACAAAACCACAGACACAGACACTAACCAACAACATTCCATTGTGCCACAAATGAGAAATGCCAAGAGATCTACCTCGCCCTGCCCTACTCCTTACGCAGATCCCGTTTCACGAGCACACATGCACACAGACAGCAGGCAGACAACAATATACAGAGATAATGAATGGGTCTCTAGTGTTTCAGATTTACCTACAACCGTGTCCTTCCATCAGAACTTTAAGAGTGTTTTGCTTCTGGCACTAGCATTAGCAATCCCACAATAAAGACTGTTAAGAAAAATGTTGCTCAACATTAGAGATAGTTAGAAACAGAGTTTGAAAAATCTGGGTGCTTTCCAGGAGCACTCTGCACATTACACACAAACTACTAGAGTATTTTACAAACTGTGCATCACGTATCTGCTGCCAATGGGTTAAACAAGTCTCTGACTGAAAATAAATGAAATAAAATGCAATATGGTTATCTTAATGAAAAGAAGAATGCATACATCTAGTATATCCAAGATGCAAACTGAATTTGAAATAAAGCATATGCAGTATGGAATGTGCATGTTTGTGGGGCACAGGGTGGGGGGGAAGGGTTAAATGCAGATAAACTACTTACTGGCAAAAATAACATTTGAATTTAACTTTATGTCCACACTATCTGGTACACAGCCTTTTCATTCTTACTGTGGGAAAATGAGAACAGGGGGAAAAAAAAAAATCTCCACTGAGGAAGCTCTATGCTTTCCCTACTCTTTTTTTTTTTCTTACTTTCAAAAAGCCTGTGATGACCTAAAGAAAATAAGAAAACAAAACTTTGTCCACTATTTTAAACCAGCTTTCCCTTGGTTCTCAAAACTGCATCTGTTCCACATGCACTGGATTCAGCAGGAATACCACATACAAGATGATTAAAACATCAGTCTGCAGTGAGGGACACCAATACATAAAAGTAAATACGTAGAAAGAGAAAGGCATTTAAAATGTGCATACATATGACTTGACGCTACTGCTTTTTAGAGTTAAATTCTCTTCAAACATTTCTAGCCCAATTCTTTTCCAAACTAGTTTATGTAGTTTGTACTAGTGCTAATTGTCCCAAATACAGTTTATCATTTAGCCTACCAGGTAAGGCTTTAAGGGGGCATTTTTACAGCCACCCTGTATCTTACCTTGTAGGCAGCTTGTCTCATAAACTGCTTTGCAGGCTGCTTCCAAATAGCAGGTACTGTAATGACCCATCTCACTTCAGTGTTTTCAAAGTCTGAGCCTGCTTGGTCACTGAGCTCCTAAATAAAGAGAAACAGAAGCAAATGCAAACTGATGGATGTCAACTTTGTAAGAAAATATTTTTCACAGGTTCCAGTAACAGAAACTCTCTCTTCAGTTTTTTCCTGCTACGCCTATGCTACAAATACAAACATTTGAATTATCACCAACCTGTCAAGAATGCTTTACTGTGCCATTAGGGCTGACACCTTCTCAAGGAGGCCTATAGAAAAGTTTACTACTTAACATGAAGGAGAAGTTACTTTTTCCAAAAGTAGCTCATGTACTGCTGAATATTAGAGAATGTTTACGTATGTTCTTATTCATAGTGTGGGACTTGCAGCTAGTTTGAAGAATTCACACTTACATCTAGATTAATACATAGAAAAATATTTGAAGTATTGATTAACATTGTGGTCTACAACATAGATTTTTCAATGACTTCTTTACATAGCACTCACATTTAAATCGAACTTTTACGACTCAGTTAACAAGGCAAAGTCATAGTTGAAGCCTTAAAAAAAAAATTGACTGGTTGCTCCTTGAAAATTTTGCTTTAAGTAAGCATTCAAGAGTAGTTCAGTTATTTTATTGTTCTTTTCCCCCCCTTAAAAAGAGGAAAGTCTGTACTGCATTTGCAAATTAGGTGATATACTGACATATTTTGGGAAACGTTCCAAGTAAAATGTCATTACCATATGTCCTATCTAAATTTCCATCCAAACAGGGAAAGGTTCATAAAGGTGAACAACGGGCCTTTAGAATGTAAAATATGTTTCTGCATGTGCTGAGCCAAGGTGTTGTGTTTGCTTAGCTACGCTGCAGTTTAAAAATCCATGGTAGAAAAGAAGTACCTTTATACTGCACAGAGCACAAGGAATGGACAGATTACAGTCCAAAGTAACAGCTCATTTACACTGCTTGTATAATATTAGTTTCAGCATGCACTCACAAATCACAGGAATGTGTTGGGTTTTTTTTGTTTGGTTGGTTTTTTTTTAAACATTAAGTAAGGATGCAGCCCAGAACAGGCAACACAGCAAGTATATGGGATTATACTCCACAGCATTCATATTCACTAATAATTTCCCCAGGCAATGAATGCATGGGTACAAGTCTGAGACTCCATATTCAATGCAAAAATCTATCAAATAGTCTTTGAAAAGATAGTAAATTTTAGTTGTAATAATGTGATTGCTCCTCTGTGGCTGTAAAGAGCAGAATAAATTAATCCCATACAGAAAAGTAGGTTAGCTTTATAACAAGGCAATTTAAAACAATGCTTGCTTGCATGAAGACTCTGATTTGGCCCAGCAACTGCTATGCACTGGCAGTATATAGTGGTGCATCTGAAACTAATGTATACTTAATTCACATTAGACTGCTTACATGAGACCTGAAGTCTAAAAACTAATTACTGGAAACATGTATTTCACAAGTGAATAACAAACACAATCTTGTGACTCAAGGTCAGCATTAGATGTGAGTATTGTAACATTTCAAATGGGGAATGGAAAATGTGTTTTTCCTGCCAACATCAGCAACAGTAGTTTAAAAAAAAAAAAAAGCAGTGTAAATAGAGGCAGTACATCAGAACACATTATATATTTACCATTAAACCCCCACTGGGTGTCTGTCTTACTTTAGGTTCTCCATAATGCTTGTTAGATCTTCTGCATAAACCTGTTTTCAAGATCGAGCAACCAAGTAACATTTCACAGCACAACATGAAATTCACCTTGCAAAGGGGCAGCACGGGGCCAAAACCTTACTGTGGCTCCTAGACATATGCAATTTATCTATGTAAAACTGAATAAAGAAGTGTTGTGCAGAGGCACCTGAGATGGTCTGGATAATGGACGGTATGTATCTGCACTAACACAAAATTCCATGTAGGCCAATATACTGAACCTCTTGGCCAAATCAAGTAGCCTACACAGATCATTGCACTGGCTTAATTACACCATTTCCACCTCAGCAAGTCATCACTGTGCAGACTTAAAGTGAGATTCAGCTCACCAAATTGTAAATCTGTTTTTAATAATCTTTCTGTTACAAAATAAATCCAGCTCATCCAACTTCCCTTGGTCAATCACTGAGAACAACGTCAGAGTGGGACAGCAGAGACTGGTAGGTGCTCATTCAGCTGTGTTCCACAGTACTCACTCTTCAACATGAGTGAGAACCCCGAGTGAACACAGAACACTGTATCATCCCAGCATCACAAGTGTGGGGGACAAGGTCAGAATCCAGTCTCAAATTTAATTCTTGGCAAGTTAAATATGCAGGTTGAGTGAAATGCTGAACTGCAGCTCCTGCACTTTTAAGTTTTCTTTTCAAATCAGCATTTTTTATGGAAAAGAAAAAAACAGAGAAGTTTTAAGCTTTATCCCAGTAAGAACATGTTCAGAACTTCTTATTATTATAGAATGAAGCTTCTCCTGTGCAATGGAAAATCACTGCAGACTACTGGGAGCTCTTGAGAGCCCACAGGCTGCCCAGAGTTTCTACAGCTGCCTTGCTTTGTTTACATCAAATAGTACTGGGGTCAAAGCTCAGCAAGGTTAGAAATGTTACGCTCACATTTATACTAGCTATAAATAAAGAGAATCTAGATAAGGAAGCATTATTCTACCTTTAATGCCTGTTCCTTAAAAAACTGCAGGGCGTAAGCAAATATCTCAAGTGCTTTGACTTTTTTGCCATTTGCAGCTGTCAGGTCCGTCTCCATGGTAAGATTCTACATGAAAGAAAATAACTGGAAGTTATTCAAAGGAAAAGGTGAACATAAAATTAATTCCCACTGCTCAAGAAAAGAGAATTCTTTATCCACCTGGCTAGGAAAAAGTGACAAAATTATCCTGAAGAGGATCTAACTCATCACTTGAATTTCCCGGAGCATGACATCTGCTGTTTATTTTAGACTTTGTTTTTTAAACATCTACTGTGTCTAAAAATAACTGCAGGCAGAAAGATTAATACAGAATAAATATTAAATAATTACAAAAAATACATCTGTAATTAATTGCAGCAAAGTTGCATATGAAAGATATTTAATCCAAATTAAGAGTTAAAAGCATGGATTTCTGGCTTCCCACCAACACATAAAACCAGAAAACACCCACCTCGATACAGAAAGTACTGGCCAGGTCCCAAAACTCTGGAATGGTTTAGTTGAAAGATCAAAATGTAATCAGTAGGAATAATGTCAAATTAACGATATGATTTCCACTTGCAGTTACTACAGAGAACTCTGGGCAAATTTGTTCCTGTGCACAGGAGTTCAGTATGGCTCCCATTTCTGCTATCTGAATAAATTTTATAAAATGAACTCATGCAGACTCCCTACACAGCTAAGAAGTTCACACAAGAAAATCAGGCCAGGAAGATTTAGGCACAGCAGATACTGAGCTTCTAAGATCTACGACGAATACAAGCAAAATACACTTGCCAAATGCAGCAAGAAGCAAAATGAATCAGAATATATTAACTGAAAAGTTTAATTTCTTTATTTACTGTTTAAACTTAGAAATAGATCTGCTTCATATCCTGTTCACAATCTTTAGGTAAAATCTAGCATTGTCCAAAGGAAGATGATTTGAGCAGCAAATGCAGAATTATCCAAGAGTGTTAGTTACTACTTACACTAGTGGTATGTAGCTTCATCTTAAACTTCTCAAAATATAACCAGTGCTTTGACTCATTGGGATCCAAGTCGTGGTAGAAATCTCTTGCTGCATACCCGAAGCTATGAAACTTTCTTTCTGGTGTTAAGAGGATAGTAGTTGGTGTCTTCTGGTTGGATACTCCTGGATCTCCACCTTCCCATCGTCTATCCAACAAGTGAAACAACTTCAGTAAGTGATATTAACATTTAGAGCAGCAGCAAAGTCAGTATAGTTTTGGAAAACAATCTGGTACACGCTGCTTTCCCCTCCATATATATTTAGTTTGATGATAGCAATACCAAAACAAGTGGGTTAGTCACATTCAAGAAGAGAGGAATTCAGCAATTGCAACAGTTGTCTAATTTCTAAGGATACAATCATAGTACGTCTTTGATAAAAACAAAGATTACCTAAAGTAAGTCACACACAGTTAGGAAGGGAACTTAAATCTTCAAACTAAACATAGATAAGCAATAAATACTATATAGAAAAATCAAGTAATTATCTAAGAACACAAAAGAATGACCTCCCAAATCCTGGAAATGAGTGACCTATCCAGTTATCAATCAGACTTTGTGAATGCTTGCTTGTAAGGGATAGTTTCCTCCATTTTTAATTAAGGATTTATTTAAGTCATCTGAACAGCACTGTGGAGAGGACAATTAAATTCCTGCTTCTGTCACAGAAAGCTCTCTGATGCTAGACAAGTCAGTTCAACCAAAGTCCTTTCACGTGCTTCATTCCTCAGACACCTGAAACACTGAAGACATGCCTGCAGGTGTCGAGCTCTCTTTGTTGCACTCTGAAGCTGACAGAATTTGTGCTTTAAATGTTTAAAAGGTAGGAAAAATTTTAGACAAAAACACAGAAACAACCCATGTCTGTCAAAATTAAAGCAGACTTTCTTAACTCCCAAACATCTTATAGGCAACAAAGTTTCTCTCACTATCATCCATTAAAATTATGAATATAAGTATCCCATCTTATCAAAATCAGAAAGGTATCTTCAGGAAGACCTGCTAAAAACAGTAGGAGTACCGTGAAAGCAACATATTGCTTGTTTCACAGACTGGATTAGGAAATACATGAATATAGGAAGATCCTCCACACTTTGTATTAAATGCAGAAGGAATTTATGGGTGGGAAAATAACAAAGTCACAAAGTAAAAATCTGTACCACAGAGAGCTGTAAGCATTCTTATTTTCTCCTGACATCTCCATCCCCTAAAAAGTAGAAGGGAAAAACAAGCAACTCTCACTGCTGTTCCCCCTCGCCCTATGTACAAGTACTTTCACAGCATGGGAAACAAACACTTAACAGACAACATTATCTTTAAAAAGCACCAGAGGAAAATCAGCATTACGCTATCAGCCATAATCACAGGGCAGCTCAAAAAGGAACCAAGATCACAAAGGCAACAGCATTCATTACTAAAACACATGTTGATTACTTTTTTCTAAAGATAGCAAAACACACTGTCATGACGTACTGCTGCCAAAGCCCTTGTTCTGAAGTACACAATGATTGCTTTGGTCTGTGGTTCTTGATTACATGACATGTGAAGATTTCATAGAAATATATATACACTTTTTTTCCATTTGAATCAACTGAAAATTAATTGACCTCAGGATCAAGGTAGGTAACTGACAGAGGAAAATTCAATCTTGGCCAAGCAATAAGCAGTCAGGAACAGGATCTTGAAAACTGTTGGGAAGCCTTAAGACCATACAGCTAGATCAAACAGAACAAAATACGCCCCTTTTGCAGCAGCAGCAGCGATAGCAGGGCATCTCTATGAACTTCCTCTGGTATGGAGAGCAATTCCACAGATTTGAAAGCAGAAACAATCTGATGAGAATTGGCATGTTTTTCACTTTCATCCACTTGGAAAAACTGCTCAACCTCACTGGCCCCGCTGCTCAGCCCCACAGCTATCGTCAGCTGGGGAGGGCTCTGCTGCAGAGCACTGCTTGCAAACTGCTGCTGGAATACACTTGGGCAACTCCAAAACCTGTGAGCAAACACATGGTTCCAACTGCTAAGAGGCAAGGGTCCCACAGCCCATGAATACTGCCTCTTCCTCCAGAATGTTACATCCCACACACCCACGGCACAGACAGGAGACAAACTGCTATCATTTTTGCTTGGAATCATTAATGATTCATTCTGAGTCACTGGTGGGAAATTCCATAAATAGGACGTGTGCTTAGCTGCTGGCTAATAACAATGCCCTTTGTTGTTCTCTATGGCTAGGCACATTTTCTCCTTCTGGAATAAGCATCTATAACTCGCAGTTGAAATGAAAACAAACACTCCATAGCACAGGCTGAAATTATCAAAGCCATCCCATAAAGCATTAAGTGCTCACTTCTTGGTGCATTTCTAATGGCAATTAGACACTGCCATTGTCCAGCTAATGCTGCAAGTTCTCAGCCTGTGTTACTGACAACAGAACAGGAAGTCTGACTTTACAATCTGCAACCAGGGCTTTAGAAATATTCCTGCAGCCAGAAGCACATGCACGTTGACTCCTGCTAGCTGCACTCCTCAGGTGGAGGCCTGGCTTCACCCCAGTTAATGCAGGCTACTTTCAACGCCATCAGCATGGCTTTTGCTTGCAGCTTTCCTTCATGGGATTGATGCAGGCAAAATAATGGTAATAATGCTCTTGGGGAAAAAAGTAGAAATGTCTGTGAAGAGCATGACATAACACAAGCCAGCACTACAATAAAAGCACATGGGAGATGGCTTCTTAAAGCAGGGTCAGAGCTAAAAATCTATTCAAGCAGAATCCAAGTTAGATTTCTCCCTAAATTCAGACATATGAGATCAGTTCCTAGGCTAATATACCTATGGAGCAGCACAGACCAGATTAGAGCCACTCAAGATCTGACTGTATATTAAAGGTAAAAAGAGACAAAAGGAAAGTTGCTGTGAAAAGGATCACAAGGTTAGGCTGAGGTTAGAAAAATGCCCTTCCTTACTCATGAATCTGGCTAACAGAGGAAAAAGAGTGCTCCTTGCAGAGTGATGAGAATTTGATCTGGAGCTGCAGCATAACAGCCAGGGAAACAAAGCAGCAGGGTCATCACACATAGCTGGGTGCCTCCAGGAGCATGCATGCAGCAGAAAGGCAAGCATGTGTCGGCCAAGAATCACAATCAAACATGGGCGAAAAAAAAGAGAGAGAAAAGATCAAAGCTTGAAGTTATATTGAAAAAAGACCACATTCTCCCTTCTACCAAACATAACCTGCAATTTGTTTCAGTATTTCACGAGTTTTTCCCATTTTTTTCTCCATTTGTGAAATATTTAAATACAGTTTGTTGCTATTTAACCAGCAGCCAAAATATTGACAACTATGTGTAAATGCACATAAATCAATAGAAGTTTTCAAAAGCAGGTAAGACCTTCCATATTCCCTTCAAAGGAGAAGTTTCTAGCTAGTCTGACAGCATGGAGCTGTCCTTCACTACCACCCTGGCCCTGCCCTGCCTACTGCAGCCATGGGCAGGCTGTCTGTGCACGTGCACTCCCAGTCACCAGGCACACAGAACACAGCCTTCTGCTCTGCAGCAAGAACCTGAAGGTAGCCACAAGCACTGTGGGGAAGGAGCTGGCAGGCATGAAATATTGCTTAAAATTAATAAAACAGCAACTAATGTTATCAGGGCAAAGGCACCTAGAAGCACGTGCCCAACTGCAAACATATGCTTTAGTCCACTTATGTGAGGCTACACACGCATTTAAAGACAAGCACACACTAAAAGATCTTTCTTAGGGTTAATGCCTATAAATTCCTCCTTGTAAGTACTGGGCATAAGAGCAAATAAATACACACAGTCAAAACCATTTTTCTGTTTGTATGCTAATTACATGACCAGAACCATAACTCTGCTGACACTACCGTGTGACTTCATACTGAAGCCCTGTGTGCTCACTCTTCGCAAAGCAGGACCTTCTAACTAAACCCATCTCACCCTTCATTGAGACTGCTACAGAAAAGCAGCTTTGTTATAAGGCAGCGAGAGATCCAAGTCTGGAAAGGACCAACACTATGGGGAGAAGGCAGAAAAAAATATTAGGAAGCAGAGATGACCATGTATTGTTGGTATGCTTAATTTCAATGTAAACATTCTTGGGTATGGGTAGGAAGTTACATTCACTCTGTAGAAATATTTGTAAGTTATTCTACATGTAAACAATATTTTGTAGAGTACTCGAACTTGTTAATACCTTCTGAACCACTAAAGCCTTACTCTGATCCATACACAATTCTGTTCATTGAATTTCATTTTATGTATATTTAAATGCTCATTATTTTAATGTATATTTCATAATTCAGTATTTGCTGTATCTTCCCAAAAATCCTTCCCTACCAGCAGTTCATATTTTATGAACTTTTTCAGTACAACTTCACAGACAAGTATGGTCAATACTTTATTAAAAAAAAAAAAAAAAAGATGTTTTTCCTTTCTGGATGGAAATAGACAAATTAACTTATTTCTTTTCTTTTTAAATCAGGATCTCACATAGTATCTATACAGGTCCGAAACCACAATCACGCTGCTGTTATTGCATGTGAAAGAATACGGTGTTTCAAGCCATAGGAAGTAAAATGTCATTTAAGATTTGGAATCAATTTCCAACTGGCCACACAGCACCTAGATTTCAATGTTTCAGCCTCAGGAAGCCTGAATACCCTGGAAGGAGAATAAGGTTGTAACTGCAGGGGAGGGTGTATCAAAATGAGGTCCAACAGCTAAAATCTTGAATCCAAAGGGTTTGAGGGACATTCATAAAAACAGAAGGCATTATACATAGTAAAATATCCACAGAGATTACAGGAACATGATATATATGATTTAGACTAGTTCAGCTACAGCTTCAGAGATGTCTTCCCTCATTTCATTCAATTTATTTTAAAAATTTGATTAATTATGTGTTGTAAAAAGAAATTGATAAACATGGGTTCTGACTCCACAGCCCTGTAACCTGGCTGAAGCAGCAACACGCGGCCTGTCCTTTGGCTTCTAGCACTGGGCAGCTTCCTGTGCCATTAGAAGAGCATCAGATGGATGGGATGCAAAAAAAGGCCTTGAAGCATTACTCATCCATATAAAAAATAGTAGGTATCTTTGCCACTGTAGCGCCTACGACATTCCAAAATTTTCCTCCCTTTAGATAGTATTTCCCATCACCCAGTTGTGTCATCTCTCTAAAATACTTTGCAACCGTATACAAGGTGACTGTGCAGGCTGACTGCACACCGAATTCTGTCTGCTGAGATTTAAAGGCTGGCATTCAGGTAGCAACTGCCCTTAGAAAAATTACAGTATATCACACAGGACTTGAACAAGTTAGTCTTTTTGTCCTTTCCCTCTCAGTCTTCACTACAGTGTAGCAAACAGCATTACCTCCTGCTACAACTGCATCTTCCTCTCAGTAACTTCCGTGCCTAAGCTCATAGGCACCTTGTTTACATCTGAAATTATCTATACCTTGGCCTTGTTATAACATAGGCATTTCAAAGATACTTTAGTAAGAATTGCATAGGCTTTCAGTTATTAAAAAATCTGAAAAAATATCAAAAACACCACTGAAATGGCTTGTGGTGCAACCCCTTCAGATACGTTTTGCATTTGTGATTACATTAGACATATGTACCAGAACTGTAAAGGGCAAAAATTATCAGATTGCGTTGACTTAATCAAGAAATATTTTTTTTTTAAACAGCATCTAAATAATAGCACCTAAATTTTGTCCCTTAAATACACACAATACAGAATGGATTGCATACCAAATCTTAACTTCAAAATTTATGCCTTTTGATTGCTTATTTCCCAGTATCACTGGTTTGTCATCAAGGATTTAAGTCAAATTTAATGCTAACAATCAGCCAAATGAACTACCAGCTTCTGGGTGCAGGTAACTAACTGTTGTACACACAACTGTACAAGCACGATTCAAGCAGGGGAGCAGCTGCAGGGAAGATACCCATTTGCACTGGGCTGCATTTCATTCACTTTTGCTGTTCTCCTTCTAAGATGTCATCTATCCAGGGATGCTTGAGAAGTTTAAACAAATCAACCAGTTTGCATGATGCTCTCAGATCCTGCTGTGCTGGCAGAAGCAGTTACCACTCCCCTGATCTGCCACAGAGTTGCTCATGCATCTAAATCCTATTAACTCTGAAGAGGCCATTAACATCTTAATTCTTTTATGAAAACTGGACTTACACACCCATGGTATTACCACATGATGACAAGGTAGATGGTAAGGGCATTTTCTACTAGCATGGGTTTGCCACATTCTGTATGCACCAGAAACCTCAAGCATTTCCATAAGTGCAGGATATCCACTTCACCACCCTGGGAAATGCCATGATTCTTTTTATAAATGTGTAGTTTCTCTCAATCTTGTGACTAAGGACGTGCTGACTTAAAAATAATCACTGTTCCCTAAACAATTCTGAACATTCACTAATCCCTCCTTTTATTCAGGTCACCTCCTAAACTCAGCAAAATAACAGAGAAAATATACTTACATTGATTATTAAAGCAAATTAGAATACAACAAGATGCAATAAAAAAAAAATCACAGCCATGACAGAATTGTACACTGCAGCAACACTCGACAAATCTAGAGACTTCGAGGTACTGCAGGAATAGCTACAGCTACTGCATAGATAGCTATAGATCATGATCAAAAACTAAATGCTGCATTGCAGCCCTTACCTCATAACATGAATACATTCTGGCTCCTTGGTGAAGCTGTAGGCGTAGCCACTGGATGTTGTGCCAAAATCAATAGCCACAACAACAAGAAATAACTGCTCTACAGCATCATCTGCATCAGAGTCCTTCTGTTAAATAGCAGAAGCAAAACAGACACTGAGTCATTGATTAGAATAACTGCAATCCATTTTGTCCTTCAGTATTTTGGCTCTCTGAGACATGCATACCGCTTTGATGGAAATAGGGAATTCCCTAAAGCTGCATTTGTGAACAAAGTCGATGTCAAAAAGCTCCATATATTACCATTAAAGTAGAAATTTAATATAAAACTCAATTATGTGTTTGCTGGAGGATATTTTATACACATCCTCTCAAATCAGGGAATTTTTTCATAATCAGTTCTTGGAACAGCTATTATCTTGTAGCATTAAAACTTAGAGCTAAACACTAGTTTACAGGGTTTTTTCTCAAATTGAACAAATAAAGAATATGTTCATAACCATCACTGTGTTGTATTTGGGACTTTCTAGCAGTTTTTAGGAGTCACCTAGGTCATAACCTTGACCCTGAGATACTGTTGCCATGCAAAAGTATCATAGAATCATAGAATCATAGAATGGTTCAGGTTGGAAGGGACCTCAGAGATCATCTTGTTCCAACCCCCCTGCCATGGGCAAGGACACCTCCCACTAGACCAGGTTGCCCAAAGCCCCATCCAGCCTGGCTTTGAATACTTCCAGGGAGGGGGCATCAACGACTTCTCTGGGCAACCTGTTCCAGTGTCTCACCACCCTCACAGGGAAGAATTTCTTCCTTATATCNGGCTCATGTTGAGTTTCTCGTCAACAGACACCCCCAAGTCCCTCTCCTCAGGGCTACTCTCAAGCCATTCACCGCCCAGCCTGTATGTGTACTTGGGATTGCTAGAGTAGACCAGAGAGAAGACAGAACCACCAAACAAATAACAATAACCTTTATATCTCACAATAATTATTTATCAATGAAGAATTCACAAAACACTTATTCTGGAAACACTCTACGCTGATGGTGGTTAAAGCGCTCACAGTTCAGCAGGACAGGAACAGAACTGGAAATACTGGTGAAAGAGCTATGTATTTCAAGTAGGCAGATGGTAAATGAGGACAGTACACCCACCTTCACACATGCCATTTTGGCAAAAGCACCATGGAACAGAACTGTTGACCATTAAATACATAGGACCCGTTTGAAACCCCCACCATCGCTATACTCTCAAAAATAGTCCAAAGCAATTGTTATCTTTACTGAGGAACCACCAAATGTCCTCACTCTATGAGCAGCATCCAAACATCTTTTTGATTTATGTCCTGCATCTTCATGTCTGCTTCTTCCGGTGTCATTCTATTGTATCCTTAGATTTTCCAAAATCATCCCTCAGGCTTGATATTTAAAATGGAGAAAAGAGCATAGTAAGCTTTCGTTGCTAATAACGGAAGACTTATTTGGGTTTTCCTATAAAATCTTTTCAATTAGAGCAGAATGTATTTATAGGTCTTCCTCAAGGAGTTTAAGAGGCAAATCTAACTTGAAGAGGATAAAAAATCATGGGAAACATAAAAGTTCTAGAGTATATGGAGAAATAAAGGAATGAAAGCTAAAATTATGAGCAAGAACTCAGGAAATCCCCGAGAGGGATGTTCAACTCTGAGTTTCAGAAAGCTAAGGAAGAAATCTGACAAGGATAGCAATGTCTCCTGAACATGATCACTTGTGATATCAAGAAATAACTGTCCGTGCACTGTGTTACAGATGATACAGATGACTGTAAAAACAGATGGAATTTAATTTTAATGGGAGTTTTTTAATGAAACAAACACAGTGTGTAAGGGATTAAAACACTATCTCTGTGGGAAATCTGCTCGCTTCTAAAAGCTTACAGAGGTAGCTGTTTTCCTTTGAAAACTAAAACAGCTCTATTCTGAGCTTCTCTGCTGGAGATTCTTTTCTCTGGGAATTCAGATTATAGCGTTGAATATCACATACATATGTTTTCCTGAGCAGAATGAACCTTCTCAGGGACTGCATAAACAAATCAGTGAAAAAGACAGGGACATAATTTGAGAACCCTGAGGAGCAAGAAACCCTCACTTTAATATAAAAATATACAGGAACAGCAAGTAGGAACAAAAAAGCAAAACTAGGACCCCAATGAAACAAATGGGAGCTCCATCACAAACTCTAGTAGGACCAAAATTTCACTTGAAACCATGGACAGCATAAAAGGGATCAGCATGTGAGGAAATTATAGCCTTTCAAAGAAACAACTTCTCTTACCGCAATATGTGATGGAGACAGTGGAGTTATTCCAGGGTCTCCCAAACTTTTGGCTGGTGATGAGTAAGCAGATGTGGAAACTGCATCTGAAAGGAAACAAAAATTCTTTAGTGTCAGTAAGCAGAATAAGTAGGATAGGACTGTTGCTTTGCGTAACGTTACACAGTTTTCCTCTTGTAAAAAATCTGCTGAAAAAGAAAGCAAATTCCACAGTCTCCTCATAAACTATACTTTTTTTCCCTTAGAATATGCAAAGACCAAACTGCAGCTTTGCTTCTAGAACGTTTGGCCTTCCTGACTAACTTCAATTCTTTTGCCTCTTAAATTACCATGCACAATTTCAGAAGTCCTCTTAAATATATTGAGAAGTCACCGTTGATACAAATAGCTTTAACACCATACACTTACATTAATAGCCCAGGATTAAAACATGAGAAAGCAGAAACTAAACACAAGTTGAGAGATAACGAAGACAGACTGATTTGAAGAGAAAAACAGCAGTCAGCAACAGTTTGACAACCCAGTAAGAATAAATTGCAATCATTCTCTTATCAATCTTTATTCTCAAACTTTCCTAACACTGCCTCTGTTTTTATTCTTCAATGTGTTCTGCACTGAAACATTTTGCAGCTGCTAGTATTACTGCAGGACAGAACCCAGCTGGGAGAAAAGAAAGTATTATTAACAAATCATCAAAGAAATATTTCTATCCTGCACACGATCCTGACATTTCATTTAAAGGAACATACCAGACAAGTGAAAAATACTGTAATGTATTATTTGTATTTTCCTTTCTTGTGTTTACCCTATGATGTCAGAAAAGGAATTAATTTATTAAAATAATTAAGCATTGATGATTCAGATGGATTCATATGTAATATATTCTCTCATGAAAACTGCAATAATTTAACAAAATGGAATGTAGCAAAGGTGCCAATACATCCTGCACATGCTCATTCCCCTCCGCTCCCAAACTTAAGCCTTTAGAGTTTATTGAATTCTCCTCTGTAGAAGACAAGCTTATTAGATGTTCAGCAAAATTATTTAACAAGTATCTAAAAATGAATAACAAACATATTGCAACATATTTGTACCCAGCCTACTTGGAGGTATCACACAATAAAATGTACACTTCAGTATGGCAAGGGATGCCGAGGGGTAAGACTGACATGTCAGACCATTAATCAAAGATGACACAGAGGCTGCTCTGCAAGAAAAGACCAGAGAGCTCCTTAATGAAGAATCCTGTTGTTCCTGGTCATCGGACACGTCCTTTCCCAGGGAAGATGCTTTGGAGTAGACAGTTATGGGATAATCTACCCACAGAAAAATTTTCCTCCAAATCTTAATATTGCTCCTGTAAAAGCATTCATTTCTGTTAAAGTTATCCATATGCTGAGCATGACATTCAGAAGCAAAAGCAGAACATTCATATTTCCTAAACAAGTTCCTCAAGATTACATTACATGACTCCTTTTGTGGCAAAGTACACAAAGCCGCAGGCAGCGCAGAATCTGCCTGTGACAGCACAGAATCTGCTTGATTCATCAAGCTCTATTTGGATCAGATGCTGTTATCAGCTTCTTTATCCATGTGTACAATTTCTTCCTCTTTTCAAAACAGATTTATTTCTGTACCATCATCGCAGCATTTTTCTTAGATTTGAAGAACAGTATTTCAGAAGGAAAAAAAAAATTAGTTTCCTTAGGTTCCTAAGGAAAAGAATTAGGTTCCTCACATCCTGCTGCCCTTCCTGACTGGCAATATTGGTCCTGACAGGACTGATCGATATCTCCTGAACTGATCAGGACATCACAACGCTGACTCAGCATCTTTGCTAAACGATAACTTTCCCACTTGGGATTGTCTTTAGAAGATGAAAATGTAGACATCAAATCACTACCTGTATTCTCACTGTTCCTCTTTGTCACTAGTTCTTTTACCTGTTTCAGCACTCACATTTCAGCCTGTCTTCAGTCACCAGCCTTCACCAAGTGTACCTTGAAAAGTCATTGACAGCTTTCTATGAAACTCAGAAAATCCTGCGTGGCAATACATATGTGTCTTGGTCTCTCAGAAAGCAGTGATGAAATAACCAGTGTGATATTCACATTCACCCAGTGAGAGCACACTAACTTGGGTGGAGTTCTATCAAGAACATATTCGACCCAATCAATTTTTGATTATCGAGAAGTATAAAACGTATACACAGACACTTGCTGTATCCACAGGTACCTTTGGTAGCAACAAAAATATATAAAGCACAGATCAGAGGGCTGTCTTAGCTACCCATAGAAAGTATCACCTAAAATAGCGAATAGATTCAGACATTGATATTATCATCCAAAATCTTTAAAATTAGCCATCCCTTTCAATTTCAGAATGCTCTTGAAAACTTAAGCATAAAGGTTGAATTTGTGGAAAGGTGAACTTTTCTAATTGTCAGCTGCTCAACTCCAGTGGACAGTTGAGGTTGTGGTAATTTAGCAGTAGTTTTTAACCAGAAAAAGAAATTCCTTCCAAGAATATGACCATTCTACACTATTATTCACTGTTATACTTCACCTAAGTAATGCGCTGCTCCCGCCAATACACACCCAGCTAAGCAAGACTTCTTCAACACGCCCTAAGCATCACCAGCCTAGAGTTTTGTTGGATCAGGAGAAGAAAATCACAGCAGACAATGCTACAACCTCTGAAGTAGCAAACTGGAATTTGCACCAAAACGCTACTACAGTGACTCCAGAGAGTTGCTATCATCTTGGCACAAGCAGAAGCTGCATTACATTAAGCCAGTTTAAAATAATTTGATACGATTTCTTAACACCAGTAACTAATCGTGTAATAAGGGGGGCAACCATAGCCATTTCAACTCTGTTGTTAAAAGAGGCTTTGACATTACCAGAGCTTGCAGAACTAATAAATGAATGAGTGCAGCTCAGAACAGTAGGAAGTTAAAAAGCCATTTATCCAAGTGGTTGGCATTTACAGAAAACAGCTTGCGGGCCAGTCACTCTGGATTTAATGCCAAGAGTTCTTCTAAGAAGTAGTGAACAAGTTGTCAAAAGCACATGAAATTAGGGAATTTGTATACTACCTACCCTACCTAAACTGAAAGGTGTTAAAATAAACGTATGCATGTGGGAGATGTGGTGAGTTTGTGCTTGCTTAGGGGGAAGAAATGTGTCCGTCCTAATTTCACAAATCTTACCTGAAGAATAGTGAACACAGATATTCCAGAGAGTTGGATATTTTAAAAGCTCTTATCTCTAAAGAAGTGTGATTGGCTAATCTGAAAGAAAGTCAGAGTGGGCAGAGGGTTGCAAGGAACCTGACTGGGAATCATGCAACAACATGCCCGGTCTCTGGGAGTACGTTCCTTTTCTTTTGAGGATTTAAAAAGAAAACTATGTTCTGGACAGCATCACAATATTTGATACTGTGATATCACAGTCCTTAAAAGCAGAATGACTTATTAAGGTTCTTGCTTAATGCCAAAACACAATCAAGTAGTGTCCCACATAGCTCAAGTTCCAGCTTTACCTCCTGTGCTCACCAAGGACCTCTATCTGTGTCAAACCACACCCTAGGAAAAGGCACACAGTTTACATAGCATGATAAATAAATGTTTAATTCTTGAAAATTTGTACACGAAAATAAATGGAAGAATCTGATTTAGAATTCAAACTAAAGTCTTCAAATACTTACATCAATATTTAAAATAACTTTTTTCTAAGATACAATGCAAACTTTCAGAAGAGATTTACTTATTTCCAATAGTAAATGCTTGTAAACATTAATTTGAAGTACAGCTGTCCATGTCAGGGGGCTGGACAATTTAACCAAATACGAGTAGAGTGAATTCAACCATGTCATTGCATTTTCTGACTACAGTCCTACCCCAAGCAATTGCCCAAGAACGCATTTTCAAGGTGAACAGTTGAGGAAGAGAAAACAGAAGTCTCTCTTTTTCTTTCATTTTTTTTTTCTTTTCTTTTTTTTTGCTTTTTACATTCAAAGGGTTCTATCCAATTTCCTAACCCTGTAACACTTGGAGAACTGGTTAAATCATGAGTTCAGCAGATTCTCCATTAATAATGAATCGTACCCATAATCATATTAGCTGCAATTGCTGGTTTAGCAGATTTAATTTAAATTATTCCTTCTTTTAATCTAAACACACACAGGAGTTTATTTTCTGTGGTTTCCTGCAGTAGCTAATCAGCTTAGCTTTTCCTGTTTTTCAGTAAACCATCAGTCACATTCTAGTTTTCCAACTTAGCTGATGGCAAAATGCAGCAAAGGATAAACCTTTAAGTCTCACAGAATAAAGTGAGCAAAAGCAAAGCCCAAAACATTAATAAAAACTTTGCTGATGTAGCATGAACATTTCATATAATATGTTCAGCTGAATTTGATTCACTAATGGATCAAGGGGACCAAGCTCATTGTTTAATTAGAAAGATCAGTTAATGGCAGGAGATCTCTGGAAGACTGTCGGCCTGTTCTGGATATTTGGGGCCGCGGCAATGCATTCCGGTTCAGCACTGGATAAAGGAGTTTTAGTAATTCACTCAGAACATCACACAGGTGGATCATCATGGTCCCAGACAATCAGTTTTAAGACAACAAGCTAACATCTGCTTTAAGAAAAACGAGTGCTAAATCTCGCGGTCACAGGGCAATAAGGTGGTGCTAACAGGTTTATTCAGCAACTACACAAAATCTTCTCTCTTTCATTAAATTCACTCTTTATAAAATATTTAATTTTATAAGACTCAGCTACGCCAGATATCGGCACGATTTTCTGCTTCAAATGTTAGGGAAACGTTAATTTCAACAGCAAAGTGGCACACTGTAATAGCAGATTCACTGCAACCCGAGCAACATAGGCAACAGATGAGCTGAAGTTTTTGGAAATGCGCATTACACCAAAGAAAGAATTTAAGAAGACAAGTAAAAGCAGCAGCTCAGCAAGCAGGTCAGGAAACAGGAAAGTTTAGAACACATCTTATGCCATCAGTTTATCATACAGAAAGCAAGCAATTAAAAAAAAAATAAAAATAGAATAGAATAGAATATATAAGGTACCAAGCCTCAAATTTCCCACCAGAAACCCCAGCAAGGTGGGCCTCTCAGGCACACGCTGCAACAGAGTGATGGATGGCTGCAGCACAGGAAGCCTGGCTGGGACAGAAATGCTCCTGCTGATCCCACCCGGACCTTGCTTCCAAGGGAGGATGAGAGCCTCAGGACTCGTGTGGCCTGCATCTCCTACAGCTGATCTGTTAACTCTATGCATCCTGAGGTAACTTTTATTATTATGATCCTGCCGGAGTGGTCACAAACACAACACTTGTTAATTGAACTCTTCCTATGCTTCTCTGAATTAGTGATAGGATCAATACTATTCCATTTCAGGTGATAATTTCAGCATTTTAAGAAGAATATTTAAATACAAATGGAAATTCCTAAGTCATTCGTTTCAACCCATGACCTACGATGCAATGAAATCCATTCCTTGGGTAAAGCTGAACCTCCAGCCGACCCTGGGAACTCTGTTGGGATGATCAAGATACTGCACCCTTTTCAGAAGTGTTCCTGCACTACACAAACCTGTCTCAAAAGGAGAGCTGCAGGAATCCTTTTTTGATTTGTGTAGTTCACACCTACTGCTCCCAATGCCAAACCCAGGCAGCCTCTTGGTTCTTTGTCGGCTGATGAACCAGACAGACATGCCACTACTGCAGCTGATCTTTTTGGGTCCAACAAACCCATGTTAACTGAGTGCACTGTGCACATGCTGATTATTTTCACAGATCCAACACCTGTACATTCCTGATGGCAATTTTTCTGGAATTTCCAGCTATCCAGAGGTTGGTGACAGTGACTACTACGTGTGGCTATGATCTCATTCAGTTTGCTGGTCATGCCAAAATCTTGACCAAATTCTTCATTCTTCCATTTGGACAACATCTCTGGATTAAAAATAAAAAAGGATGTACTGAATGAAATATGGGTATAAAGTAGCCATCATGCGGTAAAAAAACAGAATTCAAAACGTTGTTTTTCATTCAAAACATAGGATATCATTTTGAGCATTAATAATCATTTTGCTGCAAGCAAAGCTTGCTAATGATGTTTGCACAACAGGGAAGGAAGGGTTCACCATATTGCTATTAGTTGGCAACTGCTGCACTGGTAAAGAAAACCTTATTCAGCTTTTCACTTTGCTGAGACTTTGCTTTGCATTAAGCACAGAATGTTACAGCTTCCAAATGTAACATGACAACCTAGAGCATTTTACTGCAAACACAAAGATGGCCTTTGAAAATAATTATAGAACAAAAAAAAAAAGAGAGAGAGAGAGATGGAAAGAAGCAAATACAAAGAAACACTTAAAATATTCTCTTGCATAACGAAAAGATCCCATGTTTTCTACCAGAAGTAAGAACCTCCTGCTTCTACTGAAACCAATGACACTACTGCTATTAACATCAATGGTATCAGAGTTCTTTGTTTTAAAATGCCAGTAGGCATCCAGCTGGTTTGCTGAAGACTGCAATGTACTTCCCCTCTCTGAATATAGCCGTGGCTAATCCCTGATGCAAATCCAAATTGCCTGATATCCTTTCATAATAATTGGTCACTCAAAGAGCTGACATTCATTGCTCCAATATCAATCAGAGCACAGTAATTTTCTGAGGCAAAAACTCTCCCAATTCTTTGGATAAAATTATAAAAATAAGACATCTTATTATGAGCTATGAACTTTCTCATTCATGCTTTTACACTGCTGCCCACCATGATTACCATTTGACTGGAGGCATTGCTTTTTCACTATGCCATCAAGCTTTTGGTGATAATTCAAGTCTTTAATATTATTGCTAAAACTATCAGAATACAATCCCAGTAATTTCATGAGTAATATTCATTTTCCCGCACCTCATCAGCAAAAGGAAACTAAAAGACACCACCTGTTTTCTGTGAACTTTTAAGATGAAAGACGCACACAGAAACTTGCAAGAACCTACTGAATGCGTCAGATGCATTAAGCCCAGCTCTCCTCTTTGACAGCAGGTAGGTTAAACTATTTTACCTAGTTAGATCTGATCTCACTCATGCATGGTAAACTGGACCACAACAGAACGATCATGCATTCTTCATAACTGAGTCTGTAAAACCTCAGCCAGGCCCTTATCAGTGCTGAGATTTTTCCCACCTGCTCAAAACCTGCTCACATCCCAGGGGCTGAGGTTTGGGAACTCAACAGTGACAGCCTTGCAACGACTGCTCCCTTCCTAAACTCCAGTCCTTCTGCACCTATGCACTACTGCCACAAGAAACAAAGCCGACTCTGCTTAACGCATCACAAGCAGAAGGCATGTTGCTGTAGCTGATGCATGTTGTCATAAATGTGGGTTAACAACGAATTTTGTGGCTCAATGTAGTGTAGGACATCATTCTAAATATTCCACAGATGTAGGTCTGCTACAGACACCTTTAATACACACTAAATAATCTTCTCTCCCTCCAACAAGCTCCTCTGAACTTGCTTCCTTCAGGCTTCCTTGCATCATTAGCCTCCGTGTAAACAGTTTGTCTTTCTCTCTCACCTCCTCCCTCCTTGCTTCCAAACAGAAAGATGTAAGGAACAGAAAACAAACCACACTGATGTACAGAATCTAGGTTCTGTGAAAAGCCAGCTTCCTAGAAAAGGTTTCCTGCTGCCTCTCTTTCATCAACACGTCTGTCATCATCCACCTCGTCTACTGGGTTCACTGCAAGGCTGTCAGGAACGGCACTAATAAGATTATGCTCCAGTTCCCAGGACCACACAGAGAAAAGAGCACGTGCGATGGTACTCACTTGGGGAAATGCACCACTTATCTGCTGAGGGTGGGCTGGTCAGTCGTTTTTTCTCTTGAAAAAACATATATATACTATAGTGTTATGAAACTTCCTATGTTATTGTGAGCTCCTACACAAGAATCTTCTCAAGATGAAATTATATCCTGAAAACAAAGCAATTTACCTTTCTAGGTCAAGATATTCAAAGGAACATTAGTCAAAGACTGAACAAAAATCACTGTTCAGCTTTTCTGGACCTTGTGTCCAGCAGAGGAAATAAATCTCCCTCCCTGCCCCCCACTCCTCCCCCCAAACAAGCAAACTAACAAAGGAAGAGGGAGATGGTGTATAAAGAATAGCCAGACTGTGAGAAGCAGTAGTAATTCCAATGGTCAGCATGAGAGATGTGATTTGTAAATCCCTTAACATTCTTCAAGGCTGATGTTGCTAAAAGATGGGAAAATTAGGGAACACTAGTTGTTGCAAAACCACAAGAAATGGAGTCAAATTTGACAATCTACTAAGAAAGTCATCTGTGCGTCTACAGCCTCTGGGTTTTGATTTAGATTCAGAGTGACACTTCCTAGCTAAATCAAAAATAATTTGTGTTCCTTTATTCTTCTTAAATTTACGATCTTGAAAACAAATTAGCAATCAGGCCTAAAGGAAAATACCTTGTGAAGAGAGAAGCTAAGGACAGAGGAGAGAAAATCGATGTTTAGGATTTGTAGAGCAGATCATAAAATCACGCAGCCACTGATCAAAATCCATTTCCAGAGGTTTTTAATACAAGCACACATCAGGACTATGCTCAGATGTCGTGATGACGCACCCACATCACACAGAGACCAATGCCAACCAAAGAGCTGCACTCTCACAATGACAAGCAGATGATACAGCCTGCAAAGGAGCCTGCTATGGCTAAAACCACAGCATGAGCATGAGTAAGCAAGAGAGCTACTCTAAAAGGATGGCTTGAATGCAGCAGCTCCGTTATGACAATACGGCATGCCCTACTGGTCTGGTTACAGCGTGTGTTCTACTAAGGTATCCATGGAAACTTAAGAGAGTTAAATTTGTCAGATCTGTTTGGAACAAGGGAACGGGGCCAGTTGCCAGTCAGCCTATCATAACCACAGGTATTTTGATCTTTAAGCATATAGAAAGTCTCAACAGTCCTCAAACAAAGATGAAATTTGCAACATCAAATTGTCAAGGGAACGCAAGAATGGGATAAAGAAACTGATTTTAATGTTCTCATTACCTCTGACTAGAGGAAAATAGTCTGGCTGCAGTAGCAAGGAGGGATACACCCAAATGCCCACTCTCCAGACTTCACATGGAATGGGAGCAAAGCAACATGAGTACAAATACACAGAGCCTGGTGACAAAAGATCATGCAGAACAGGAGAACACGGAGCACTCTGAACTTGAAAATCCTTAGGGAGTACACAGAGACTGGGCAACTCCTACAGAGTGGTCCTGAAAAGCAATATCAATGTAAAATATATCTAAGAATAGACAAATCAAAGCAGAGCTCATAGATGATCCCTATGCTGCTTGCTTCTCCCACTAGGAGAATAACTTGTCTCCTTCCACGAGCAAACTGCAGCAGGCTGGGTATGTTTCTGTAACAGAGACCGTTCTTCAGAGGCAAGAGCAAACAGAGTACATGAAATTGCTACTACAAAACTTCATTTATACGTACACTTTTTTCTGGACTGCAAATGATAGAAGTTGTTAGAAACGTCTCTCCATTAAACCATTAAAGAATTACTGACGGAAGAAAGTGATGGATTACTGATGGAGAAAGACCCCTCCTGCTCCACTATATTTGCAAATTAAGATACTTCCAGAATCGACTCGTACCCAGACCACTGCCAAGCAATCCCAGCAGAGCTCCTGACCCGGCACAGCGAGCACTGAGTGACAGCTGCCCACGAGCAGCAGCGTGCTAGCAGCAGGGTGAGCCGATGCAGCTCCCAAAGCAGCTCGCTGATGTCCTTGACACACCCTGATGCAGTCCTCAGCAAAGGCAGTCAGAAGACAGGAACAAAGGCTTTCCAGCCTGAGCGCTGACCTCCAGATTCTGAGTACTTTAGTTTATTTACTTACTTTTCTTGTTAGAATTGACCACATTTTCCTCTTCATTTACATGAAAACCTTTCTCAAATCCCTCTGAGACAGACTTTGAAGGAATTTCCTGTTTTAATACCCACTGCCATCCTAATTTTAAAACACTGAAAAGTTACTGCTTTAATAATAGTTACAGCAAAATGTAAAACTTGCATTTGCTTATTTTAAATGCATATCACTGTGTTTCTTAACACAACAGCAAATGGGTCATAGTTGACATACTTTGAGTAATGAGAACTATGCAATGTCCTTTGTATGACCAAACCGTGCCTGGTGGCTGAGCAGAGGCAGTTCCAGCCCAATGACCCAGGAGCCAGGACATTTGTTGCCATTAGGAACACGAAGTCTTCACGTATGTTACAGGCATTGTAGATCCCTTCAGCTCCTACTTGACAGCAGCATTCCCTGAGTGCAACACCAACATCTATGACCTCATGTCACAGAACAGCTGCACACTCTTCAGTAAAACATCTGTGAAGCGAGCATACCAATGACAGTCATGATCGATGGACTTCAGAGTTCACTCCTCAAACAGCTTCCAAATCTTCCCCTTTTGCTGGTGGGAAAACACAGCTGAGCATGTCTGCACAACAGGGCCGTAATACAGAGTTCTACCCATTTCTATTGTTAGCCAGCAAGGTTGCTTACCAGAAGAATGACAAGTGGCACACACAAGCTGACTATGTAAGCAGTTGAAGTCATTTATGAACACAACACTTGGAAAGAGTCTAATGATTTCACTAAGCTGCTTATGGCAAATCTCAACATCTGCTTTACATTTAAATAAATAAATAGATAAAAATGAATAGAGCCCAGCTCCCCTAAAAAGTTGTTTCCTACCTACTTATAGCCATAACTGTTCTTGTCCCCGGCCCCCCCCCCGGCCCCTTGGAAGTAGCATCATTGCTTTTTATTCCCTTCCCATTTTCCATTATCATCCCATTAGCATTCTTTCTAAAATATGCAAGTAAGCCAAGTTGCTCCTTCACAGTATGCACAGACTAAAATAGTCACAGAGAGATACTTCTAAAGCTATAAATGTTGCACTCGTTGAAGTCAAACGCTTCTGAAATCCCATCTGACACAACATCAAAAGCTAGAACTCATTCAGGTACAGAAAATGGAGGTGAAGGGATTCTAGTCCCAGATCCAGAGGTTGGCGGCCCTGTCTGTGGCAGGGAGGTTGGAACTCGATGATCCTTGGGGTCCCTTCCAACCCAGGCCATTCTATGATATGATTCTATGATTTGGATGTTACTGCTTTAAAATAAAAAGTGTATTATGAAGATGTTTTTTCACGAAGGGATGGATGTTTGGTGCAATTACTGACATAGCAATTGACATCATAGCAGAGGACAGTAAAAATCTGGCAGAAAAGAGCACAAGGTAAGGGACACTCAGCTCGCGTATAAGCCCAAACAACAGTGACAGAGCCAAAAAGTGAAGCAGAACCTAGACCCTGCCATTGACACGTGTGGAGCACGTCCTCTGCAGCAGAGGCAGCGCTCAGCTCTTCCTGCACAGAACTGGCTCCTGAAGGATGCTGACTGCAGCTGCATGCAGAGCTCTGCGGCCATGTCTGCGCCGCGCTGCCCACGCCCTGTGGGCCAGCACGAAGGTGCTGCACCATCTGAGATCTGGGCATCGGCCGCCAGGCACAGCAGGGCCTCCCTGCAGCCAAATGCAGCTCTGGCAAACCCTCGCTGCTATGAGCAGGGACTGAGCACTCACACCAAGAACTGGCAGGGTACATACTGTAAAGGAAAACTCATCAGCTGAATCGGCAGCACCTCATCATAACCAAGGGCTGAAAAGCACAAGTCACTATAATGAGAAGTTTCACACGCAACAGCCCAGGACTGCATCCAGGCTCACACTGAGCGACCTGCAGATACCGCAGTGCTGTGCTGACTGAAGCCAGAAAAACGACGGGCAGACACCGCATGCAACACCACGCTGCTCCACAGACAGGCACTTCTTGCACGCATTGTATCACACTGCAGTAAATGGCTGCAGCTCCAGGACTGTCAATACAGCACTCACTAAATCACGTTTTATCCCTGAAGCCTTTTTTTCTCTGACAGCTTCAGCATTCCAGAGAGTGGAGAGCACATAAAGATTTCTGGCAGAGCAAATAACTGATTCACTACATAGCGTTCCACCTTCTAACAGAATCCCCCCTGCACAACCCCTGTGCCACACGCCACAGAACTGCAGCACTGCCTGGCACCAACCCTGCATCTCTGCGGGGAGCAGCACGGTCACCTCACAGAGCGCCCAGCCCCTGCCCTGCTCCTGCCAGAGCCACGGCCACAGGCGGCTTCGGGCATCAGGGACTTATGCAGGGAGCACTGAACACATAAGTGAAGGAGGAAGATCCAGTAAAGCTCATGGTGAAGGTTCAACTGGTTTATAAAGAAATCTGTGATGTCTGAAATGGACGCTGCGACTTTATCCCATGCACGCTGCAGCTCAGCTATTTTATTCAAAACGTTCCCCAGATCCCGCTATGATCTGCACAAACTCAGCCTTCAAGTTTCTCCATGCGTTACCATCGCCACCCGAGGCTGGGTGCTTCCCACCTCCGCACCGTTCCGTTGGGGAGAAGCGCGGCCGGGAGGGACGGGACCAGGCGGAGCCGGCGCTGCCCCTCGGGCTGCTCCCCGCAACCGCTCGCTTCCAGCACCGCTCCCGGCTCTCCTCCCCACAGAGGGACCACCCCGTGCTGCTGAGGTTCCCCTGCTGTCACCAGGCGCACTGCGACCACGCACGGACTGCAGCCAGATCCCCGCTCCGGCCCTGCGGGACGGACCCGCACCCGGCGCGGAGCGCTCCGAGCCCCCCGCTGCCTCCTGGCCACCGGGCGGGGCGGGACGGCCACAAAGGCCTCCGCGACGGCATTGTCCCCGCACCCGGCTGCCGGGGGCCGACACCGCGGCGGGCGGGGGACTCCGCACCGAGCCCCCGGCTCCCCCCGAGGCTCCACTAACGCTGGCGGGACGCCGCCTTCCGCCCCGCTTCCCTGCCCCAGCCCCCGCCGCCTCCCCGCGCCGAGCTCC